>SDGA01000055.1:0-127268 GCA_006232345.1 Galdieria phlegrea
GAAAACAGTTTGCGCCTGGTGCGGTTCAGAGGTGGAGGTATTCTGATTCTTACAATGCTGTTAAAAAGGACCAAGTAGAAAAAGTAACATTTTCAGCTGATTGACAACAAGTTTAGCTATCGATGTCGATTGGAAATCGTTACAAAACTAGAGGCTCTACCAAAAGGACCCTATTTATTGAAACTTTTGTCTGATCACAAGGTGGATATAAAAAGAGTGCTTCCCACAACGCCAAGAAGGTGGCGCGTTTTTGATTTTCTTAAATCTCTCATTGTTCCTGGATTGCTCTTGGTTTTTATTCTTACTTTCAAGGAGATTTTCACACAGGTGGAGGTGGTATGGGACCTTTTGAACTGCAGCGTTCAGGTGCTCGCGTCTCGATGGTCCCTCAAACCGGCGTTACCTTTAATGATGTAGCTGGTTGTGATGGTGCAAAGATAGAACTAGAAGAAGTCGTGTCGTTCCTGAAAGACTCTGATCGCTTCACACAGTTAGGAGCAAAGATCCCAAGGGGAGTCATTCTAGAAGGCCCACCGGGGACAGGAAAGACTTTATTGGCAAGAGCAGTTGCAGGAGAAGCAGGTGTACCTTTCTTATCTATTGCAGGTTCCGAATTTGTTGAAATGTTTGTTGGGGTAGGTGCAAGTCGTGTGCGTGATTTGTTTGCACAGGCCAAAAAGAATGCACCATGTATTATCTTTATTGATGAAATTGATGCCGTCGGAAGACAAAGAGGTGCAGGCATTGCAGGGTGGAAATGATGAACGAGAGCAAACACTGAATCAGTTACTAACAGAAATGGACGGATTCGAAGCGAATAATGGTATTATTGTGATTGCTGCTACTAACCGTTCTGATGTTTTGGACCGTGCATTATTACGTCCTGGTCGTTTTGACAGACGCATCATTGTAGACCTACCAGATTTCAAAGGAAGGTTAGATATTCTTAAGGTTCATGCTCGTGGAAAGCCTTTTGCACCAGATGTTGACTTGGAAGTTGTTGCTCGTCGTACTCCAGGGTTTTCAGGTGCTTCTTTACAAACCTTCTTAACGAGGCGGCGATTATGGCTGCTAGAAAGGACAAGGACGAGATCGGATATGAAGAAATAGACGATGCTGTCGACCGAATCACCATTGGACCGGAGAAGAAGGATCCAGTTATAACGGAGCAAAGAAAAAGGTTGATCGCATATCATGAAGGAGGTCATGCTATAGTAGGCGCTCTTTTGTCCTGACTATGACCAAGTACAAAAAATTACGATTATTCCTAGAGGAGGTGCTGGAGGGTTGACCTTTTTTGCACCCAATGAAACGCAAGTAGACACAGGTTTATATTCAAGACATTACTTAGAGTCGCAGTTAGCCGTGGCACTAGGTGGTCGAGTTGCCGAAGAAATTGTCTTTGGCGATGAAGAGGTAACTACAGGTGCAGCAAATGATTTGCAACAAGTTGCGAATATTGCAAGAATGATGGTGACCAGATTTGGTATGTCTTCTGCTGTTGGACAAATATATGTGGATAGGCAACCTGGTAATCCGTTTATGGGTCGTGATATGGCACTAAGTGGAGGTGGTCCTCAAATCAGTGGAGAGTTGAAAAACTTTGATTGATAAAGAGGTCTCAGAACTAGTAAATAAGGCCTATACAAGAGCCAAGAAGTTATTGCTTTCGAATCGACATGTTTTAGATCAGTTGGCCAACCTGCTCATGGAGAAAGAAACGGTTACTGCAGAAGAACTGCAAATGTTAATTGCGGAAAATGATGTTCGGATGATGCCATATGAATACGAGGAAGCAATTGATACACCTGCTGTTACTGTTAATTAAAGGCTCAAGTAGAAGTTTTATAGATAGGAGTTTATGAAGTGATTTGTGGGATTGGGGAAAATATTTTTGTTTCGATGAAAATAAAGGTACTTGGGAATCACAAGCAAAAGTGTTAACTGGATGATGATTTCTGATGAAGGAGGAGCCAACAGAGACCAATGTATCAAGAGACACCAAAAATTCTCAATGCAGGTGAACTTGTTCCAATAGACAAGTGAACAAGATTGAGTGGTAAGGGACATTAAGGAAATGTATTTCTTCTTTTTCTCTTTGGTGAGACTCGCATTATAGGGTTTAGAGAAGTGCAGTAGAAAATGGCTTTGGCTAAACCTATGGCTATTGATAATTCCGAAACATGGAAAATATTACTCTCACAAACAGAAGGAAGGGATAAACTATATAGGACTGTTCAGTATGCTTGCAAACTAGTTCGTGGCTTAGATAAGGAAAGTAGCACAGTGTCTAAAAAGTCACTGGCTTTAGAACAAATCCTGGCAAATGCAAGACAAGTATTGCGTTTTGCCAAGTGGGTAAATATTTGGAGTAAGCGTGTCAGTCAACCTGCTTTGGGTTTGAAAGGACAAAATCCCGTTGCTTTGAGTTTGCACTTTCTGAACGACCTTGGGAATTTTCTCTATTTTGCTTTGGATAATTATGCGTTGCTGTGTAAAACAGTATTGGATGGAAAAGACGCTGCATCGTATCAACTTAAAAGCAAACGATTTTTCCTGTTGGCTGTTGTCGCTGGTTTCCTGGACGCTTTATGGAAATTGAGAAACGTTCGAAAACAAATGCAATTATTATATCAGCAGCAAACACAACAAGTGACTGGAAATGTATCAGCCTTGAAAGCAGGAGACAGTAGCAAGGAGTGGCAGAACTTACAGAAACAACAACAAGAAGCTATTCTGGGTATTATTCGCTATGGTTTCGATGTTGTTGTTGGTATAAGTATTTCGCGCAAGCAACAACTCAACCCAACATTGACTGGCTTCTGTGGAGTTATATCTTCCCTTGTTGCCTGGTATCAAGTATGGCCTAGAAAAATAGAACATTTCGAACCCCATCCTTTGTACGGATTTCCGGTATCTTATTTTCTGTTGATATTAACTGATTTGAGTCATTGTCATTTTTGATGGAGTAAACTTTTCAACTTGCAGAATCCCATATTCTCATAAGCATTTACGAAAGATGATGTTGCTTCCAAATTCTTCCCATTCATCTTTGGTTATCCATTGACTCTGAAATGCGTCCAAATCCGCTAAAGTAGCACCGCCACAAAAAACAGCATATCTCCGTTCTTTCGGAGCTATTATCTTGGGTTTGACATTGTTCGGAAGATGTTGTTCTATACATTTTCTCAATCTTTCCACAAAGCCAGGTAGCATGCTAGTTCCACCTATCATAGCATGAAAGTAAGTTTTCTTTATCACCAATCATACGCGTTTAACCATACCACTAACGATTAGATTCTGGAAAAGGGACCTTCTCAAGTCGATATCGCAACGTTGAATAGACGAATATACCAATGAGTCAATGCCATCAGCTTCCATTCCTAGCACAGAGGGATCGAATAGTGCTTCAGCACAGAAAAAGCTCACTTCCAAGACAGATATCCTGTATCAAGGACTTTAGGAATTGCAATCAAAGCTAATAATGACGGATAAAAACTACTCACATTCCCATCTGGTAGCATATATTTCTTCTGTATCTCTTTATCATCATTTTGGAAAAGTTTTGACTCTATTAGAGGATCGAGAGAAACATAACAGAATTTTTCTTTTATGTCTCTTACAATTTCCATTCCTGATAAAGTTGTAAAAGAATGACCTTTTTCTTGCAACAGTTTTGCAAGGTATTTGGTCAAGTCTCTACCAGCAACATTCAGTCGACCTATTGCATGGCCAAGTGCATATCCTTCATAAATAGGAATTGTATGCGAAACTCCGTCTCCAATATCCAATACCAAACCTGTTGTCCTTCCAGTTGCATAAAAGATAACACTGCTTGTAAAGAAACAAAAAATGCTGGTACGCCAAACCCTTCAAACATTACTGTCGCCATTGTCTGAATAAAAACGTAAACTCTGATCAATGTCATACAAACAAGTCAATACCTCACGATTCTTTTTGGGATTCAAAGGAGCTTCCGTGAGCAAAACTGGATGTTCTGTTGGATCAATTCTCAGCTCCTTCTCAAACACTGCTGCCAAATCAGTTCCAAATCATCCCAGTTGGAAACAATACCGTGCTCCAGTGGATAGGAAAGTTTCAAACCAGCGCACATTTATGCAACGCTTCTTCACCAACATACACACTTTTATGGTTTTCATGCATACCCACCAAGCCTTTATTGAAAGGTCTACCCACAACACACGAAATACAACTCTTGGTATCGTATCTCCAGCAAAACCTGCCTTTACTAGTCCAGTACCGTTATCAATCACGACTGCTCTCTGATCTCTCATCTCTCACAAACTTTTTGAGAGAATTTGCTTTCCCAAAATAGTCACATTTTCACTTGCCAATTATGATTGCTGTCATATATTGCGTACTAAAAAATTGTAATGACTTAGATTTGGTCATAAGAGAATGTGTTTATGTCCGATGCAACTTTGATAAATGATTGGTATCATTTGATTGCGAGTTGGTATGGGTTTCTGGGAGATGGTACGACACGAGGAACCAAGTGACTAGGAACGATGGCCGATAGTTGGGGTAAGTTCAACATAATTTTATTGGTTGAAGAAGTAACAAGGTTTTGATTTCAGAGGACTTGGAAGAAGTAGATGTTAAGGTGCCGTTGTCAAATCAAGACAGCAACTGGAGCTGGAATGTTGAAGTCGAAGAAGCAAAAGAAGTTTTGGTAGGATTATTGCAGCATCTAGTTTGACATTGTTTTTACTCAGCAACACTAGAAACCACCGAAGAAGGAAGCAGTGAAACAGGTACCTGCTGCTTCAAAGGCAGAGAGTAAACCGAAGAAAACCCAAAAGTCACAGCTTGCTACCAAAATCCAAGAAAGAGAGGCTAAAGAGGCTTCAAAGAAGACAAGTTTATCTGTTCAGGATGAACCGCAAGATGAACTGCTAGGAATGAGTGAGGCAGAAAGAAAAAAGTTGCTGGAAGCACTCGAAAGAGAATCTGATTTGCAGCATGCGAAAGAACTGTTCGGAAATGGTGATGTGAAAGAGGAACAAGAATTAGATTCCTTCGAGCCTGTCACAGAGGAAGATTTGGAAAAGTTTTTGTTCGATTCTTAGTCGTAAGCTAGAGACTGTCATGGTAAGCGTTCACGATAGTATCCGTCTCAAATGTTAATACCGTTACAGAGCGGGAAAAAGCCGTCGTTGGTGGTAGGATTTTATAAGAAGTTATTGAGGAATGTAACGAGTGACTTGAAAGTAGAAGATATAAAGTTAGGAACTACTTATAGACCTATAGTTGTATTCATGAGCTAATCTATCGTTTTTTAGAGAACTTGTCGCGCATTTGAATGTATTAAGCAATGAGAAATTAAAAGCCAATCAAGATAAGAAAAAGGGCAAACAAAAGAAGAAAGCTGTAGTAAAAGTTGATGCTGAAGATGACGTTTTAGGCTTAGACAATGATTATGAAGATTTCATGTAATAAAGATTGGGCAAAAGCATCAGCATTACGATTTGTCGTCAGAAAGGCTAGAACAATGTCTAAAACTAAGATTGTTCTATCTGTTCGACTGGTCAAGAGTTTTGAATATCGTACAATAAAATATATTGTTTTGAAGGATGTTAGCCTGCACACAACTGGTAAAGAACTCAAAGAACGCATAAAAACCAGTAAGCCACGCCGTTCATACGCCCGCCCAGTTTCTCAAGAAGCAGTTTAGCACTTCGGAACTCTCCTAGTCTAAGGTCTTATGAGTCTTGTCCTTTGACACACTGAAGATTATACTCCGTCAGGTTCCTCTCACAAAGAACAGTCTTTTAGTGATAAACTTTGATCACGAAGACTGGATTATTGGAGACAACGATACCTTGGAGTCAAAAAGAGTTGCTAATGAGGCGGAAATATCGTTCTTCAACTGTGAACAATATGAAAAGTTTAAACAGCATCCTGATGTGAAATGGTAGAGTTATGCACAAATAGTTATGCATCTAGTCTTCATTCCCGTAGCAAAATTGCAAATAACAGTGTCATGTAAAACTTGATATGTAAATGAAGAATTTACAGGACCTTGGTATTCCAGTTGTGGTGAAAATGGCGCCAATTTTTGCAGCATTTTTTTATTTTGTGATGGAAAGTATATTTTTAGGAAAAGTACCTTGCTTTACCACTCCTTTTCGTGCCACATTCAGGTTTCCACATGGTCCTTTACGTGAAGAAGAACAATGCATCTTTGGCTTCTATTGTATACACTTGGTTCCGTAAGAAAGTATTGGTGCTACGCATATTTTGTTTATTGTTTCTACTCTATGTTTTGCAGCTTGGAGCGACGTATCTGAAAACGACATATACGAGTTCTTCGAAGTGGAGAATTTCGTCCTCTGAATTTCAGAGAACATTACAAATTCCCAGCAGTATAAAAACAAGCCGAATTTCTCTGACATTTCAGAAAAATCTCCTTGATAACAAGTATAAGAAACGAAACTGGACAGAGAAGCTGATTCATTGGCAAACGGTATGTTCGGTAGTAGAGGAACAGAAATGGCTTTATTGATCAAGGCACATTCAAATAATTGCTATGAAATCGTTGGTGCCACGGAACATTACAGCTTTGATTCTTCTCAAGGAGGACACATTGGGTTCCGTCCTGATTATAAGCATTTTCGCTCTTTCAAAAAACACAGCGTTTCTGTTCTCACCAGTTCCAAGGGGAGTAAGAAACAATGCTCAGTATCATCAAATATCACAGTACAATCTTTCACTCCATTATTGGGTATTTGTTTCATAGGACGTTTTTGGTGTCATATTCCGCACTTCATGGAAGACTTGTTGGCATTTCTGTCCTTTGCATTTCGACAGAATGACCTGGAAAGGGATGAACGATCCAAGTTGTTACTCTTCTTGCCAGAAATCTCGTTCATGTCTTGCATTATGGGTAAAAATGAATACTTTAGGCACATGCTTCACATTGTTTGGATTTGGTTAAAGACTGGAGTGGGCAGTCGGTGAAGGTCTTGTTTAAAGAAGACATAAAGCAAATTTTTTCCAGCAAGGGAGACAAAAGCACTAACAGAAATATGGTGAAGCATTTTATTTGCTTGAATCAAATAGTATACAACTTGAGAGATGTTCCAAGACCAGGTCATGATGTCTTGTGGGTTTATGATGCGAGCATCATATTAGAACTACGAAAGAAAGTATATAATGCGATACCTCTTTTCCACAGGATAATATATGCAAGACATTCACTGTTACGTTGTTACAAAGACAGAAATCACGACGCATTCTCAATATGCAGTCGTTGTCCTCATCCATAGAAAATTTTTTGGTGTGCGTACCCGGATAATATGGTTAGAAGATGCTTCTTTTTGGAAACAGGTAAGTTCGAACAGTGTAAAATTTGTTGCCTTGTCATTATGTTATTGCCTAGATAATGATAATGAAAACCACTCGGATACTGATAGCAGCACATGGCGCAGCTCTTACGAACATTGTGTATATGAAACCAGGCAGTGCCGTAATCGAAATTTCAAATTTTGGTTGTTCTGGAGAACCTTATTATGGCTCTCTTGCTGAATTGTCCAATCTGAATTACTGGAATTGGCATCCGCGTGTTGCTTCTAAAATGATTCGAAGATTAGACCAAAAATACTCCTATGGACATATCATTTCTGATGAAGATTGCACTCGATGGAGAAGGAACTCGGATATTTGGGTGTCTGAACACGATGTGTTGGAACTCGTTCGAATAGCACTAATGAAAACTGATAATGTTGAATGAATGAAACTGTGTATAACAATATAATTATTGAGAACCTATCTTGTGTGTTATTCGTAAATACCCTTCCTGAGATCGGACAACAGCCAACTGCGTCTGCTGGAATTGGCTTCGAATGCATCTCCAGAACGCGAGTCACCTCTATTGCATGGCGTTCGCCAGTCTTCCCCCTTTTCAACCACGTAAAGTGTGGACCTCTTGTTACAAAGGTTGTAATTTACTGTATATTTCATCTTTTTTGGCATGCCATGGCTTTCGATCGACTGTAAAAGTTTGTTGTAAGAAACAAGCAAGTAAATTCACCAGTAGAAGTGCACGGAACCTTACCTGCAAAGATTCTATCGGAGTTTCTGAAAAGGAAGAGCAAGCTTACAGAAAATATTCCACCATAATTTCTGAGGAACATAGTAAGAAGAAAATTCTGGAGCTATATAGTACTTCTGGTCTCCAGCCTGCTGCAGCGTTTCTACTAAGCTTAGACCAACGAGGTTTAGCAAGCACGGAACTTTTTCATGTCGTTATTAGACTTTGCTGTCGTGAAGGTGATGTGTTGTTTGGGTTAAAGTTGGCTGAAGAACTTGTAACCCGGCAAGAAGCTACTGCAGTTACTTTCAGAGAACTTGTTCGCTTGTTTGTTCGACAAAGGAACCTAAGTGGCATCAGATATCTGTGGCAATACTGTAAACGAGTTGGTGTTAATGCGGACTTGATCATGTATAGTTGCTACGTATACTGTTTGGTTGGAGGGAATCTCCTTGAGGAAGCCACTGCTGAGTTGGAGGAGTTTTTAAACAAACCTGAATGGAGAGGTCTTGAGATTCCTTTTCAGACAAGCTTTGACTGGCTGGTGCGCAAATTGCTTCATGAAAAGAATGATATTGCTGGTTGGTTATTATTCAAAAGATTGCATGAGAGAGGTTTTCGTTCACCGGTTGTTACCTTTAATATTATTCTTGATTATTTCGGAAAAAGACGGAATTTAGAAGGTATACAACAAGCTCGGAACCTGATGGAACAGAGTGGATTGTTGCCGGATTGCGTAACGTTCAATACTTTAATAAAGGCATATGGACTTATAAAGAGACATGATCTGGCAGAAGCTGCATTAGAACAACAGACGTCGCAGTTTGGACCTCAGTTAGGTACGTCCAGTATTTTATTTACCGTAAAAGGGTCTGAAGAGACGAAATTTGTATCTAGTTGGTTTCAATACATTAATGAATAGTTATTGTGAAGATAGAAATTTATCAAGAGTTCTGGAACTATTTGAAAGACTCAGAAGTCTGCAGTTAAGTCCAGATCTTAAGACTCATTCGACGGTTATAAAGGTACGATAAACCCTGATGCATACTATATCTGTGGGTAATCTCAAAATGGCATAGGGGCGTATACTCATGAATGAAGATCCAGAAATAATCTTGAAATGCTTTCGACAAATGAAAAGGGAAAATATTATTACTGACTTGAAACTGGCATACTCGATCTTGACGTTTTGTATAAAACATGAGTATACGGAAGGAGTTCTTTCAATTTTGACGGAAATGAAGCTTTTCTCAAATTGTCTCGATGCAGCAGTCATTTCACGTTTAATGGACACATATGGGAGTTCTCCAAATGGCTTCAGAATCTGTGAAATGCTGAAAGAAAACCCGAGTCTTTTGGATGAGCATGCAGTAAAACAATTGAAGAAATGGGAAGATGCCTTGAACTCTTCTTTGGTAAAAACTAAAGAATGAAAGAATTAATATCGTTGAAAAATGTTTTTGCGAAAAAACGTAGAACTAGTATGTTTTTTCTAAGCAGCAAATAACTGACATTTACACACAGCATAAGCCTACACATAACAGTTTATAGATAAAGCAGGGATTTTACAGTGTATGATATATTTTTCCTTGTCCTCTTTGAGCGATGTGTTACATATATCACTAGTCAATTAGACCAATATTCTGTACTTGTTATAAAGATGAAGAAGCTTCTAAAAATACTCTAGAGAGCTTAATAGTGCACGTTTCTTAAAAAATGAATTTTTCAAACACTTGTAATTCTGCCATGCTGAACTTTGCTCTTAGGACCTTCTCCTACGACACTAACCGTCATTGAAGGTGACAGGAATTGGCGCCAAATTGAATGCTTTTTTTCATTCACTGAGAATTGATAAGATGGGAAGATCCGCAAAGGTTTCTCAAAAGGCAGTGTTTCTACAAAGACAATCTAAACAGTTTTTAAAATACTTTGGTGCTTTCTGTATCTACGTGCTGATTTCTGAACTCTTTCTGATAAACTTTGGTTTCGTGGATGTATGTAAAGAGTTGTCGGACTCCCACAAAAGCATACTTCATCATTTGAAAAAAATTAAATATGATAGCGAGCGCACAAGACCACACCTAACCAAAGGTGACTATGATTCGAAACTTGCACAATGGCAACAAAAACTACATTTTGCAGGAAGCAAATTTCGGCAAATAGAATGGTCGTATGGGAATATTTGTCGTAGTGATAGAACAGTTAAACATTTAGCAACAGCCATGAAATCTCCTTTTGAAGAAATCGAGTTTGCCACGTTTTCTCCACTAACTATAGATGGTGTGATGTTGTATATATTCTCAGTTATAGGAACAAAAAGCAGAATCCTCGTCGAAATAGAGGGTTCAGCTTTCCAACAACATTTGTTGGCTGCTAATTTTTTCGCCTATACAACTTGGAAACATATTTATATCATTTACGACTCATGGCATATGTATGCGGAAGGTACAACATTCTATCAATCCCTCAACCAAAGTTTACGAAAAAAGAGAACCCAAGAGCCAGTAGAAACACCATCTCTGACACTACTACACAAACACCTTGATATCCACAATGTCGATTCCATCCTTAGTCAACTAAGTGCCGTTGGGGAAATTGATATACTCGGTATCTTTTATAATGAGATGGACTTTTGGATATGGACAAGGTATACCTAACAAGAAACCAGTTTCTCCGATTCAAACTAACCTCATTCTAGCATATCAGTACTTAAACCGCGGGTACTGATTGTAACCTACAAAGAACAATGGGGTCCTTATGCGGTGGCTATTCGGAGTTATCAAGCAACTTTTGAACCGGAATTTACTACAAATAATCTTTTCGTACAAGACAGAGAACATGAATTGTTTTCCGGTGCAAGTTTAGGAGCATTCGTGCAAACCGCAAAAAAAGAAAGGATTCCGTCTAGTTGGCTGCTTGAAGGAAGAACCCGTTGCATTTTTCATCATAAACGGTGAAGGCGAGCTCATTTTTCCTCAAGTTGTGCCAGAAACTTGTTTCTATCCCAAGCTACAAAACACTGGTTGGATCAAGGATCAGCAAGCTATTTGGGAGGCTTCTCGGAGTTATTCATGGATTCGCAATGTTTGATATTATACAAATGAATTCTATCTATAACCTAATAACACAACAATAGACAAAAGTTTAGTGCCAGTACAACCATAACAGCAGTCGCCTTTGACTGAAAAAACATAGCCATCATTTGCCTGTATCTTGGCGGTGTGTTTTCCTCATGAAGTTTCCAGGAGTAGCAACGACATGTCTAATCTTGTGGCATTGACGAGAAAATTAATAAGCAAGCTACTCACCTATCAAAAGTCTATGGCATCGCCTTGCCCAAGTGGCGACACCGCCACAAAATGAAGTTGCAAAACTGATCAACAGAATAGAATTTTAGAGTTGTTTTATTCGACATGGAAACTTCCTGAAGAAAAATATTGCAAAGACAGAAAATGTGTATTTCTAAGAAACACAACACATTCCTCTACAGCTTTTGGTAGAATGTTCTTTCCTATCAGGTACTGTTCTTTTCATCGTTGATTGATTCTGTATGTTCGTGTCTGTTACAAGGTCTTTATGTTGTTGTGAGTTGGAGGTATCTTCCTGTACCCGTTCCGTATTGATATTAATATTATTTGTAGTATTCTGTGTGCCGGCAGCAGGAGAGTTGTCTTCCAGATGTTGCGGTTGTTCGGGATGGTTTGCTCTCTCCATAATATCGATCAATTTCACATTGTTTAGAGAATTCATACTACTAAGCTTCGTGTCGTATTCGTTACTTTCTTTCCACACTCCATCGACGATGAACTTGAATTCTATTTCACCTCGAGGCACGTCTAACGTCAACTCGAAACTATTATCAGCTGTTTCATTCATAGGCACTGGAGTCCAATTATTAAAGCTACCAGCAACCGAAACTTGTTCTCCACCATCATTCCAATAGAAATTAAAAGGTACCACTAAACAGCTTTATAAATATAAATAGAAACCAAACAATGACTTACGTTGATTCTCGACAGTAGCCATCCAACTCACAAGAGACGTTACGTTTCCCCTCAAGCGAACTCAAAATAGGAATTACTGGCGATTGCTTCGGTGCCACCAATGACGTTGAGAAATTTTCCTTCATCGATATCTTGCTGATGGTTGTTCGATTCTTCTACTCTATTGTATTTTTACAATTTTGAAAATGACCTCCAAGAAAGGTTATGTGTATTGTTCACACAGAACCATGAGAGATTGTCTGTTGCATTACCAAAACAGATTGTCGTGGTTTTTCTTATCCATCATGCCAAGTGCCGATGTTCGTCAGCCCTATGCTTTTCTCAGCGCTTTGCAAGTATCAAGTTCTTGTTGTCAGAAGAGTTATTCACATAGTTGTCATGTTTGTATTGTCAAGAATAGACATGGGTACTACACAAGAAAACACCAAAGTAAATGGTGTAATGTGTTGAAAGAAAGCACCTTTTTATTTCTTCTTGGTCACTCTTCTCGCCGTTCTAACAACATGTTGATTATGAACAGTGCTGAAAGTGGCAAGAAAGTGGAACATAATCGTGTGGATGCACTTGTTGTTGGTTCTGGTGTAACTGGAAGTACTACAGCCTTCCAATTGGCAAAAAGCAATGCCAATGTTCTGTTGGTAGAAAAGGAGGATCAAGTAGGCGGCTGTATTGTTTCTCGTAAAGAAAATGGGTTTTTGTGGGAAGAAGGACCTAACACCTTTCAACCGACCAAAGATATTCTTCAGATGACCAAAGAACTGGATTTAGAGAACGAATTGGTTTTTGCCGATGGAAAGCTTCCACGTTTTGTTTACTGGCAAGGCAAACTACATAAAATACCTTCTAATCCCAGAGAAGCTTGTGGCTTTTCTCTACTTTCACCACTGGGAAAAATTCGTGCAGTATTCGGTGCTTTAGGCATTGCTCCTATGAATCTTCAGAAGAAAGAGGAAACTGTGAAAGAATTTGTCACGAGACACTTAGGAACTGAAGTCTGTGAACGCCTTATTGATCCTTTTATTAGTGGTGTTTATGCAGGAGATTCGAATCAACTCAGTATGAAAGCTGCTTTCAATAGAGTTCAGTCTTTAGAAGAAGCTGGAATTACACAGAGTTTGGTAGAAGGTGCCATTGTTCGTCTCTTTGAACGCAAAAGAAAGATGAAAGAAGACCAATCAGAGTCTCTTCGGAAAGTGCCACGAGGATCTTTGGGTTCCTTTCGTGATGGTCTTCAAATGTATCCTCAAGCAGTGAAAGCCAAACTTTCAAATCAAGTACGAACAGGTTGGAAATTGACAAAACTCCAAAAAGATGTTTCGATGGGAACTTCAAATGATAGTTCTTCTAATGGTGATTTTCTTGCTTACTTTTCAACCAAAGATGGAGAAAAAGTTATTCGTACCAATGCTATTATCCTTACTTCACCAGCATTTGTAACAGCCTCAATATTACAGCCACTTATTCCAACAGTTGCTACTTTATTGGAAGAAATTTTCTATCCTTATGTTGTTTCGGTGTCTTTAGCTTATCCATCCTCAGCATTTCATGTTCCCTTGCAAGGTTTTGGTCATTTAATACCAAGAAGTATGAAAATCCGGACATTAGGTACCATATGGTCCAGTAGTCTCTTTCCCTATCGAGTTCCTAAAGGATATGAACTTTTGCTTTCTTATATTGGAGGTGCTCAAGATACAAATATTGGTTATCTGTCAGATGATGATATTGTCAAACAAGTAGACTCAGATATTCGAAAATATTATTAAAAGAAACTGCCTCTTCTCCAATGGTTCTTGCTGTTCATCGTTGGAAGAAAGCCATCCCACAATATACATTAGGTCATCTATCTCGTATTGAAAGAATTCAAGAGGAAATGACACAAAAACTACCAGGTGTCTTCTTAGGTGGAAATTATTTGAGTGGAATTTCTTTCGGAGATTGTGTCTCATATGGTATCAAACTTGCAGAACAAGTTTCCAATTATGTAAGAAAACATGACACTCATACTAAACCACTACAGAAACCAGCAAAAATAGATATTTAGTTATTCTCTTATAAAAGGAACAAGACAAGAAGAAAACAATTCCATCTTTTGATAATTACAAATCACCATGCCTCTTTTCACTATATTACATACCAAAAAATATTCTCAAATGACGAAGAGGTGAGAACAAGATTAGCCTTTTCTTAACTACAGAAGTTTCTGAGCAAGGTTGATGGTCTTTAAGTATTGGAGGAAAACCATTTCTTTCCAACTGTTTGCACTTTATCCATTCCATCTCTTCTGTTCCCAAAGGCTGTTGTGCTCTTTCTATTTCTTCATGCCAACGCAAGCGCAATCGAAAAATAAAATCCATTCTCTCTGGTTTCTGTAAATTGAAATCATCGACTTTACGATTCAACTGTGCTATTTGTTGTTTCAGATATGCTTGTTGTGTACACCATTCGTGAACATCTGGAGAACTTTCTTGCCGTTCAACATCTCCTCCACGTGACACTAAATAGTCCAGCCAACAATATCTTAGTGATTGTCGAATAGCTTTCTTTTCTTTGTCTATTTCTTGCATCAGTTCTATCCTAAACATAATTATTTGAGGAGACCAAACAATGACAGATAACTATTAGTAACCAACCAAGGGGGCTTCAAATTATTGTTTTTTAGCATCTTCATAGCGATATCAAACGTCCTTTAAACAATACTTTTTTCTCATAATAAAATCAAAAAGAAATAGTGGTATCATACCCATCTCTTGAAGAATACTCTTCATGTTTCAGAGGCTTCCCTTTTCCCTTCAAGTTTTCAAAGTCTCCTAGTTTCACAAGGATAAGAATTTTATACTCAAGCCCACAAAAAGTAAGAGACAACCATTGAGTATCATTTCTCTTATACGTGTTTCAACAAAACTTCGGACTTCTCTTTCCGAATTGGGCAGTAATTGTGAACAAAGTTCCTATACCATGTTAACCTCTTAGACTGAATAAACAATTTATTGTAGACTTACTACTGGTAGTTTGGAGTCATACAGTTCCCAACCTGCTTTACGTACTCGTTCATTGCGTTGAAGACGTTCTAAACGAGAGGGATTTATGTCATTTGAAACTTTCCACACTCCTTGATATGAATATGAGGAATCAAGTATTCAAACCAAATCCCTTGCTGCTCCTTACCTCCAACTCCTCCTGCTCGTGTAGCAAATAATACAACAGACCATCGCATATCCACTTGGATCAAAGGGACATACAAATGGCATTTGTTATTGCCAGTTGTGATCACCAACACTTGTGACAAACAACCTGATTGACTGGAAATAGAAGAACTATTCAAAATATTTGATGAATAACAATTCCTTTTGTATTATTTTTGATTGCGACGGTAGGATAACCCGTTGTTTTAAACTATGAAAAATATGACAAGTAAAGTTAGGAGTGCTAGTCAATTCCGAGCCCTATTCCTGTGAATCACTTCGTCAAGCAACATTACAAGCTACTGGATACGATATCCCACACGAGTTTCCTGATGACTATTTTGAACTATTTGGTTTGTCTGTTCGATCATCGGTTGAACTATTCGTCAAAAAAGGTGTTTTGCCTGCTGACACGGACGTTGACTTGGTTTCTCAAAAAATGGACTACTACAAGGATGATATCTACATGGATTTGGCAAAAGGCAAACTTACCACTTTTCCTGGATTGGAAAACCTGTTGAAAGAAGCCAAGCAACGAAAGATAAGTATGGGTGTAGGATCTTCTGGAACGCCAACAAAGATTCAATTCAACTTGAGAGAAGTACTTTGTTTATAGTGTTTGAGAAGAAAGCCATTCAGTTTTTAAATAGGCTGGTATTATATCCCATTTCAAAGACGAATATATTGTAAGTTCCACTGAGTTAGGCAGAGGAAAACCTGCTCCGGATATTTATTTGGAAGTTATGAAGCGGATGGGATACGATGCTAAGCAAGCTGTGGTGATTGAAGATGCATGTGCAGGTTTACAAGCAGCTAAAGCCGTAAGCAAACAGTCATTAGAACTCTGTTGTTAGGAATATCGAATTGACTTTTCATGATTAGGCTGGAGCCTGTGCCATTGGAGTTACGACTAGTTTGCCTCGAACCATCTTGGAGCCCTTTGCGGATATGATCTTTGAAAGTTTTGAGGATATGAATTTAAAAACATTGGAAGAAGCTGTTAATGAAAGAGGACGACTCTAACCTTCACTGCTCGTTACTTGAACATGTTGGGAGGATACGGTTCGTTCTGCAAGTTCATGAACGTTAAACTTGTAGTATTCATTATAATGTTGAACGACAGAGATAAAGCATGCCGTCTTTAGGACTTCAATCAAGATGCTATATTGGGGATTCTTCAAATCTACTCGATAAGCTGAGGGCACCTTGTCTGCAACAGCTCGAATAAAGTCCTCTCGATGGGCATCTGTGTTATTTCTTTTCCGAAACACAACAGCAAACGTATTTGGTTGTTCTTCTCTGATGGGATAAAATCTTTTCGCAAAGATTGATTCCACTGCACGACTCACTTGCTCATACTTTGCATAACACACACCATCTACTGGGATAAAGCGAACCGAGTATCTGCATCTTCTTGTCTGTGTTTCTTGGATATCGTTCATGATATTATAAACCAACTCACATGGATCGATGGTGGAATTCTCAACAATAGCAAAAAATATAGATCCTTTCACTCCGACTTGTACTTGGCTAAAAGTATGAAGAAGTGAAATGTCTGTAGTTTGGTTCGTGTTTGTGCCATATCCTCGTAACTGTTCCAGTTCGCTTTCAAGTGAAACCTGTTCCACACAATTGCTTTCTTCGTTTAAATTTTCAATTTTCTTTCTATCGTTGATTATTTCTGCATATTCTAACAGTATCTGATACGCTTCTTTGCTACATGCTGCTTGTTGCCTCGGCGAACAAGTTACTAGAACTCCGCGACAACCTAGACAAGAAGACTAATACTAATTTTAATGAAGAGTACATTTATACTTATATGGCCTTCTTACCTTGTTTTGAGGAGGCTGATTCTTTGTATGCGTGTACCGTTTCCTCTTCTTCTGTTGGTGCACCATCATTTCCTCTTTTGACAGGGTTTGCATTTGCAGAAATTCTTGACCATCCAACTTGGCTTTGTTGAGTGGAAACGAAACGGCTACACTTTTAATGGTTACGTTAAACCTAAAAGACGCACGCCTACTAATCGTTGGATCCAGTGGAGAGCTTGGAAATGCAACGTTACAAGCTACTTCCGAATCTTTGTTTTGGAAGGATAAAAATATCTTTGCCACCTATTATCGACAAAAGCCAAGTGATAACAAACAAATGTCTACCTTGTGGGAATGGAGATTTTTGGACCTTGGGGACCATGAAAGTGTTAGAAGATTATTATTGGAGCTCGCACCAACCAGTGTCATTTGTTGTAGCGTTCCAGCTCATCAAGGCGCCAGTTCAGTTGCTTCAGAAGATTTACGAAAAGGTATTGTACATGATGTCGTTGCTCTAGCACAAGCATCGAAAATGATAGGAGCACGTTTCATTGCAATATCTACTGACCAAGTGTTTGATGGAACTTTAAAACAAGGAAGGTACAGGGAAGAGGATCCTGTTTCTCCCATCACTCCTTATGGTCAATTCAAAGCCGAGATGGAGCGACAGCTGTTAAACTTGGGAGGAGACATTCTTATTTGTCGTACTTCACTTGTGAGTTGCCTTAACCACATTTAAATTTCATTTCACTTACCTAGTGTTGCATAGATATTGACCTTATTTCCACCAGGAAAGGCAGTGCAATTTGTTCTCAATGCCTTTGAAGAAGAGAATGCGATTGAGCTTTTTACAGATGAACTAAGAAATATGAGCTTTTCGGATGACTTAGGTCCTGCTCTATGTGAGTTGGCAGTTCCTGGTCATCCCACAAAAGGTTTATTACATTTGTGTTGTGATGAGCCAGTCAGTCGTTATGACTTGGCATTACATTTGGCGCCATTATTTAAGAAAAATGAAAGAAATATTAAAACAGCGAAAAGTGCATCAAGTGGTCTGAATCGACCTTTGAATTTATCTCTAGACAATGGCCAAGCAAAGTCAGTTTTGAAAACGAGAATACAAGGAGTACCAGAACGACTATCACAGTAACTTGTGTAAACTTGTAGTATTAACAGGAATAATAAAATCAACGAAATACAAAACCGAGTTTATCAGTGGATATGAGGAATGTTTTGGAAGACTTGAACCATAAAATGAAGGAAAAAAGGGACATCAGATTTCTCCTGGTTTGATTGATGATGATGACCATTTTGAAACATTAGGTTGTTCTTGAACGCAACGTTTACCTCATCTAGTCCCTGACTGGATAGTAGTCGCCTTAAAAAGTGTTTGAGAGTAATTTTGTAGTTGTTGTTAATACAGGCCCTGCAAGACTCTTACAAAGAGTGAAGCAGTGGCGTATGACTGAGTCGCGTACACGTTTCAATGGGCTGGAGATTTGTAACTCTCTATTCCAACGTCGGAAGTTGGTTATTACGATGGATGTCTCTGCAGCGCTATAAACTACACTGTATTCTGCTGTTCATTGCATATTTACTGGGAAAGTCGCAGTTTTCAGTGGTGTATATCATACTTTTGGCATTCAGTGTTTATTTATTTGATAGGCAGCAGCAACTTCGCCGCGAAGTTCGTGAAAGAATAGAGTCATCGAGAAGGCAGTATGAGGAGAACGAGGATTTTAGTGGGCCAACAGCTTCCAACTCGACCAGTGAACAGCAGTGGGTTCCTGGGGTCAACACTTGGAGAGAAGAATCTTGCGAATGGTTCAATGTACTGATAAAGAAGTTCTGGGTTACGGAAAATTTAGGCCTTAGCCGATGGTTGAGAGAAACGATAGCAAGTCGGTTAAATGTCACAAAGCCACGACAGGTTGATGTATTTCAGATACCCGAACTGAAACTAGGAACTAAGGTCGTTTTTGTTTTTCAGTATTATTCTTTCTGGTACTTATTAGTTATAGGCACCAGAGTGTTCTCATGTTCGTGTCAATCGAATCAAGTCTTCATATGAAATGCAATTGGAATTTGACTTGCATTACACGGGAACAGCTTTCATGATTCTCGTCATCAACTTCAGTAAGCAAATATTTGGTGTTCAGATGCCCATCCTTCTTTCTGATTTTGCATTTGCAGCAAAGGTAAACCACCAGAATTTTTTAATTATGGTGCTATTTCACATTCTTATGCTTTAATAGGCACTTGTCCATTTACAGCTAGTAGATAGACCACCCTATTTCAGTGTTATATATTTTTCATTTATAAGAAAGCCGTGGATTGACCTAAAGTTGGTTCCCTTGAAGACGTTTGATGTGATGTATGGTTCTAGCTAATGTACAGATAATAGACAGTTTTCTAATATATGCTACTTTTAGGGATATTCCTGTGCTGTCGGATTGGCTGAGAAAACATCTAACAGACACCATCACAGATTGGGCTGTGTATCCCAGAAAAGTACGTTGATATATTATCTAAGAATTATAGAAGTTTCCTTATGTGTGAGTACTTGTTCAGGTTTCATTTCCCATAGAGTCATGGTATCAGGCTAACCGAGAAGGAAAGCACATGAAAGATGTCATGGTTGGCATTCTTCGAGTTAGAGTAAAGGAAGCGAGAGATTTGCATCCACCCAAATTTGGAGGCACTGTGAATGCTTTTGTTGTATTATACTTGGGAACACAGAAGAAGAGAACAGGGACAGTCGCCGCAAGTTTGAATCCTGTTTGGTCACAAACGTTTGAGTTTTTGTACATGTAAGTATTTCCTATCAACTGTTGTTGTTTGCAGGTTAGTTAATTTAGACATTGGAAGGATCCTACCAGGCAGAAACTATTTATATATGTTTTGAATGCTAGCGATCGCGAAAATGGAAAAGAAGATCTCTTAGGATTGTTGGAGCTTCCCCTTAAAAGTCTCATCGGCGGTGAGCGTATATCGAATTGGTATACTTTGGATGATGCAGCCAGCGGTTCTCTACTTATTGAGTGTCTGCATATTCCTTTTGATGGTGGACAAGACAAAGCATTTGGAAGAAATAGGCTAATGAAGCATAGAAGAGATTCAGAGATAAAGAGACTGCCTGCAGGAAATGACACTTCTCACAATATGTCAACATTTCATTTTGAGAATGACACAGTGGAAAATGAAGAGTCCAATGCTACTAATCCTTGGATGGCAGGGTAAGTATTCTGAATATTATTGAGAACAGATTATATCAAGTTACTTGCTAGATGGTTGAATGGAACAATTCCTGCTAGTCCTGGTGTAGTCAAATGTTCTAGTTCTCCAAGGAAAATGCAGCAAGATGGGAATGCTAGCTCAAACGAGAAGAGACAGTCAACAATAAGCTCACCAAAAAGCAAAAAGTTACCAGCAACATTAAATGAAAGTGGGGTTTTCCAGAATGGTATGGACGAACAGAACAGAATACCATTTGCAAGAAACCAAGCGAGTTCTTCATCAGCTGCCAGTGGTAATTTTCAAAGAACCAAACAAAAGCTGTTAGACTGGGGAAATGCCGCTCTTACTGGGTTTCGTCAACGAATGCCATCATCAAGTTCTCATTTATCCCTGAAGGATAAAGAAAAGGCTTCTTTAGATGCGTTTTTATGGGACCCTTTACAAAGAAGAGTGGATGAAAAAGACGCGTCAACAAAAGATAGTTTACAACGAAGCAACAGGCGATCAGGAAATTTGTGTCATTTATACGATCGCGATCAAAATTTAAGCTCAATCGCTAGCAACTATGGTGGCATCATTCGAGTAACTATTCATCGTGCTATTCGTTTAACTGTGAGCAGGCATTCTCATGGTTCTGAACACTTGGGAGCACCAATGGTTCTTGTTCAACTGGATGATCAAAAAATCTTTTCATCTATTTACAGTGGTGAAGAGTACTCAAATCCTTTCTGGAATGAAACTTTTGAATTATACTGTGTCAATATTCTTCGTCAAGAACTATTAGTGCAAGTAGTTTCAACGTGCAGTCTATCGCAACATGAAACTGTTGGCCATATCACTTTTCCATTGGCTTCTTTCTTGGATAATTCCACTTTGGAAGGAATATTTCCTTTGAATCCTGAAGGTTCAGGTTCTATCGAAATTTCGTTATCTTTTATTTCATCTGTCAACGATATGAAGGCAGAGACACAAGAGGAACGATGACTCCATTCTTTGTTTTGAGAAAATGGGGCCATTGGAGAAAGGAAAAGAGCAACAGGCAAGTTTACAACTCATTAAAGAGTTCTTGCAGGGTCCAAAAACTGAAGATATTGCTGAAAGACTATTCGATAAGTTATCTGTGAGAAAACTTGGTGAGTTGTTTATTTCGGAAATTCAAAAGCAAAGTGGGGAGAATACGCAGCTGCTTGCTGAAGCACTTAAACAACTGTTACAGTTTTCGAAAACTCTACAAGAGTTAGAAACTGCTGAAGGATTGTATTTATTAAAAGAAGGCATTTCAAGTTCCGAATCACTAATAAAAGAAGTTTGTTGCATAGCTGTACAAAAACTCGTGTCTTGGAAAGCTGCTATTGTAGAAACCCTTGTCGAGCAAGGTGTTTTGCAACTTTTGCTGCATCTATTGGCGGATGATGATGTTGTCGTATTTACACAAGCAAAGAATGCTCTTTTATGTCTTGCAAGTGTTTCAGGTGATTTGGTTCGTGAACCAATCTGGATAGAATTGGAAAGATATGGGAAAGGTATTGGTGTTGCCAATTCAACTGTACAAATAAGAGCTATACAAATGCTATTGGAGTTGAGTGAAGTTGAGCATAACAATAATTACTTATCGTTGGCTTGCTCAATTCTCGTGGACCGACTGAAAAACTCCACTGATCTGCTTTTTCAATTAAACATTATCGAACTGTTGGCTTCTGTTGGGACTATGACTGATGGCTGTACCTATTTAGAAAATAGTGGAGCTGCAGCTATGTTACTGGACTTTCTTTCTCCAGTTGCCGACGAAAGTAAGATTTTACAGCAGCAGTTATTGCAAAGTGCCACTCTAAGATGTATTGGCCGTATTGGTTATGCCGGACACAAGGAACAGTTATCATTTATTGAACCATTTCTTCCATTAGTTGCAGAATTAAATGCAGAAACCGACGACGTTGATCGAATGGAGGCAGTTCTTTATGCAATAGTTTCGATTGCCAATTCTCCTGAATGTTTTCAGTTATTATGGTCACGACAAGGCACTCAATTTTTTATTTGTGTTTTATCCAAGTTGGATATGGCTGAAGAGAAAATTCGTACTGCTTGTTTATATTGTCTTGCAGCATTCTTTACCAACGCCAATGAAGAAACATCCAAACGTATATATGAATTGTATCCAAAGGTAAGAAATGGAAAGGTTGTGAGAACTTTTGTTGCTGATGAATTGAGAACATAGCAATCATTGATGGAAACGCTAGTCATAATGGCGCATCAACCTTTTCTATCCCAAGCCATTGCACTATTTGCTGTTTTTCAAGCACTTGCAGAAAAAGAATGGGGTCTACGACGGTTAGCTTCCACACCTGGGATAGTAGATATTATTGTCAATAGTGATGTGGAAAGCAAACCATTGTTGGATGCCAAAGTAAGTGAATCGATTCATTGCATTCAATAGAAAGTGTCTAAATGCTGTTCAGCAAAAACTTGCCAATTCTTTGGTTCAACAGGAATCAGTTGCAAATATTCTGTTTGGAGATGCACGTTTCCAAAAGTTGATTAATTTTGCCAATATGTATTCTTCTAGTGGAGGACAATATCGAAGAAGAGATCCTCAAGTGGATATTGCCACAATGCGACAATAATAAATGAGCTTGCCAGTATCCTTTATCACCCAATGAGAATGGTCGTACACTAGACTAATGATAAAGAACCTTTTAATTTAATAGTGACTGGAATAAAATGAACCTCTTCATATATATATATATATATATATAGAGAGAGAGAGAGAGAGGTTTATAATATAGTAGACAGCAACTGATCGGCTACAACTCAAAATATAGTATATCCTTTAAAACTTGTAGTTTCATAATATTATTTGTCCATATTAGCAACCACCCAATAGATAGTATACCATCCAGTCATCTCATCTTGGGTTTCCAAAACGGTTTCTCCAAAAACAAATCATTTCTCAGCGTAGAAAAAGGGCCAATTTCTTCGAATGGAAATCACTTCAAGGTTGAGATACGTATCTGAGAAAACGGGTTGGCCGACGTTAATCTTTTTACGACAAAAATGACTTCGTTACCTATTCCTATATTCAGAAGAAGTAACGAAGAAAGCCCGAGTTCTCAAAAATGTGTTTCTCCTCGTTGGGAAGTACGTGCAGTTAGGACGCCAACCGGTAGAAGAAAGCACTTTTATGTGGACCACGAAAATAGAGCAACTTACTGGAATATGCCTAAAGAAGACAACAAAAATAAGTCTTCTAGTATGGAAAATAATAATGGAGAAACTGTTGGTGACCCAGTACCTCCTCCTCCTCCTCCAGCTTATGAACAAGTGGATGAGTTTTCTCTGTCCTTTGAATGACCTGTTTTTGGTGTTTGTTGGTAAGCAGTGTTGGTTTGCATCAGTGATTCAACTGTTTGAAAGAATTCCTTGTGCCTGTAAAGAATAAATGACTTCTCTCTCGTTGGTAACGGAACATGTTTTCTTGCAAGTAACCAAACCAACTATAATGAAATTGGGCTCCCTATTCCCGTCATCCGACCATGAAAATAAACACAAAAGTTGCTTTACTGGAACAAACATATTTCACTTTTTCACAACATTGGCTTGTTTGTCATTTTTCAGAGCCATTAGTTTGTCAAAAAGTCCACTATAAAAGAAAATCACTGCAAATAATAACACTTCATGTCCTATCATCAAGAAGTTCATGAAATATATTCATGTATGTCAATTTTTATCCTACCAATCAAATGCAATGACTTGTGTATCTTAAAACTGGCTTCAAACGATAATGCCTACTCATTCCATCAGTGTATCTTAATTATGTTCCAACCATCCTTACCGTAAATGCTACAATGAAATACGAACAAGTGAACCGAGTCAATAATATCGAACAAAATCTCCAAACAAAGGCCATCCATGGAGCCTTTGTTACCATTGGACGGAGCTGTCTACGGATCTATCCATCTAATAAGCAACTTGAATCTAATCAGGGTATGAAACTTACTTTTCGGTGAATTGCAGTTACCAACGACATTGAAATAAAGAATAAATAATAACCAGGATAAAATCCATGCCAAAATGCCGATATTACAAAGGTATAGTACAAGTTCCATCGGCGATCGGTTCTATGCCATCAATTGAGTACTTAATGATTACCCAAAGTTTGTTATCTACCTTTCATAAACGTATCTTCTTAACCAAGCATTGGTCGTTTTATTCCACCTGGAAGTCAATTCCCTTGAATTCTCAGCCAATTCAAATCCCACAATATCGATAACTTGTATAGGAACATAATAAGTTTGTGGATGCTTTTCATCCACCACCGATTGACCTGAGATAACAAAAGGTAAGAAATATGATATAAATCATTGAAAACATTGCCAACCAACACCACTCATAGCAATAGCAGCTTCAGCAAACTTCCAAGCAAAATAGTATTTGAAACGATAAAAGAACAAAATCAAATCAATCCATAGAAACCGAATAAACCAGTGACCCTCAGATAAGAAGCGCTACAGTCTCTTTCTATCTCATTTCATACGGAAAAATGATAAATGAGCTTTTACCTGGTCACTTAATAAACCAATCGGGATATACTTGTCGCCACACAAGTACAAGATAATACAACCCATGCCTTCAGTTAGTCTTCTTATTCCCAATCGTATCGCATTCTGACATTCACAATCATTGGCACAATAGAAAGTAATGACCGACTCCATCTTACCTGACAACTATATTTATTTTGTGCATGTTCATACCAATCACAGTACTCCACATACGGTCCGACAAGTATTGTTGGCGGAAATAAAATGTAAGCATAAAACTCCAAAAGACTGGGTACTTTCTTCACGCTTCTCGCTAACTGCTCTCTTGTTGCATTCTTGTTGTTTGTGCCGTCTATGTATGCCAGTAGTTGTAATCAAGAAAGCATACTTATCTGTGTCTTTACTTACCATACAGAGAATAACTCAACGAGATGAGCTTTTGTGTTACAATCATTAGAGGAAGCGTAAAATCCAGAGACCATCCAAGATAGTCAGTCCACTGCCTATATAAATGTCCTAAAGACAAATAACTTGCAAACAATCAGTTGTTGTTGCATCTTTTACTACTTCCTTACAGAAAACACCAGAAGAAGACATAGTGTCGTTGTCTCGCACTTCCAGAACGCATGATAAGATAAGCAACAAAGGAAGAAATCAAATAGTGCAAAGAGTGCAAACCAAGTGCTGAGAATCCTAACCAGCAGCCAACGACGATAGAAAACAAGTACCTTTTTTCTTTCCATCAGTACAATTAACAGTTCAGCAAATCAGACAATACCTTACTATGGGAGGTTTCAGCTGACTGTATACTGCTCCAATAGGAAATGCCTTTTGCTGATTGAGTAACTGTTAACTACAATAGAAACAAGTCTCACCAACAAAAGACACAAGACATAGTTGACTTCGTTTGGCTTTGCTCCAAAAGCAGCTGCAATATCCTGGGCTAACCACGAAAAGTCCAACATGCTAGAATATTTAAATCTCGAAAGTCTTTTTGTTTTACAAGTATCGACAACAAGCTATGTTGTTTTCAATGACTTGGAGGACGATAGACGTAAAACCAGCCAAACAATTCCAATCGGTTGCTAAAGATGAGGATGACAATCAAAGAATGCTTTTATATTAGAATGGAACAAGGTTCATTATCAACGTAGTAGAAAATGAAAACAATTATCTTGTTTAAACACAATTTTCAACTTTTGGATGAATATACAATTAGGAAATACAAGTCGGAAAGAAGAAAGATCCCGAGAACAATGAGATGAGGAACAAATGGCCTGAAAAGTCGCTGGTAAGCGTTGTGTGTTGTTGGGAAAGAGAATGGGATGGATGTTTGTTGCTGCTTTGAAGATTCTTTCCTTAACTTTTGTTATATGTTCTCTTTCTGAAGGAATACTTTATTTACTTGTCTATCGCACAGAAGACTACAAACGAAAGGTTGCTCGGTTTAATGACATTGTTCGAAAACGTAAGACAGGAAACTGTGACAATGCTTCCTTAACTGATTGAAAAGTCTAGTGGATAAAGAAAAGAACGCTATTGTGACATATGACCGTAAGAAAACACAAGAAAAAAAGATCAACAACTTGGAACAAAGTTTAAAAACAGCGTCTGCTGACTTGAATCGATCCAAAATGAAGGTGAACTTGGGAATATCTGCACTATATTTTATTTTTTATCGATTCCTCAATTCAATGTTTCAGAAACAAGTAGTTGCTAAACTTCCATTCGTTCCTATCAAGTGGCTTTGGGGCATGACTCACCGAAATTTGGAGGGTGACGATTATACTGATTGCTCTTTCGTGTTTCTATATACACTATCTTCTATGTTCTTAAAAGCGCTCATCTCCAAGTTCATAGGCACAGCTCCTCCCAGGACTTCATTGGATGTGTTTCAGGAAGCAAACAAGAAAGGAGAAGAGGAATAGAAAATATTATAAATCTGTCTTCAGAAAACTACAAGCTATCTCTAATTTATTATGTGCCGAGTATTGTCTTAGCATAAGCATCCGCACCATTTCTTACCATATCATATTTTTCGGAACCTACTTTCGCTTGGCCCTGAGCTTGATCATTCTTTCCTCCACCCTTTCCATCTACTTCTTTCAGACTTGCTGCTACCCAATCCTTCGCCAGTAAACCTTGACCAATATGTTCTGGACAAACCAAAGCAGATACAACAAGTCTCTGTTTTTTCTCATCTGCTGAAATCAAGCATACACTGGTATGAGAATAACTGGATTTTACACTGGACAATATCTTTGATAATAACTTTGCATCGCCTTGTATTTCTTCCAATACCAAGACTAAGGAGTGAGACTTGTCTTCATTCTGATGAATATATTCCTGGATTCGCTCCATTGCCGCACTTTCTATCTTCATCTGTCGTTCTTTCTTCTTCTCCAATAATCTTGCATACATAGCCTGCAACTGATCCTTGAGAAGTAACTTGGAAAGCAAAGGAAGCACAGTTGAGTCAACCTTCTGTGTGACCTTTGACAGTTCCTCATTCAGCTCTTCTATATCCAACTCTTTCAACAAATCTACTTCATCCTGTAATTTTTGAGCATTCATAATTGCCTGTTTTGCAGCCTTCCCAGTAAGTGCAACAATTCGACGAATGCCCTTCGCAATACCACCTTCTTCTACAGTAACATAGGCTTCAGCTGCCTCGGTATTATTAAGATGAGTACCACCACATAACTCAATGCTATACTCATACCAGGCATCATTATTCGGATTTCGAAGCATTTCGTCGATATCCCCTCCTATTGCTACTACTCGCACAGGATCTGGATACTGTTCATTGAAGATAGCTCTAAGGGAACGAATTGCTAAAGCGGAATTGAGAGGAACGACTTTAGAAACTACTGGAAGTGACTGGTCAATTTTTTCTTGAACAATGCTATCTACTACATTCAAGTCTTCTCGAGTCATCGGTCTATGGGCAGCGAAATCAAAACGCAGTTTGTTCGGGTCTACAAGGGAACCTCGCTGATCGCAAGTCGGACCGAACACTTTCCGTAGTGCAAAGTTAAGGACATGTGTCATTGTGTGATTTGGAGCAATCTTCTGTCTTCTTCCGTAGTCACCTGACAAACAACACTGTCCCCGACCGACATGGTTCCCCATGAAAGGTAGCCGACATGCAACACGTATCCACCGTATGATTGAACATCTGTTACAACAAATTCTCCAATCGCTTCGTGTTTGTCAGCAACATTGTTCTGTTTCACAGTCATGCTTCCAGTATCTGCAACCTGACCTCCAGATTCTGCATAAAAGCTAGTCGCTTCAAGAACAATTCCAAACAGTTTTTGCTCCTCTTCTTTAGAAAAATTTTCCAAACTTTGAAAGTCTTTCCCATCAAATAATGCAACAACTTGAGTAGCAAACGGCTGGAAAGCAACATACTTCGCATCATCTACGGTCGGCGGCACTTTCTTTTGTTGAAGAAAGTAAATCTGTTCCGCTGCCAGTTGGATTGTTGAAGTAGAACTCGTTCCGCCACGAAGTCTATCTGCTCTAGAAACTTTTCTAGCATATTCAAGTGCTTCTTCAAATCCACGAATATCTATTTTTAATCCTCTTTCTCTTGCCATAAGTTCTGTTAAATCTAAAGGAAATCCCATTGTATCATACAAAAAGAAAGCGTCTGCTCCTGAAATGATCGTTCTTCCTTCTGCTTCTACAGTTGCAGCTAACTTATTGAAGGCTTCAATGCCTTTGCTAAGCGTCCTTCCAAAAGATTCTTCTTCTTCCAAAACAACTTGTTTTACGAATTCTGCTCGTTTTTCCAATTCTGGAAAGGCATCCTTCATCTGACATGTTACTACGTCCACCAGAGATGACAAAAGACCAGTTTTTGCATTCAAAAACTGTTGTCCGTATCGCACTGCGCGTCTAAGAATACGTCTCAATACATATCCACGTTCGGAGTTGGAAGGAACAGCACCATCTGTGATGGCAAACGTTAGGGTTCTAACGTGATCAGCTACTACTCGGTAAGCAGTGTCTACCATATCTTTATCCATTACTCCGATTTTTCCAGTGTATTTTCTACACCCAGTCTTTTCCTGTATAGCAGCAAAAAACGTATGAAACACATCAGTATCATAATTAGAAGAAACGCCCTGTAAAATTGACACCACACGTTCAAAACCCATACCAGTATCAATATGCTTATTCGGCAACGGCTTTAAAGAACCGTCTGCTTCTCTATTGAACTGAATGAACACCAAGTTCCATATCTCTATAACTGAAGGATCATCCTTGTTGACTAGATGGGCGGCATTTCTATTGCCAATTCTATCAAAGTGAATTTCACTGCAAGGACCACAAGGTCCAACGTCTCCCATTTCCCAGAAGTTGTCTTTAGGACCAAACGGTAATACTCGTTCCTCAGGTAAATACTGAAGCCAAATATTTTTAGCCTCTAAGTCTTCTTCCAGGTTCCATTCCTCACAGCCTCCAAAATATGTAGCATAGATTCTATCTTTTGGCAAACCAAATACTTCTGTTAGTAATTCGAGTGCCCATGCTATCGCTTCGGTCTTGAAATAGTCTCCAAACGACCAATTACCCAGCATTTCAAAGAAAGTATGGTGATATGTGTCTTTTCCGACATCTTCCAAGTCGTTATGTTTACCACCTGCACGAATACATTTCTGCGAGTTGCATGCTCTTTTAATCTTGCTCAAAGGACTTGAAGGGTCAACTGTTCCAAGGAAAACCGGTTTGAATTGGTTCATTCCAGCGTTAATAAACAACAAAGTTGGGTCTTCAAAAGGTACCTAAACAAATGTGGACAATTATCACTGGAATAGCATCGACTTCAACTTACCACTGAGCTGGAAGGATAAAACACATGACCTTTCTGTACAAAAAAGTCTATAAAAGTTTGTCTAACTTTGGCACTTGACCACCGAGAAATCATCTTGCGCCTTTTTTCTCCAATCCCCTCACAGAATTGAAGGACAAACAGAAAAATGCCAATTAGTAATGAAAAAGGACTGATCCATCCACGGCATTTTCATTACTAACATGTCACAGCAAAAGATGTTTGCCTTTTAAAAGACCAACAACACTGATTCTCTCAATTTATCAATAGTTTCAATTAGTTCTAAAATTAAGCATGCTACTGAGTTTCTTGGCTTCTTCCTTTCTCTAATTCAATTTCTTCTCTCTGTAACAGCGGCCAGGACTCGCTAATAAGCTGATAGCTATTGTTCAAATCCATACAAAAATTCAAATACTCTTGTAACAAAAAGAAAGGATTCACTTTCCAGATAGTAATCAACGTCCTTTTACGATAAACTCTGTAATGATGGAGCTTTTCATACATTTTCATTACACAATCTTTCGTCGGAGATTCAATCATGGACATGGGTGATTCCTTCAAATAACTCTTCCATTGGGTAAGCATTTCAAAAACTTTCCCTTCCAATAAATATCTTCCAAACACACGATATCGGTCCAGAGAAATCCACTCCTGCTTGTTGCTTTTCACCACTTCAGAATACTTGTCGTCATCAAAAGGTACTTCAATGATACCAAGTGACCATTTTCTCGGACTGTAACTCATATACACTGAGCACACAACAGAACCTTTCACCGGATCATATCGAGGAGGTGGAGACAGCAATGGCGTAGACGAAACACAAAATGAAGAGCAACTTGCTATGAGACTCTTAGAACTTACCACTGTACAGTACTGCATGATAACCTTGGAGTTGCTAACTGACGAAGCTGCTTCTTTTTCTTCTATTCCAGTTGATGATTTTTCTGTCAATTGAAGGTAACACATATACTCAATCTCTGAAATATTACAAGTGAATTTTCGATGCTTTGGCAAAAACACAATTCTTCCTGTAAAAGTCTCAAACGCTTCTCTTTTGCGTCGTCCTTTTATTCCAACTTGCATGGCTTCTGCAGATGATAGATGGCGACATACCTGTTCCGGAAAACAACGAAGAATACCGAGCATCAGATGTTCCCTTTCCACAGAAGAAGCCGGTTGCAACGCCACCGGAAACCAACAACTCCTTGCCTCTTTTTCTGACAAAAAATGATGTTTCTTTAAATGCTTCACCAACTGATTTATTATCAGTGAAACTTCCTTTGCGGCCTTTTCACGTAAACCAAAACTCTCGGATGATACTTGCACATTCTTAGTAGCAATGCCGTACTCCCATGCACAAAATGAATACAAGGTCGACAATACTTCACTCATATTGTCCATATCAGCAACTAATACTTCTTTCGAATTATTATCTTCTTCCTCTGGAGATACAAATAAATCATTAATAGTTAATAAGGCAGCAATTCTTATTGCATAACAAACAATTAAAGATTGGCAAGACTCCAATACCAACTTGGCCAATCTTGGAGACAGCGGAAGTTTTGCTATTCTCCTTCCAAGATTGGTAAGTCTCGTTTGTTTGATGTCATCAGCAGATGTTTCCAATGCTCCGAGGAGACATAATGTCCTTTCTGCATTCTCTATGGCATGTTGACTTGGTGGTGATGGAAAAGGAAAAGAATAAACAGAATGTAAATGAAAGGATTTGACTCGAAGAACCAATGATTCTGGCGAGGTTCTTTGTACTTCGGGTGCCCTTTGATCCTCAAACTCATGTAAAAACACTGCTGCAGAATATAAACGATAACAATGTCCTTCGCAAGTACGTCCTGCTCTTCCTGCTCTTTGTTCTGCACTCGATTGACTGATCCAACGAACACGATATTGCGTCATGGAAAAGGCTTCATGGCCTTCCAATTTCGTATATTCTCTTTCTTTCACTTTACCACTGTCTACCACATACACAATATTTGGTATAGTTATAGAAGTCTCTGCTACATTAGTAGCAACAACAATGGTTCTTACTCCTTTTAATGACTTGGAAAAAACCATTTGCTGCCTTTTCCACGATAACATCGAATATAAAGGAAGGATACGAACTCCTTTTCTTGGATATCCTATCTCTCTGAAGAATGAACCTTTCTTATTGATTATTGATGAACCTAATACAAATTAGAAAATATTATTAAAGAAAGCATATCTACTATACCTTGTAGTTCCATCGATAGTTGACGACAAAGATAAAGTATTTCTCTTCTTCCCGTTAGAAATACCAAAATATCACCAAGAGGAAGTTTTCTGTGTATTTTACAAACTGTCTTGAAAGCCGATTGCAAATAATTGTTCACTGTCCTTCTTGCAAAATGAATATGAACAGGAAATTGTCGAGATTCCACACCAATAACAACTGGTTTGGGAATATTGGGGGCAAAAAGTCTTTCATTGGTAATTAAAACATCGATATCAAAAGTTGCTGACATAATAACAAGTTTCAATGGTGGCAAACAAATTGCTTCCAAATCCCTACGAATAGCAATCTTTTCTCCGTTTTCAAATATTTCTCTTCGCAATTGAACGCTTCGTGTTAAAAGACCAAGAAGTATGTCTGTGTTTATACTTCTTTCGTGTACTTCATCTAAAATAACGACAGAATATTGACGCAGTAAAATATCTTTCTCCAAATGGCGAAGAAGAATGCCATCAGTAACAAATTCAATCAGTGTCTCTGCACTGCACATTCTCTGATGTCTAACATGATAACCAACCTCCTTTCCAAGATTGAAATGAAGTTCCTTTGCAACTCTACTCGAGCACGCAAATGCTCCCACTCTTCTTGGTTGTGTAACCACTATCTTTCCTACATATCCATCTACTGTTGGAGAACAATATCCTGTTTCATACAAAAACTGAGGCATTTGAGTGGTTTTCCCACTTCCTGTCTCTCCAGTAATAAATAAGATATCTCTTTCATGAACAGCTTCAACAATCTCCTGTTCTTTCTCATATATGGGAAGTTGCATCCTATTTTTCAACTCATCTTTGGTTCTATTCAAACAAACGAAAACTTTCTTTTGTTGGTTCTTTCTTTCCATAGGAATTGAATGACTATCTTCTGCGAGAAAACGGCCCATGCTTAGAATACTTGCACCAAGCTTTGAATTCTCCTTTTGAACTTTCTTCGTCTCCATTAACGAACGCACATGTATACTATTCCTTTCGTTTACTACGAGACAATTCACGTCACTTGTTACTTCTCCACAGTCAGTCGTCTGTAACGGACCGCTTGTTCCCTCACTACAATGGTCCTGCAGCTCCAAACTAGCAGAGTTCTCCACATGCGTCTCGGTAGCAACGTTTTCATCAGTACGTTTCCTTTTCCTACTACTCCATAGCAAATTATTCCAGTCAATCTGAATTATACTGTCTTGAGTCTTTCCACTTGTTGACTCTTCCCTATTTTTTTGCATTTCATCAATCAAAGGTTCACAAACTGTATCTTCCTTAGGTTCTCCCGTCCTTTCAATTTCCTCTGGTACACTATCCCATAACTCGTCGTTATTTCTCTTTGTTCGTTTCAGTCCACGGCTTTCATACCGACGCTTTTGTCCTCGTCCTAATGTTTTACTGGAACGCAAGTGAGACAACTGCTCAGTTTTCAAGTTCAACTGCCCAAGTTGTTGCAAAAGTTGTATTCGTTCTTGTTGGGATAGCGTTGTTTTATGCATCACAAGAAATCCATTTATCAAACCACGCAAGGGACCATTCCCAAGGGTAACAAAATGGCATATGTCACAAAAACAATAAAAAAACCAAACAAAACTATCCAAATAATATAACTACCAGTCACATTCAACTGATATTGTCTCATTTCTTGTGCTTTGGCTTTTGCACAAGCAGCAGTTATCGTTCGAGTTGATTCAATCATTAACAACAAGGGAATGATAACCCAAACAATATTTGCAAAAAACAAGTAGACTATCTCCAATAAGCAAAACTTTTCTATAATTAGACATTTTTCACTTACTCCATTTGTGGACCCAGTTGTTGTGTGGATCCAACTCTGTTTTTCCGGTAATCAACTGATTGAGCCACTCTGGACCGAATGTCATCCAATTGCCATAAAGTTCTCCTAAGGACAAAATGGTCTGCCAATAAAATCGCCAAGGACGTCTATAATAGAGTCCATAGGCACAAGCCAACGAAAGTGGACCCCATAAGATGGAAGTTGGGACTTCTAATGCAACAGTGCAATCGTGAAACCTTCCCCAACGAGGATCTGCTTTAGCATACTCCTATCCATATTTTTTATTTTAAACTCCAGTCAACGAAGTGCTCAATACCTTCCATAAAATGGCTGACCAGTGACTAGCTTGGTTGACTGTTGTGGTTAATGAGTGAATGACAAATGGAAGCTCACAAAAGATATGAGTAGCTGCATCAATAAGAAACCATACAAAAATGGCAGTTTCTGCACCTTGAAACTTGTCATCTCTAGACTTTTCTTTTTTGGCGTCACCAGTCATCTTGAAACGACAAGTAGACACGGGTAAGAAAAGAAATGGCGGGCCAAATGAAAAGTCTAAAAGACTCGCGTGGGAAAGAGCCAATCATTCATTGGTTTGTGATAGAAAAAGACATTCTCATCATTCAAATGGCTTGAGCAACTAGTCAGTAAGTTTTTACCTACAAGATGCAATATTTCTCTGCTCAACTGCTTTCTTATCAAAACATCAGGCAGTTTCAAACAACAGACTGGGCATATATCCCTTTTTCCCTAAATATCCCTTCCACATTTTAATATTGAAAACAACTATCAAATGGTTTAAAGAATTAAGAATAAACTTAGGTATACACATGTCGTTAAAATATCCAAGAAAATAGAGACAAACTATTTTGGCTTCTCTTAGGTTGTTCCTTCTTCTTGCTGTTCACCAGTTGCTGCAAATTTGCAAGAACCCTTTACAAAACGACCACAAAAACGAGGTCGATAGACTGCCAAGCGCTTACGACATTCATATCGAACTGTTTTGGAATAATTACGACGCTGCCTTTTTTCATAATACCGGGCCAAAGCAATCTTTCGATGACAATCAAAATCCTTTATAGTCCAATGAGAAGGATTATACAAAGTGGATGCATCTTGTTTCAAGAGATCTTTCGGTAAAAGTTTTGATCTTCTCTTCTTTTTAATTCCGTCTGCCGACTTGTCCATATGTTCTATGTCCTTTGTAGACACAGTAGAGCTACACATCTCTCCAAACAATTCCGAGTCATTCTGTAACTTGATATCCCTTAACCTCTTCTCTGGAACTAAAGATGGGTCGTACATAGCAAAGTTTTTAGGAAACCAATTACGATAACCCTCTTCAGTATTATCCAATTGGTTTTGGTACCACTCATGACATTCTTCGTCTTTATCGGATGTTTCATTAGGATAAGCACTCTTCTCCATTTCTGATGAAAGTAGTTCCGAAAGAGAATATGAATGATGCATAAATCGGAAACCATATAGACTGTTAGCTCCACTACTGGAGTTTCCCATTCTATTCTCCAACTGAATCTGCATCTGGTTCAAACTGTCATTTTGTACTGTACCAAATCGACGACTAGAATCAACAGCATAACTATCGTCCTGTTCAAATTTATCAAAGAACATTGGAGAGAAATGATTTATTGGGGTTAATGGACTCGTAGTAGATAAAGCTATGTGAATACAGTTTCCATCCTGTTCAGAGACTTTTTCCAGTTTCAACGTCGAATTATTCTCTTCATAAGTTTCTGTTGAATGTAACCAAGAGGGGCACACATACATGTCTCTATCCCAATATTCTCTACCACTTTCCTTCAAAGGTACTTTGGTTAGGACGTCTTGTTGACTTTTATCAGTCGATTTCCATCGCTAAACATTTCACAAGGGAAACCAGAAATAGGAGTGGTTGCACGTTCATAGTTTCTTGAGCTCATGTTCCCACGTACCGTATCTAAGGCTTCATACCAAGACCCTGCAGTAAACTCTTCAGAATTATCCGGCAAGATTCCTGAATTAAATAATTGACTTTCTTCAAAATCTGATATCATATTAACAAAATTATCTCTTTTGGAAAGCAAAAGCAAGGATATCAACGTTTAAAGAGATTCCACTTTTAGCTAAAAAATGAGCACCAAGTCTCCATGAATCCGCCTCCGAAGATAACGGAAATCATTTTGGGGTTGGAGATGACAACAGATCACTTTCACTGGAGGGTTTTTTGAATTGTGATGACAAGAAATGCCCCTAAAAAGGTGTTGCTTGTAAAGGCCTATGAAGACCTAGTTGTTTGATAGAGCCTACTTGAAACTATGTAATTCAAAGATTGCGAAATAGTTTCAAGCAAACTGCATATAAGCTTTCTGGGTTGTTTCGATGATCACTCCATTAAGTATCTTAACAAAGGTGCACGAAGAAGTTAGACTTGTTTCAAGTGAACAACTAAAAGAGGTTAGCCTTTCAGACTCTTTAGAGTATCAAAGTAGCCCTAAAAATTTTATTTGATAAATAGCAAGCAGAAAGCAGATGTTGCACAGCCATGTCTTCTCTATTTCAATCAAAGAAGAACATCGACATGAAATTAATTAATTTGTTCTTAAATGGCAGAAATACTCTAAATAAAACATGTTTTCCTCAAGATAAGAGATCGTTGTGTAATCTTGCTCTTGCTACATTTAATCTCACAAAATACTCCCAATGTTCGTGTAGAATTCAGCTTTCACGAAATATCTGTTCTCTCGTTGCTAAAAGTCTTTCTTTCATTGAGACACTTTTTCAATTGTTCATTTTCAATCCTCTTCCAATATACCAACATATTCTTTTTCGCTTTTTTGCTGTTTAAACAGAGACTGCCCTAAACATGTCTACTGTGTACCCAACATATTTCTCATAATTTGGCATTGGGAGGGAGCACGTCAAGCAACAACGTGATGAAACCAAAACGCTCGTTTGCAGAAGAAAAGAAATATATACAAAAAACCAGAGAGTACACGTTTGAAATAAAGAAGGGATTTGTAGATAATATGAGAGTCCCAGGAATATTTTATGCAAACGCTAAATTAGAACAACTTGTGTTTTCAGAACTGGAAAACTTTTGCGAAGGTGGAATGAGCGGAGGATTTCTTCCCGCTGTAAAGCAAATAGCCAACGTAGCTTCTTTACCAGGAATAGTGAAAGCGTCTATTGCGATGCCTGACGTGCACTCTGGGTATGGTTTCGCGATTGGAAACGTTGCAGCCTTTCGGATGGATGATCCAGAAGCGGTAGTTTCACCAGGAGGAGTCGGTTTCGATATAAACTGCGGAGTTCGGCTTTTGCGCACAAATCTATTAGAAAGAGACGTAGAAGATAAGAAAGAACAACTGGCACAAGCTCTTTTTGATTACATACCAGTCGGCGTAGGGTCCAAAGGCGTCATTCCTGTTGGAAACAAGGAGCTGGAAGAAGCCTTGCAGTATGGAATGGACTGGTCTCTAAGAGAAGGATATGCCTGGCCGGAAGACAAGGAACACTGTGAGGAATATGGTCGTCTTCTTCAAGCCAATCCAAACAAAGTAAGTAGCCGCGCAAGAAAAAGGGGACTCCCACAACTAGGAACACTTGGAGCAGGAAATCACTATGCTGAAATTCAAGTTGTTGACGAAATTTATGACAGTTACGCAGCAAGGAAGATGGGTCTGACTGAAAAAGGTCAAGTTTGTGTAATGATACATTCAGGCAGTCGTGGTCTAGGACATCAGGTTGCTACCGATGCCTTGCAAGTAATGGAGGAAGCCATGGCTAGGGATAAAATAGCTTTGAATGATAGACAACTTGCGTGTGCGCGCATTCAGTCAAAAGAAGGTCAAGATTACTTGCAAGCAATGGCTGCTGCTGCAAACTTTGCATTTGTAAATCGATCTTCAATGACCTTTTTATCAAGACAAGCCTTTTCGAAAGTGTTTGATCAGAGTCCTGACGATCTTGATATGCACGTTGTGTATGATGTCAGTCACAATATTGCCAAAATTGAGGAGCATTGGTATAATGATCGGCCAACGACATTACTTGTCCATCGGAAAGGGGCAACAAGAGCGTTTCCTCCTAATCATCCTCTTATTCCTATCGATTACCAAGTTACTGGTCAACCAGTATTGGTCGGTGGGACAATGGGTACATGTAGTTATATATTGACTGGTACAGAGAAAAGCATGGAAGAGACGTTTGGTAGTACCTGCCATGGAGCAGGTAGGGCACAATCTCGTAGCAGCTCGAGGCGTAAGTTGGAATATCAAGAGGTTCTCAACGATTTGAAGCGGAAAGGTATCTCTATTCGTGTAGCTAGTCCAAAATTGGTGACTGAGGAAGCTCCTGAGAGCTATAAGGATGTTTCAGAAGTAGTGGATACATGCGATGTTGCAGGTATTTCAAAAAAATGCGTGAAACTACGGCCCATTGCTGTCATCAAAGGATAGCGCAATTGCCCATGTTTTATCAAATTGACAGAAATAGAGACTATAAAAAAATTTTGCTCTGAAAAGCGAAAAACTACTGGCGAAGCGTGTTTCATGTGAAAGCAAAACCAGAGTTCAGTCTTGTAAAGCATCCAGAATGATTGGAGAAACTTTGAAACTTACTTGGCAGAATAATAGTTGCTAGGACATATTCAAGACAAAAGAGTTGTTGACTTTTTTAGCGCAAACTTTATAATAAAGACATGCAGACCAGTTGAAAAGCAAGGAGCTTGTTTTGAACAAATAGTGTGTGCCATCAAGAACATCTGCTATTGAGAATTTTGGCGCCACCATCACGTCGGACGACAACAGCATTTTTTCGGTTACAGAAAATCCAAATTCGTTTTGATCGTCCGTCTCCAATTTCTTGTGCACAACCCTGTCGCCGGACATTTGACGGAAATTGATTATTCACTCGTTCGGTGGAGAGAGGTGGTGGTTGGAGTTTGCTCTGGGCGAAGAACCTTTGTGCTACTTTGAACTCTGATAGTATCAGAGTTCACATAACGTGGCACAGGCTTCCAAAAATTGCGAGTTTGAGTCGTTGTATGGGCTGTATTTGGTATTTTGACGGTACCAACAAGGTTTTCGGAAGGAAATCACTTCCTCACTCCTCTTTGGAGAAGTGAATAGAAGTTTAGCCGCAAACTTCATGCCAGTTCCTTTTTGGACCGGTGAGAGTTTCCAAAACGTAAGTATTGACAGGACTAGTTAGCAGCAGTGCCTTAAAGTTCCTCCTAGTCTTCAAATATGAGGTCTTATGGTAACGAAATGCCAGTTCACCAAAACCATATCTGTTCTTCAAACGTCGACTGCTCGTGTCTAGTTGAGGATTGCTGTTTTGAAGACGGTCAACCGCCGGGTATTTGTGGGAAACAACACTTGTTCCAAAATGAGGAAGTGTTAGTGACTTGCATATCCAACTATGTGAACAAGAGAGTAGCAGCCAACAATCAGGTTAGTCAAAGACTTCTTAAACGAGTTCGAAAAGTCTGACTTTATTTTAGTTGGAACAACTGCGAGGGTTGTCTACCATTTTTCACGCGGTGAGACCTCCGTCTATATCGGTGTTGGACTATATGCTAAGAATGTTCAAATACGCGTTTTGCTCTCGTTCCTGCTTTATCATTTCAGTTATCTATCTGGAAAAGGCAGCGGCCAAGGAGCAATCGTTTCGGTTAACTTCTTTGAATGTCCATCGCCTGCTTATTACCAGTCTAATGCTCGCTGCAAAATATCTCGACGACATTTATTACAATAATGCTTACTATGCAAAGGTCGGAGGAGTGTCTTTAAGTGAATTGAATCTCTTAGAGCTGGAACTGTTGCATGTCTTAGAATTTTCTGTGGCCGTTAGTAAGAAAGAATACTTTATGGTAGAGAACATGCTCATACAAGAAGCATTAACTTGTGGGAGTGCTTGTAACGTACTTTTGGCAAATAATTTTACAATGACTTCACATGTTCATGTGGATTCTTCATACGATGACACATACAACTCAGAAGACGACCGAGCAGGTAGCCATTTAAAAATAAATAAGCCACATCCCATTGCAAAGGGTCCATATCAAGGTGGTCGTTCTCAAGGGGCGATGTGGCAACCTCATACGAAGACATCTGACCACGGTTACATGTTTCAGCGACAGTATTATATTACAGAGAGACCGCCTCCAGGCTTTGAATGGGTTTGTTCTAACGTGAAACCCACAAGTTATGTTCCCACTCGGCTTGTTCCAGTTGAGTCCTCATCCTTTGGTATATATGTGGATGTTTCAAATATGTCCAGAGTGTCACCTGTGACTCCGGAATGTGTGCAAGTAGGTCCAGGTTATTTCCAGCATAGACCTATTGCAAGACGTTTTTAGATATGAGTTACGCATGAAAGGGTTTGTTGTGCTTTCTTTTTATTTGGAATTATTGAGTGCTGTGTTTTCCTTGTTTGGAAATAAATAGCTATGTATGCAACGATTTAAAAAAATAGATTACGTCTTCAATACCGTGGCGATATATCCTTACTGATACTATCCTGTACCTTGTGAACAATGTCCGATATTCCTAGTAACCAATGGTTAAACCTCGTTTCCAATGAAAAAACTACCAAATACTTTGAGAAGTTGCGGCTGGTTCATTGTTCATAGCAAAGGAAAGCAGCTGACCACACAAAGGTACCACACATTCCATTCCAAGTTCTTTTATCACACGACATAAATAATCCATTTTCTCTCCTTCCCCATGAATAAGAACAACATGTCGAGGTTTCATATGCGTCAAAAATAAAATCAAATCTCTCGAATCTACATGAAACCCGAAATGTAGATTCATTATCTAATGAAGATTAAAACTTACAAAACATTAGCAACCTGGTGGCCTACCTTGCATGAGATAGTCAACATTTCATTCTTGTTCACATGCACCGTATAATAAGGTTGCCGTAAATTATCCTTTCCACAACTTTCAATTCGTTTCTCTAAAGAACCTGAAACACAGAAACTAGGAATAATCACCAAATTGCTTTCCTCACTGGCAATCATCCTAAACACTTCTAAAGACAGACCACCTGATAATGTTCCCGGAGTAGTTAATGCCACCATTGGGACATTTTTTTCTTGTGCACTTTTTAATAACTTTTCTGGTGACACCATTTGAATAAGACTAAAATCAAGACAGTTATCTAATGTTTGAGTTCCTAATCTTGTCCACTCTTTGTAACGTGTATATATGTCTATCGTTTCTTCCGATGTCCTACTAGAAAAGAAGATGCGGAATTTCAAATGAAAACGTTTCCAATACATAGCTACCACATTCATGAATATTTCTTTCAACAGAAAATACTTAATCACTTACTCAATAGCAACAACAATTCCTGTGCTCTTCCAACAGCGACTACTGGGATAAGTACCTTTCCTCCATCTATTAAGCAGTCGACAATATTCTGCAACAATTCGACTTCTCTCTCGATTCTACCTTTCTTTAAATTATTAGCATATGTAGCTTCAGTGATCAGAATATCGGGAGTTAATTGCGGCACCTGCGCTCCACATAGATGAAAAGTAGAAGCGGTTGAAAAGTCACCGGTATAAATAATGTTTTTGTCCTCAACTGTAATGGAATACATAAGTGCACCTAATACATGGCCAGCCAAATAACATCGTATAAGAATACGTCCTTGTTGCAAACTTATTTCGTCCTGAGGTCTGACAAGTTGCACAAGAGAGAGACAATGTTCAATTTCTTCCTTAGAAAACAGAAAAAATCCATCACATTTGGATCCGAAAGAGTGATAGAGACTACTACACTCTTCAAGCGTGTGAGCTGATAGATCTCTCGTAGGCTCAGACATGAAAATTGGTCCTCCGTAACCCAATCTCTCAGTCAATATTGGTAAAGCACCTACATGATCGGCGTGACAATGAGTAATAAGAACTGCGACTGGAAACTCCTTAGAAAGGACCTGCGCCAAATTAGGAAACCTCTCTTGGTCATAGTGAGAGGGATGGAGACCACAGTCGAGCATGACTGAGCCCGCAGTAGTCTTTAGTATAAAACAGCTCTTTCCCACTTCACGACAAGCACCAAGCGTCAGTAGTTGCATACTAGTTAATGTTGACTAGTTTTCAATTAGGATATAAACGTTCTTCCACATTTGTGCTCTCTTATATACTCAGCGAAACCATTTTTCATCACTCTAAAGTCTGCCAGCATCTCTTTTGCAGATGGTCGCATATTTCTACTTTTCAGCAAATCTTTTCCCTTCTTTCTTAGACATTTCAGCATGCTTTTAATTATGACAAATACAAGAAGAATCCACAGGTATTTCATATGTAAAAGAGTCTACTTTCTGCTGTCACTTTCTGCTGTCACTTTCTGCTCACAATTATGATACGACAGTGTTCTTTTTAAATAAACAACTGAATTCTCTCAATACGTTCACATGACCATTTTATTGCTTGTAACCGAACAAACAAAAACAACATTACGCAACTTGGTCTACTCAAGTTACAAGAAACTGAGAGAAAACCTAATCAACAGTATTCTCCTGCGACATAGATTAATCCTCCATCGTTACTAGCAACTGATTATTCAACTGTGACAAGTAGTCTACATCTGCCATATAAGACGAAATCATGGCTTTTACAGGAAGTTTCTGTGCACCTTCCAAAAACGGATCTTCTATAACATGACCTATTTCTTCAATGGCAAAAAGTGACCAGCCAACAAATATAGTGGCAGGAACAGTAAGAAATCCAATCTGTGGAACCAGGAGAAGAGGTAATGTAAAGCACCATAGGGAAAGAAATCTACTCGTATGTCTAGAATACCCAAGAGGTACTGGCGTATTGATAATGCGTTCACAACCACATACCACTTCAGTTAAAGTACTCAACTGCCATTCCATCTTTGCTCGTTCTACAAGTCTCAGGCTTTCCATCTTCTGAAACATGTTATTAATTAGCATAGAGATATTAGACAACACAAATAACGGTGGATTTGGAGAATACGCTATTTCTTCTGCCAGAAAATCGATGGTTTTTGGAGAATCTCTATAAGAAGGATTAGTTCTTATTACCTTCCTCAAGGATGGAATATCAACCGTTCCTTGGATATGGTGCTGAAAGGATAAAAGAAATAGCTTCAATAGTACAATTAACTGACTCCTGACAGTACTATACTGCTGGTTATCAAAATAAGAGGTAATACACCTGGTCATTTCTCTTATCTGTACTGCTAGGGATCCTAATAGCTTTCGGCCTTCCCAGAATCGATCATATGCTGCATTGGTTCTGAAAACTAGCAACAGACCCATAGCACTTCCAAGAAGAGTATGAGGTAGAGGACTCAAATGAGGCAGCTTTACAAAGGCACCGATAACTGCAACGATAAGAGAAACAAGAGAAGTCCAAAATAGATGGCTTCGAATTCTCGTCAAAATGCCAGATTTCGGAAGTGAAAATAAACAGCGACTCCAATCCGAAGATGTGTACCTTTCTGCTCGTTTCAAAGAGCACCAATACTTGCAACAGCGTCTTGACTCTGAACGTAATAAGAAACGTGAAATCTTTCGAAACGAAGGGAATCCAGGGTGTCTAAAAGAAACATTAAATTGACTAGATATTCCTACAAAAAAGGTCAATTTTCTAAGCTGCGAGTCAGGCCTAGCAGCTATCGCCATATCTGAAGAATCAACAAAACAATGGATTTGCAGGAAATTTGACCTATGAATTCACAAGAGTTTCTCCGTTTGATCTTGAAAAGAGGTCAGAGAATGATATGGATCGAGTTCAAGCAATGCTGATTTTAGTCCAACATTTTCAGCGTCACCTCTTCATTATCATTCCAATATAGTAAACATTCCTTTTCTTCTTTTGTGTTTGTTTGAAGTGAGATCATGCCTTGTTGCTAAATGAAAATGTGCCTTAACGTACAGGGTCTGTATCAAAGCACTACGGCTTTGCTCAGCACTGAAGTGGTATATTCCTCTAGCTCTCATGATCGAAATTCTGAATAAAATACTCTTGTGGATTATACTGTACTAATGTACAAGATAAACAGACAATAAAACACGGTAAATTTGAAAGAAAAGAGGAAGAAAGCAGATCAAATAAACAGAGTACCCTTCTAGTATTTAATCACTTATCAATCGCTATGGATTTGAACAAACATGAATCCGCTAACAACAGAAGCTCGATTCTACTAACACATATTACAGCTATCGCAGAAATAGTGGTTGCGAAATCATGCTTGGACCTCCTGTTTATCTATGGACTTCTTGCATTTTTTCGCCAAAGAATGCAAACTGCTGTCAGAGTTTTTCTAACAAAGAAAACAATTACTGTATCTTTAAAATGCGAGAACACAGAAATAATTAACGTATGAAAATGTGCTGCGATTCAATGACTCTTACAAGGAGCCATTATTCATGACATGCTATCACAAAACCCAATGCCTACGTCGACATTATAGCAATAAAGTTCAAAGCATGACAATTACAATTCAATAAGTAATACACAACATGCCGCATACGAAGATTAATCACGCAGCTTAAATGTTAAAGACAATCAATAGAGATCGTAAATAGCAAGACAAATAATCCTAGCGGTAAATTTTATTAAAAAAAATAATATCAGTAGTATAGTAGGAAACGGACAGAACATTTTTAGTTACATGGTACTACGTAGCCGATAAATAATATATTCAATTTGACAAAGACTAAAAATAAAATATTCTCTGCGTTAGAGAAAAAAAATTTACAGCAAAACCATAAAGCTCCGAGTTCTCCTGCCAAGAAACTTCAAATTATTTGGAAATCAAATTTTACCTAAATTCGGTTAGATGTTCCAAAATATGATTTCGAAACATCATAACGAAACAAATGTTTAGATGGTAATTGAACTTGATAACAGTTTTTTACTTCTGCTCACATTAAGGCTAAAGAAGAGTTTTAACTTTAGAGTCGATGGTTTTCTTGTCCAAAAAATTAAAACAAATTAAAGAAAATTAGAAAATTCAAAGAATTTAAAAAATTCAATTTTATTTTTTTACAAGCTCTGATTGGCGAAAACTACAGTCGGTTTTCATTTACTAAGCTAAATTTTTAATTAGTTTAGTGCAAATTCTTCTGCCTATTTTAATGCTTGTTTGTTGTTTAGATTATATTTGTGAATGGTTAATGTTGAATTTTTAGCACCTTGGGTGTTCGCTCGAAGCCCAGAATATGATATAGATTTGTGCTGGAAGTGCGTGCAATGTAGGTATGATCTCTTTGTCTATTTGAACGATGTTAAAATGCTTATTACCATTAATGAGGGCTACAGGCCTAAATGTGTGACGTTGTGATTATAATTCTTGAATCAGCAGTACCGTAAGACAAAAATTTTTTATGTTTTGCAAGCCGCAAATGGTCAGGTATCGGTATAGAAACATTTTAACATCAAAGTTTGATGTTGCCTCTAGGTAGATCGGACACCTGCCTTTCTGTGTGACATCAAAGGAAGAAATTCAAATATGAACACCAAAATATATATTTTCATCATATAATTTTCAGAATGATATGGATCTTCACGTATTCTATTCCATGTTTCATGTTGAATCTGCCGCAGAGGAGGATGTGTTTAAGTGACCAGTTTAGAAAAATGTTGGGAATCTCCCATGGTTTTCGTTTTCCATTCAACAACTCCAATTTAACACCACATGCCAGACAGGAGGGTCCAATTTGTGAGGAAAAATGACATGCCGCGTCAAACTAGCATTCCAGTGCTTTTTTTCTCCGATTTGTGCAACGCATTATAGATAGTCGTCATCGTAAAAGTTCTATAGTTAGCCGCTGATATGTTACTTCTTTACTAGTGGAAATTGTTGTTAAATATCTTTTACAATTCCTATTTATCTTTCTCCATTTTATAGGAAACCACGCTAGCAACACTGTGCAAGTTATATGTCACTGTTTAAGTAAAATCTATTTTGGAGATGCAAAGGGAACACCTTTATTCACCAAATCATATGGCGGAAGACGACAAAAGTTCTCTTGTTTTCGAACCATTTTTACGTGACTATGAGCTCGATGGTTTTGATGTGCTGAATTTTCCCGAATTTCAAACCCAAGATATTGAAGAGTCAACCTTGGCTCGTGAGACAACTACCTCTATACATGAGAGGCATGTATCGAGAAGTAATTCGACAAGTTTCTATCTAGGAGAGTCTGAAATCAAGTATCCAATGGAAGATACCAACCGACCAGCAACGTGGAGGAATGACAATCTTGAACGATGGATACGGTATGATTGCGATATGTTTACTTTCGATGTCATGCAACGTTCACCATTGACGTCACCACTTCCTACCACTATGGATAAAAATCGTGACAAGCAGACAGAATCTTCAACCAAAACTGATGAAGAAAGCTGGGATTCAATGGAAACGAAAACCACTCCGGAAAAAACGAAGAACAGACAAGAGTACTTGGAAGAAACCCAAAACTCGCAAGACTATTTATCAGGTCATCTTGCTACAACGCAATCATTACAGAACGAAACTTCCGAATCCGAAAAACATCCTCGAAGTGAGCGGTACTTTTATGACCGGAGAAGACCAACTCCCTTAATCACCGGTTCCCGCATGAATTGTCAAGAAGACAAGCCACCAGGATCCGTCGAACAGGGAACGCTTCGTCTAAGTTCAAAAGAAAACTTTTCTTATCCTTGGATATTTTCCCCTGCTAGTGCTCGAACAAGATTATCGAGAGAAAGTCCCGTTCGCATAAGTCCTACAACGCTTCCTTCCGTGACTCCTCGTGACGATATTGAAGCGAATTGTACCATGTCCATGGAAGGCAGTCATCCAATGGAAGGATGTTGTCCTTCTTGTGGCAACATGTTGGGACCACTTGATCATGACGAAAGACTGAAGAAATTAGAGGAAGAATACAATGCCTTGTTCTGTCAAGTGTCTAATTTACAAGCTACTTTGTTGTCCTTGCTGAAAGATCCCCGTTCGCACGATAGGAACAAGGAACGAGAATAAGAAGCGATACCGACTTTTGTACAAGCTATATGGCTCTGATAGACTTGCATTTCCTATGCAACGAAGACTTATTCCTAGTAGAAAACTAGTTTAATTGTAGAAAAAAAAATCAAATCTCTAACCAGACTAGACACTACTATTGATGTTGAAAACAAGTTCCGTTAACAGGTGAAAAACTCGGTGTATGAAAGGCATTTTTGCAGTGATGATCTTCCCACGTTTCTTCTTCTACGGTGTGTTTTTCACACTTTTCATGTTCCAATGAAAAGTCACCAAGTTCTATCCCAGTTGCTTCTCGAAGCCCTCGACGTTTTGGCGAGGCTTTCCTATCCAAACTACAATCGAACGGTTTCTGCTCTTGTCTATCATTCCAATGCAGACAACGAGTAACGGCTGAAAACCAGTCTCTTGTTTGATCGACTCTACAGAACGTGGTGACTGGCCATTTACTGACTCGAACACAAACAGAGTCTCCTTTGAAAAGTTCCATTCTTCGCCTCCCATCGAAACTTATCCAAGCATCTCCTCTGGCTTGGACAGGAACTTTGATTCGTAATGTGACATAATCTGGAAAAATAACTGGACGAAAAGACAACGAATGAGGACAAATGGGTGTAAAAAGAATGCCTGGAACGGCTGGATGAACCATTGAGCCTCCAGAAGACAAAGAATAAGCTGTTGAACCCGTTGGAGTTGCTATAATTATTCCATCTGCTTGAATTCTTGTCACTGGATGTTCATCACAATAACATAACAAATTAGAAAGAAATGGTGCAGGACCTCTGTCGATAACAACATCATTTAAAACATGAACGTCAGTCACCTTTTGAAGTTTCTTATCACTCAAATGGCCACTTTCACAAATTCTGCAACCTTCCTCAATATCTGAGGGACACTTGTCGGAATCATCATCTTGTGAAAATTCAAAAGTATCCACATCATTCTCTGTGGTGTCTTGTTTTATCGTTTTGTCGTTTCGATTGTCTCTATGTACAACGCACTGCAGACGCATCCGTAATGTCACCTGGTTTCTTTCTCCTCTAAGGACATGATGAACTTCCCGTTTGAAGTCTTCAAAGTCAAAAGGTGTTAAGAAACCTAATGAGCCTAAATTAAAGGACATAACTGGTGGAACCGCTCTTGGAAATAATGAAGAACAAACATGAAGAATCAGACCATCTCCTCCCAAACAAATAATAAAGTCAACTTCCCTTTCTAGGAACGATAGGTCTTTTCCTACTGGTTTAGCGGCAATCTTGGGACATCTTGCTGCCACATGATTTTCCACTATTACAGCAAGACCTTCAACCTTTACTAACCACGACACCAATTGCTCCAAAGCATCTTCTGCAAGTTTAGAACCTCGAGTACAAACAACAAGGACTGTTTTCGGTGGACGTTCCCACATCACCGAAGTATATCTTCTGGTTATAGGCCCTGAAAAGTCTCCACCATCAGTTTCCCAATAGATTGTTCAAAAACACAAGAATCTCACCTCCTTTAATTCCTTCTGTACCTACAGTCTCTGTTTCCACTTCACCTGCACGAGACACACTAATAACACGAAGACCTGAACGACCAGAGGTTTCCAGAGGTCCTGGATCTGATACACTTGGGTGTAAACTCTTTAGAGCGCCATCTCGAAGCGGTTCTCTGGAACGACTTTGTCGCTCAAGATTAGGTTGCGTTGCCATTAAAAGAAAACTTAAAATAACTTCCTTAGAAGGTTACAGCAATCAGAGTCTCAACAGAAGAGACCAAAACACGCCACTGGAGGAGAGAAATGTGTCCATTCCATTGCCTTTCAATGGTTTCAAACACTGAGAACAGTTGCCACAGTAGTGACGAAGAAAGTGTTGATGTTACTTTGTTGTTTCCTTCTCTTAACGATGTTTCCGAACGAAAGGAACAAGTATGCTTCGACCAAGTTGGAAAGTTATCAGAAGGTATAGACGAAAGAAAAGAAAGCTTTTGGGCCAAGTTGCATCAAAAGGAAAGTTTTTTAGAGAGGGTTACTTTGGCAAACGATTGTTTTATGAACGAAATGGAAGAACATTGTGAGGAGCCAATGAACAGTGAAGAACAACTAGCTGAAGAAGGAATTGAAGCAACTGAGCCTATGCTTGTTGTAGGTTCTGAAGAGGAACATATTGGCTTTGAAGATTCTCACAAGACAGTAAGTAAAGAAGTGGAAGACACAAAACCTTTTTTCTTTCGGAAGGAACACATTGTAGATAAGTATTTTGCAATAACTCTTGAAGAAGGAGAATTGAAGACACTTCTTTCATTGCTTGGTAATGAACGAATTTTGCCGTTTGGTACTGTTAAATGGGTTCTAACAAATAATTTGCTTCATTCTACAACATTGAAGAAGTGTTTCCAGTTATTATGTTGTCCCTATTGTAATGAACATGTTGTCATAAGTGTTGATTGGAATGGGTTGGCGACGCTCTTAATCTATCTGTTGGATACAAAGCTTCTTTCAGAAATATCATTGACTCACAGTTTTCTAGAAATGGCCAATATACTGCCAAGAAAGTTTATTCTACCCTGTTGGATTCCACCATTGAGAGACTTTGACATGTTCTTCTCTCATATTGGTAATATGAAGACATATCGGGGAAATGGTTCCGAAAAGTATCTCAAGCCTCATAAGGAAGCTTTTTCTGTAGAGAATTTGGGACTTGTTTTGAAAATTATGGCAACCTGTATTCCTTATGTAAATATACCACCCACTATGGATAGGAATGTGGAGGCTTGGAGCTTTGAGGATGTTTATCGTTCAATTTATCTAATGACTCGTATACTTTTGGATCCTATTGGCAAGTTGCTTGCAAAGGAAGTGAGTTTGGTCCTTCGTCGTTGTTTTATAGTGTTTGGTGGTGGTTGTGAAGAACTTCGATTGCTTGTTTTAGAGATGTTGGTTTCAATCTTTTTACGTTGTGCGGATTCAATTTCATTACAGATGACTCTCGTGGATAATTTGGATGAAACATTATTATGTGATGTTAGTCGTTATTTTGCATATAACTTGTTTATTCGTCATTCAGAAAGCCTTATTAGTCAGTCTCGTTTTGAAAGTCTGTCAGAAACAGCTGAACAAAACTTGGTTGACTTTTTAAGCGCTTTTCAAAAAAGTAATTTGGTTTATGGTGCACAAGTAGAAGTATGGAATGAAGAAACAAGTAGTTGGTGGAGTGGTTGTTTTGAAACATTCACAAGTCCTCGTGAAATGAAAATTCAATTGGTGGATGCTTCGAATACATTTGATATATTGAATACGCGCTTTCGGTATACTTTATCTTCGTATTCCCATGATGAAGCCATAACCTTTCAGAGAAGTTTAAACTTTCAATCATGTCTTTATTTTCTTGAAGAGTTTGATATCCACAAGTTTATTGGCCTAATGAAAGGTTTGTGTGGGAATAAGAAAACGAATAACATCAATGAATTATACAAGATCATTTATTTTGGTATTCTTTCTCTTGATTATGAACAGTTGTATCGAATGGAACCTAATGAAAGAGATCGGTTGATGGATGCTATTTCCATTTTGAAATCTTCTTCTAGCAATTGGATGAATATTGACTCCTTTCAATTGGCTGAAAGTTTAAGTAATTTGCATATCTTGTTGGATAGTTTTTCAAGAAGAACCGAAATATCTCATGCAGGTGTTGTAAGAGGAGAGGAACAAGAAACTTTGGACAAGTGGTTAAAAGATGGAGCTTTGACGACATGAAATTGGATGAAAGGATAGCTTGTTTGAAGAAGGTGACTTGAGCAATAGCAATATCGAATAACTCTTTCGTTCATCTCTTGATGACTCGAATGTTTAAAACTTGAGGAAGTGGTAACGAATTCATAGAGATGGCTATTATTTAGCTTCAGAAAAAGATTCTTATTGCTGCCTATAAAAAGAATGGAAAGAGTACATTCGATGATATGGTATAACAGACAAAGCTTAATGTTCTTATGGCAGGCACCAGCTAGCGAAAAAGATGGAGAGAGTGTAAATAAGAATACGAAAACTACTCATCAATCCTTAAAGTTTCTGAACGATTTAATAAATAGTAGTAAATGTACTTTCGTCTTGTTACAACAATTGTCGTATTCTTCTATATTAGCCGTCTTTATCCGTTTCTGACATGCGATATCCTAATGTAACTTCCAGTAGCATATCAAACCTTTTCTTCTTTCAATATCTTTCAAGTCATTAATGTTGTTGTTGTTATGCAATACATTTTCCATGTGACCAATGACTCTTTGATATAGTGACTCCAACCGTTGCTGCCATTCCACTTGTTGATAATGTCTTGTACTCCATTGCAATATCCATTCTGTAATATGGAGATATAGCAATGGTATTAACTTGTTCTGTTCAAAACTCAATTCAATACAAGATTCACTTGGATAGTCTTCTGCAGTTATTCTATATATGATATTCAAAGTAATATCAACTAATAATTTCTCCATTCCGTTGTTACTGTCAAATTTTGGAGAAAAGTGGTGACTGTTTTGAATGCTTGTCAAATGCTGAACAACATAGTCCATCAAGTCATCAGTAAAGTTTCTCCAATATTTCCAACCCTTTGAAGCATTGTGCACACATAAACACTGAATAATGAAATTAACGAAAAGTTTAAACTCTTTTAAGCCAATTAAACCCGTGAAAAACCTTAAGCAAGCAACGACAAAGTTGTGTTCTAACAACGTGACATTTTCCCAGTAATGTTTTTTCACCAAGTAGCTCATCTCTTTCATCCATAACCCTATGTTCTTTGTATGAATGGCTATATTTTCAGCGTCATCTTGAACAGGAAATGATTCACTATCCTTAACGTCAATGGAATGGTTGTCTCTCATGGTCGAAAAACACATCCACAGCTCAGTTAGTTTTATAGTGGATGAGCAATGAAAATCTTGAATGGACTCTCCCAAGAAACAAATAAGAATCCTCCTTTCCAAGTCTGTCTTCGCTTTCTCTATTTCTCTTGACCACTTTTTTCTTATCCAACACCATAGAGAAAAATCATCAAGACATCGTTGATATAGTATTTTACGAGAAGATGGTATCAATCCAGAGTCAAGGAAAACACCGGCAAGAAAGCTGTGGTCTAAGACCATATCTTTCATTTTTTCTATAAATTCTTCTAAAAGGCTTACGTTTTCTGAAATAAGATGAAACTCTGCAGGTATTGGCAACGAAATTGTGTTTGGAACTTTCAATTCCAAGGTTGTATTGATATACGAGGGTAAGGATAAATCGATATCGAGACTTTCCAATTGAAGATGCATCATCGAAGGCAGTAAAGGCATTCGAAGGGAGGTTATATGACTGACCATGAGCAACCAATGACGAGTTATTGATATAATCAAATCGTCTTTCCCTGCTTCTTCGTCTATACCTGGTTGTAAATAGCTTAACAGAAACAAGCCAATATTTCGGAGACAATTCCAGTGGATATCAACAGCTTGAAAGAAATTAAAATCGGATGCATTGAAGTTTTTCAAAATGGTGTCATTTTCTATTCTCGAACAGTGATAATTGATCAACGCAATTAACTCTCTTTTGATAAATATATTTACAACTCTGATACTTGCAGAAACTGAACCGCGGTATGAAGGTAATTTTACGACTGACGTACCATGTTTTCTCATATGTTCGGTTGAATTCTCGTTGGACCGAGGATTTAAGGAGAGCCTTAATACCATTTGAGCCCACTCTCTAGACTTGCTTCTAATTTCTTCAACTTTTGCTGCCTTCATTCTTACATGCTGCTGCTGACTGTTATCAACTAATCCTTTGTTACGAATAAATACGTATAAACAGCGACAGAAGGCCAAAGAAGCTCTCTTGGACACTAGTGAAGTCCGAAAATCTGGTTCCGTCACTAATTTGTACAGAAACTTGGTCAACTGTGGTAAATCAGATACAGTGTCGATCACAGAGCTCTTAGATATTATCTGTTGAAATGTTTAGAAACACACAAACAGGAGTACATAGTCACTCTTACTTCGGATATGTACAGGATGAAGCGTTCCAAAGCTAAAACTTCACCGGCATTGTCTATTCGCGACTTTTTTAACCAAAAGTTTATAAGGGGTCGCAAACTACGGAGTTTGTCCGAGGAAAAGTGTATCGAGAGCTGACTCGTTTGTGAAGCATTCTCTTCCATCTACGAAATTTGCCTCCAAAAATTAAACAACTGAAGAGGACATTAGAAACGATGTGCATGAGATTGATTTCCTCGTACTGGAAATGTAAACAGCAAAATGTTATGACTCCGTTAAATATAAGCAGAAACAAACTTCAAAGGGGTTGAAAGAGAAACGCAAATTTGAAACTGTGATGGTAGATGATACGACAAATGTCTTCCATGAGGAGATGTAGCCACTTGAAGACAGTAGCATTCTGTTCAAGCATTACAGTAATCCACTGTCATTTATAGTTGACATATAGAAGTGACAAGTGTAGCGTGACCGATGACTTGAAATGGATATCAGAAGCACAAGTCTTAACAGGAGAATAACCATTAGTTTTTGGGATATATCTAGTAACGTTATCCATGTGAAACGCCTTTGTGAGGAAAAAATCACTGCTTTCATAGGACCCTGGTGTTCTGCCAAAGTCGCCTTGTTTATATGTCGGACAATCCAAAAAATGGCGCCAACTCAATGCGAATAGCATTTTTTTGGAAGCAGTAAATGAAACCAAGATCACTGTTTATTCTTAACAAACCAGCAACAAACCTGTTACAGAGCCTCGGAAGGAGCTATAACATCATCTATCTTCAAAATCATTTTTACCAGTTGGGTGGCTAACTGAATTTGTTGCCTTTTGCTTAATAAGGTTTCATAGACATTCTGTTCTTTCATATCAAGCGAGCCACGTCCTAAGCAATCTACTCCAAGACGCGGATTACTCTCTTTTATCTGTGCCGCCTTTGTTGCACCCACTGTTTCCATGGGCTGCAGACCCGAATTTTCTGCCAATGCAAAAGGAATAGCATCAAGAGCATCTGCAAAGGACCGTATAGCATATTGTTCTACACCGGTCACTTTATCTGCAAACTCTGAAACTGCTAGGCTGCATGAAATTTCAGATGATCCCCCTCCATAAACAAGACGTTGGTCACGAATAAGATTACGAACCTGACATAAGGCATCGTGAACACTTCTTTTCGCTTCCTCAACAGCCATTTTACTTCCTCCACGTAAGAAGAGAGTAACTGCCTTGCTATTAGCACAATCTTCAATGAATATAACGTGGTCATGAGTTGTGCCTAGCGTCACTTCTCGAACTCTGCCTGCTCTGCCTAATTTCTTTTCTGAAATCTCCGAAAAACGTGGAATTATTCTACCGTTCGTTGCTATGGCTACAAGTTCTATTTCAACACCACCAACCCAACGAACAGCAAGGAGACCATTTTGATATAGTAAATGATTGGCTTCGTCATCAAATCCCCACTGACATAGAACCACATTCGCACCTGAAGTTTTCACGCGTTGTACCATGTCTGTAAAGTATTCCTGTTCTGCCTTTTGTAGTTCACGATATTTTTCAACAGAGTCAATATCTAACTTGTGTTTTGTTTTGGGCTTTGGTGGCTCAAAAGGACAAGTCAGAATGCAGACTTTCGCATCTTGCACCGCTTTCGGCATCTGAGGATGACTAACATCCTTATCTAACACAATTCCTCTTACAAGAACCTATAAAAAAGCAAACCTTAGATTCAATTGCAATACTTCCATCTTGTGTCATCATACCGAATCTTCCAATTTGCCTCCTACTTTTCCTTCCACTTTGATCAAGTCCAAATTGATATCCTTTCTTTCAAAGTCTGCTACAGCAAATATAGCTTGCACACACATTTCTGCAAGTTGCCTTGAATGTCGGTTGACTACCTTTGAGCTCATGGTCGTCATTGCCGCCTTCACCAAATCTTCATACGAATCGCGATTGAACTCGATATGCTGAGATATTTTTTCCAGATTATTCAAGCAAACTTCACAAGCTTTGTCAAAACCTTCGGAAATTTTCGTGGGATGAATTCCTCGATCCAATAAAAACGACGCTTGTTGAAGAAGCGCACCGGCTAAAACGACCACACCAGTCGTTCCATCTCCGATTTCATCATCCTTTTCAAAGGATTAGAAACGATGAATACAAATAAAGAAGTAAATGCGTCCGCATACCTGACTCTGTGCCAACTCCACCATAAGTTTAGCAACTTGATTTTCTACATTCATTTCTTTTAAAATGGTTGCACCGTCGTTAGTGACTGTGATATCGCCATCCTGACTTTGAAGCATTTTATCCATGCCTTTTGGACCGAGTGATGTTGTTAAGGTACGAGAAAGGGTTCGTGCAGCAGCAATATTGGACTAGGTGTGCTAGTTTTAGAGAGCATCAAAACCAATATACTGGATACTCACTCTGATTGCATCAAGCCCTTTTAATCTTGTCTTTTTCTCTTGTTCTTGCAATATAATATAAGGTCTACCATATTCGTCAAAGACTAAACTCATGGCGCTATGCTAAAGGAATCCGCTGCACTTTTTGGCGCAAAATCCAAATGGAATTTTCCAGATGATTGCTTTGAAAATGCTTTTCATCAACGGTGCATTTATTGTTCGATCGTGACTATTCTCCGCAAACAAAGTAAGTCGAGGCATCTAAAAGTCTTTCAAGTTCTTCGGGAGAAGTAATTGGTTCTTTGCAGACAGTGCCAAGGCAAACATATGCAGTAGGCAGGTTGTTTCGAGTCTTCATAAACGAATATTCGGCAGACATCGTACTCGTCAAATAGTCCTTATTTTCCTCTGTCAAAGAAACCAAAACTCTGTTTGGTTGAAAACGACTGAACACGACATCTTGAAGCTTCTTAGTATCTGGCGCTTGGGGGTTTCCAACGATAACAATTCGAACATAGTCTTTTAGAAGAATACAACAATTTCTCAGCATGGCTGGTAAACCAAAGGGCGACTTGTTTAAAGGAATAGAAAATGCTTCAACAGTTTCTTTCATGCGGCGATAAAAGTCAGAATTTCCGGTAATCGCCCATAAAAGGTACAAATTCAAACCACTGACACTTGAAGGAGAAGGTTCCGAGCTGTCGTAATCATCTTTCCTTCGGAGAAGAATATGTTCACTTTCACTGCTTGTTGAAAAATAACCGCCATTTATGTTGTCATAAAATATACTATCTTGAGTAGTTTGCAATAAAAGGGCAAGCTGTAACCACTCCGCTTCACCAGTTACTTGATAAAGACTTAAAAAGGCATGGATAGTATGTGCATAGTCTTCAACAAATCCCTTTACAGAAGAAGGACCATGTCGATAACTTCTGAATAGGAACGTTCTTCCATCTGAGTCTGTTACTATCATCTCTCTCTTGATGAAATTTGCTGCTTCTACTGCCTTTTGTAGATACAATTCCTTACCCAGACTTTCATATGCTTTCACCAAACTGCAAATCATCATAGAATTCCAACTAGTAACCAGTTTATCATCCAAGTGGGGTCTTACACGCAGACGACGCTGGGCAAAGAGCTTGTCTTTCGCTTCTTGAATAACTCTTTTTCCTTCTTCCAGTGAAATGGAAGATGCTTTACAAACATCCTCCAATGATTTGGATATCTTTAGTATATTCTTTCCACTCAACTCTCCAAACGGATCTGAACCAGCCGGAGCGTTGCCTTCAGGTTTTATACCGTAGTAATCTGAACCAATTTTAGCCACTCGTGGACCCAAAATGAGCTTACACTCAAAATCTGTCCACGTGTAATAGGCACCTTCCTTTTTCTTTTCTTCATTTTGATTCGACTCGGAAGAAAATGGTTCAATAGAATCTGCATCTTCTGCGGAGTAGAATCCACCAGTCTGCTTATCTGTCATATCTCGCAATACGTATTCAATGATGCCTTCGGCAACACCACGGAAATGCTCTTCTTTAGTTATAACATATGCGTCGACATATGATTTCAGCAACTGCGCCTGATCATACAACATTTTTTCAAAATGTGGGACATGCCAATATCGATCGACGCTATAACGATGAAAACCTCCTCCTAGGTGATCATAAATTCCTCCATTGGCCATATTTCGTAGTGTTACTAGAGCCATTCTCAACGACTCTTTTGCTTCTTCCGTATTTACTCCTCGAAACCAATAGAAGGAAAATAAAAAGTCAAATATCGCTGGACGAGGAAACTTGGGTGCTGTTCCAAACCCTCCGTTCTCTTCGTCGAATAAATCCACCGTTTCTTTGAAAGCTTGTTCAAGACAATTTGCTGATATACCAAGAGAGTTATCTTTTCTAGGGGCATTCACATACTGTTGCAAAGCCTCCAAAACACGTGAACCTTCTCTTTCAATCTCTTCCCTATCACTATTCCATTTTGAAGCAATCTGAGATAGAGCGCTTGCGAAACGATCAGGAGGCAAATATGTTGTCCCTATGAAGGGGACCAATTGGGGAGTAAGAAACACACTCATAGGCCATCCGCCATTACCGTTTGTTGCCTGTATAAATGTCATATAAACCCCATCGACATCAGGTCTTTCTTCTCTGTCTACTTTTATGGGTACGAAGTACTTGTTAAGTAGCTGCGCAACTTGCTCGTTTTCAAAGCTCTCTCTTTCCATCACATGACACCTATTTTTCTTAAGGTTTATCGTTAACTTTGGGAGCAGTATGAACATACCAGTGACAAGTACTGTACCCGACAGATAAGAATATTGGTTTGTTTTCTCTTTTAGCCTTTTCAAAAGCTTCCTCTCCCCATGGGTACCAGTCAACGGGGTTATTTGCATGTTGTAGCAAATAGGGAGATTTTTCGGTAGCCAGTCTATTTCTTCCTGTACTTCCTGTTCCCTGCTTGGCACTCTCTGCCATGGTGGCCAAAGGAATCCACAGAGGTTTCTTAGAATGCTTTCTTGGGTTCAGAAAGAAGTTGTGTTTTCGAAAGTTTTCACAGTTGTGTGACCTTAACTTTGAAAAGGAAGGCAAAGTCGCTTTAAGGGAACCCCTAGCTACTGGGCAAGAAGAAAATGTACAAGGAATAAAAAGTGTTGAAGATGGGATAAACAAACTTGTTGTTTTGCCCAAATGTTGCCAGTGGATCAGTCGCTTTAGAGTTGAACACATTCAAAAGAGGCAAAATGATCTGAGCTTGGATGTCCTTTTTAAAGTCGAGTCTTGTGTCCATTTTTATGGTTACAAAAGGGGGTTTTACTGGTATGGATTTTATAAAACAAGCAATAGTTGGATGTCCAACGATGGCTTTCGACAATGATAATTATTTCTTACGCATCAAACTCATTGGATGCAGTGTGCAGTTCTTCCACCAAGACAATATTCAACGCTTTCATAAAAGATTTAATATATATATATATATATATATATATCGACGATGAAATACTGCAAAAGGGAAATCTTCTTTTTGCGAAATGGATATCTTTTCATTTCCATTTAAGATCTGTAAATTTCTAAAGGGAAAAATTGCAAGAGATTGGGCGCCAGACAGACCGAAGCTTTGCTGTTAACTGTTCCTTCGTTCAATGAAGGTAAAGGCCTTATCGAGGTCAGAAAGGGAATGGGACCCCTATATTAGTGGAGGTGCTGGTTCTGGAATAGCAAGAAAGTTGCATAATCCAGATCCTAACCTTCATCCTTTAGAAAGAGCAAGGGAATATAAACGTGCTCTAAACGCTGTCAAATTGGACAAGATATTTGCAAAGCCGTTTCTTTTTGCTCTTGAAGGTCATATAGAAGGAATTTATTCGCTAGCAAGAAGTCGTTCAGATGTATCTTTAGCTGTTTCTAGCAGTGCTGACGGCGAACTACGTTTATGGGATTTGGGAAAGCGACGGTGTCTGTGGAGCAAAGATGCTCATTCCAGTTTTGTTAGAGGAGTTTGCTTTCTAAACGGTGACAAGGGGTTTCTCTCTTGTGGGAATGATAAGACTATCAAGTGGTGGAAAATGGAGGCCGGTATAGTCAATTGTACAGAACCTGTAGTTTATACAACAAGAGTTGCTGCCTCCTCGATAGATAGTCACTGGAAGGAATCAGTATTTGCTTCTGGTGGGGAAGGAATAGACTTGTGGACTTTCCAACGTTCTGAACCTTATCTTCATTTGAGTTGGGAGACGGAGACTGTACATAGTATTCGTTTTCATCCAGTAGAGCACAATCTCTTGATAGGTTGCGGTTCAGATCGCAGTCTTACATTGCACGATATTCGTTCGGAAACAGCTATTCGAAAGTTAGTGTTAAAGATGCAAAGCAATGATGTTTCTTGGAATCCGGTGGAACCTTTTGTTTTCACTGCTGCAAATGAGGATAGTAATTTATATACTTTTGACATAAGATACATGAAACATGCAACGAAGGTTCATTCTGACCATGTTTCGGCAGTAATGTCCGTTGACTATTCACCTACTGGTAGAGAGTTTGCAAGTGGCTCATACGATAGAACCATTCGTATATTTGGTGCTCATGACAAGTTATCACGGGAAGTTTATCATACGAAGCGGATGCAAAGAGTATTTTCTGTTGAGTATTCTGGAGATGCAAGTTACATTCTTTCAGGCTCAGATGATGGTATTGTTCGAGTATGGAAGAGTGAATCAAGCAAACCACTAAAGCCATTGTTACGAAATGAGAGAGATAAGCTAGAATATGAAAGAAAGTTGAAAGAACGATATGGGTTTCTACCAGATGTTCGAAAGATTGCTAGACAACGCTATTTACCTCGACAGATCCATAAAATGAAACAACAAAAGGCAGAAATGAAGAAGAGTAGAGATCGAAAGGAAAGGAATAGAAGAATACATTCCAAAGTGGAAACAACTCCTCAACCTTTGACAGAGAAACGACAAGTTATCGTCGCAGAAGTAGAATAATAAATTGTTTATTACTCATAAAAGTTGTTTTTTTAGTATCGAGTACCTATTTCACTTGCAAAGTTTATTGAGGTAACTCAATCCTGTTGATTCACTGAGTTGAATAGATCTAAAACCTTGTTGGGAAACGCCAGTTCAAGAAGGCATTTGTTGATGTCCATGGAAAGGTCTCTTCGTAGAACCTTGTTTACTTTTCAACAACCTCTCAAGTTTCGATCGACCTTGGAGGTTTTTTGTCGTTTCTGTACTTCTTCAGAGTCACCAAGTGCAAAAGTTCAGTCACTTGCTCCGAAAGATCCTACTCTCGGCGCTCCCCGACTGTGGAAAGCTTTTCATGGTCTCTTTGAACATGAAGTTCCAATGACAGGTACAGAGTATTATTTATTTGAAACTTGCTGAGTAAACGATTGATTATTTAGATCCCTTTCCGGGAGTTCCAGAACCTGAAATAATTACGGAGTCTATAGTTGGTCCCCATATCTTGACAACGCTGCCTAATGGAATTCGAGTGATAACTCAAGATTTAGGTGGTCACGTGTCGTCCTTAGGACTATATATCGATGCAGGATCAAGAGATGAAACGTCGGAAGTGGCCGGTGCTACACACTTTCTGGAACACATGGCCTTTAAATCAACAACAAAGCGCTCTCATTATATGCTTAGTAAGGATTTAGAGAAACTGGGTGCTAGTGTTGGTGCAGCTGCTTCACGAGAGTCAATATCTTATACAGCTGAATGTCTTCGAAAAGTGGTGCCTGGTGTATTGGAAACCATTGCAGAGACCGTTTTATTCCCAAGGTTCCGTTTCATAGAAAGTGAACCAATGAGAGATCTTGTTGAAGCTGAGATTAGCGAACAACGAAAAATTGTTAGTAAAGAAGTAATGGACCTTTCAAATGATCCACAAACTCGTTTGATGGAAAGTTTGCATGGTGCTGCTTATGACTATCGAAGCTTAGGTGCGTGTTAACTATTTCCGTGATTGAATTTGTATTTATGGATACTTTGTCTTTAGGTCTTCCTCTAGTGGCTGAAGAACGGAAACTTAATCACATAGATTCAACGGTTCTATCTCATTTCATGGACACCCATTTTACACCAGAGCGTATGATATTTTCAGCAACCAATGTCAACCATGAAGAAATTGTCAGCTTGGTGGATGAGTTTTTCGGAAGTATGAAGCCATCCATGCAGAAGTTCTCTCGTCAGCAGGCCATTTATACCGGTGGTGAAACGAGATTAGCTGGAGATGGACCTGTACAAGTAGCCATTGCATTCAAAGGAGTACCTTGGAAAGACAAGGACCTCATTCCTGCATGTGTTCTTCATACACTTTTAGGTGGTGGAGGATCTTTTTCAGCTGGTGGCCCTGGAAAGGTTGTTGTTTTCTTCTTACAGAAAAAGTTTGCTGATAAAGTGATAGGGAATGTACTCTCGACTATATACCTCTTTGTTGGTTGGTTATCCATGGATAATCTCTGCGACTGCATTTAATCATTGTTATACTGATTCGGGCCTCTTTGGAATTCATTGTAGTGCAGATCCAGAGAGGTTAGAAGAGCTTTTGGAAGTAGGTTTGTTTTTTTTATTTTTTATGATTCGTTTTAACAAAAATGTATTTCAACAGATATTAATGAAGGAGACTCGAAGCCTGAAGCAAGCATTGAATGAAAGAGCAGTTAAGAGAGCCAAGAAGATGACCAAATCGAGCTTACTGATGAATTTAGAAAGCAGGGCAGTCGTTTGTGAAGATCTTGGCCGACAAATTCTAACTTCTAGTCAGTATTTGGAACCACAGAAATTAGCAGCCTTAGTAGACAAAGTGAAAACGGAAGACTTGGAACGTATGATTGATCGCATGTTATCCTCAAAACCAACATTGGCTATCTATGGTGATCATCATGGGCTTCCTTCTTATATGGAAGTAACTGCTAGTTTAAAACAGGGAGCAGTTGCTGCTTAAATGTCGTCATGTTTTCTTCATTGCTTTGTAGTCCACTGGTCACAACTGAAAATAAAAATTTTTGTTTTTTTCTTTATATTCATTTTGTAGAAATATCATCTCATTCTTAAATGGAAGGCTCTACCCCGTTAGTTACTTCACAATTATCGTTGGTAGAAGTGGGTTTCTTATTGTGGGCAATCAACCATCGCAAAACTGTATCGATATTGGTTCTATTTTTGGCCTATAAAAACAGTCAATACCAAAACGCAAGAAAGTTAGCTTTATTACCGATACGGAATAGACAGCAACTTCTCGCTCTTTTATCGACTTCAAGTCACTTGATAAAGTCAATCAATGGTGTCTGTGCTGGAAATAACAGGAAATACTCACAATTTTTCTACCATTTCTTGTGGATCAGTAATTGCGTTCGGGAGGTCACTCTTATTAGCCAAGAACAATACAGGTATGTCTAAAGACATGAATATGGTAAGCACTTTTCAACGAATGTTCAAAGATAAGGAGGGTCAAGCATACTTGCTAAGGAAGGTCGTTGCGTAATCTCTTGAAGTTCTAGTTTGGCTGTTGCAAAACGTTCTCTGTCTGCTGAATCTACGACAAATACAATAACGTTGACTCCACGACAATATCGTTCCCACATGGAACGAAACCTTTGTTGACCTCCCAGGTCCCATACTTTCAGCGTTACACCACCTTTCTTTACTTTTCTTAAATTGAAGCCAACTGTTGGAATGCGATCTTCTGTAAAAGTGCCCGTAGCGAAGAGGTTAACAAGAGTAGTTTTACCCGCATTCTGAAGTCCTAGCACTGCCAGTTCCATTTCTTGTTCAAAAAATAGGCTAACAACGCATAAGCAGTAGTCAACAAACGCTTTATTAACGTACCTTTTAAGCCAATCAAGTAACTTTTCCCATATAGAAGACAGCATTGTGGAAGAAACTAAAAACTCATAGATACAGGAAAGAAAAAGCCAAACTGTAACGACCAAACCAATCACCAAGAGGTTGTCATTTTCCGTCACCCAATTTGGTTTCTTCTGTATAGGCTTGCTCTCTCTTATGAATTAGGAGGACTGGATAGGTTAAGATGTACACAAGTTGATGGTCAAAGGAAATCATAACCGACATAAAAAAAGGTTGCCATTGAGTTACATAAACTTGTTTATTAGTAATAGATAAAACAGTTTTGACCAGTCACACTGGTATGCGTATCTTACAAACAATGCTCTAAGCTTCTGGCCCTAGTAAGGTTTCCTTTCAAGAAACTATGAAAACTTACGTTCTCTATCCTCCCAAGCAACCTGTTGATTTTCATTACCATCACATATATGATTGCTACTCATGTGAACTGATTCATTGTCATTCTCTACATGAACTTTGTCTAATTGCGTAGACTCCAAATGGTCCGTTACTCCAACTGAACTACTTGTTGCTTGCATAGTATTCTGTAGAACTTTCGTATCCTCTGCAGCTTTTCTGTGTGCCTGTTCTGCCTTGCGCAACTTACGTCGTTTCTCAGCTAAAAGATTCACAAAGGTTATTAAAACGAACAATAAATAAAAAAACTTAAACTTGCCTCTTCTTCCGTTTAGTATGCGTTCATTAATTACTGCAAATTCATTGCTATGTTTGTACAACTCTTGTTCAGCAACCTTCTTCAGCAATTCTACATGTTGGATTATCCAATACGAAGGTGTGCCTGTATGAAATGCTTCTGCATTCTTCAGCATCAAATCAATGTCTGATATAAACTGACTAGGATCTCTGTACTTTCGTTGTTTACACTTTTCTCTTATGAACGATAGGTTCATTTCGTTTCCTCTTCCAATTACATTAAGATATGTCTTATACTTTTTCGGATCCAAGGGGTTGATGAGATCCAAATCTAGAAAGATTGTCTAAGTCTCTTTCATACCCAAATAATAATAACTTTTACCAACCTATGCCCTCTCCTTCAGGTTTTGCTAGATTCAAAGAAATCTGCTTCCTATTTTCAGGAGTAGCCTCAGTCACCAAAAACAAACGAATTCTATCACTTTTGTCAAAAACGGACTCGTTATAACCTCGAGCATGTTCCATGCACTGTTCTATTTGAAGAAGAAGATCATTTAGATGATGCACAGGTGTCTTCCGTGGTGGTCGTTTAGATGACTCGCGAAAACTTCTAGAACTGACATGTTTCACAACATTCTGTCCCGTGTACTTCAGACTAATGCGTTGTTGCAGTGAGCCACCGGGTTTTGCAACTCGAGATGTTTCGTTATTCCGCTGACGTTTTTCTGTTTTAGATTTCGCAGGTTTCACTTTTCTTGAGAGCTTGTTGAGATTGAGACTCAGTTTCAGAGATTTCTTATCAACATTTAACCCATTTGTATTCTTATTGCGACTGCGTCGCTTCTTTCTTGCCATCAATTCTTGAATGCGTTCAGGGTCGGTAACAACTTCTCGCACTTTTCTAATTTCTCCTGTTTCAGGGTCTTTGGTTTTTCGAACAAGAATCGCCTTTTCCGGAAGATTCTTCATTCTTTTGGGACCCAAAAAGCGTTCTCTGGAGAGATCTTCCAGTGCCTTTTTCTCTTCGTCACCTGAGAGTTCACCTTCAGTCTTCTTCTCATCCATATCTTTTGCTCCCTTCCGAACAGTGCGGTTTGAGCGCCTGAACCGTTCCATAAAGGCATTTATCTTGTCCAATTTCCCATCTCTCAAAGCTAATAACTGGTCATCTAAAGATATTAGGCCAGCTCTTCTTCGTGTACTCTCAAATCTTTTGAAACCATCAATAATTGCACGATGATATTCAACAACACTCTGTGACATTTTAGTTAGCGTTGTATGAATAATTACAAAGAAGAACAACGCCAGTACCTTATGCTTTTCCTTGAAGCCATGTGACACACGTTTTCGTGCCAATCTGCGGACCATTTCTCTAGCATTGTCAATGTTTGTGGGTATTTTCCTACCAGGTACATGAAAATGGAAGATGAGAGCACTTCGAAGTTGTGGATATGTCATGGAACTGATTCTCAAGTCCAAGTTGTTTTCATTCAGCAAGTCATTTCCAATCGAAGCTCGAGAGAGGCATCGATTAATTTCTCGCAACTGCTTCTTCTGCAACTTCATCATTTCTTCTGCACGATACCAAGGAGTTCTGTAGAGGTTTCTCCTTATGAAATCGGCAACCTCTTTTCCATCTGAAACACCAGACTTTTCACCGGCGTTGATCAGATCACCCTAAACAATTCTCCAAGTTTTAGCGGCCAACAAACTTTACAGTTAGCACTTACATGAGCTGTTGGATGTGTAAACATATGGATACCAACTTGTTGTATAATATACCATCCATGTTCCATTGATTCATATGTTGCCAATATCTCTGGTGTCACGATCTTGAGCAGCATATCTCGTAAAGCCTCAAAGCCCTCCTTCGGTTCGCGAAACTTAAATACTCCCTTTTCAAGATAAGCCAATTCTTTTATAGTTCTTTCCACTGCACTCCTGGGAAAGCTTGATCGGAAGAATTCTTCATCGATCTGTGATCGAGGAATCTCTAACGGCAACCCTTGTTTGCACATTCTTAGGCATTCAAGTACCACATAAAGAAGAACCCTATCTCGGACAAATCTAATATAGAGATGAGTAAAAGTTCTCTCATGAACAATATATGTGTAAACATACTTTCGAAATCGGTCCGTGTTAGGTGCCATGACATTAATTCTCGGTTCTGTTTGACCCAAAGCAATGATATCGTCAATTTTTCTAACATAAAAACGGGAAGAATCTTGACGGTCACGTTTCACAGTAACCAAGAAATCCGAATTTTTGGCAGTTAGTAATTGTGCCGGGGCGATGAAAAGAGATGATTCATAGATAAGTACAGACTGACCCGGTCGTACATCTCCCGAACATAATGGTGGAGGTTCATCTGGCGCTAGGTAAACATGATGAAAGAAGCTCGTCGAAAAATGATCTTCTTCGTTGTTCTTCTTATCTCCACTTCTTAAACGACTGTACTTCACCAAACGTGAAGCCATACCTGTTCAGATAGTTGAGTCACAGACATAAGACAGTAGAAACCTATCTCACCTGGAAGTGGGACGACAACGGGAGTATATTCCATTGCATATTCAACAAGCATTGTTCTTTGTGACTGTTCGCAATTTCTGAAAATCTCAAAAGATCGAACAGAAATATCTGAGTTGTCTTCTCTTAGGACATGTGGATAGTACAAAGAACAAGTCTTGACGAGCTTTCAGGGAACAATCACGACCCACAAATTTTCGCATCTTACCTTGTTCAAAACATCGTCTTTCAACTCTGAAACTGGCCGATGAAAACGTTGAATCAATTCTTCTGAAGGCAAACGTGGTAAAAATTGTCCTTCTTTCCAGAAAAAGGCGTGTTCTAATTTTCCAACACCATGCGAGACAAAATGACGGATCAACTTGTTCGGAGCATCATAAAATTCATCTCTTGATATATTGAATCGCTTCCAATCATCCTGCCAAAAAGAAAGTGGAAAAAGCTCAGGCAATGGATCCTTGAGTCCCGCATCCCATTGCTCATAGATCATTTCAGTATCATTTAAATTAACAAGTAGGTATGAGAATAAACATTTCTGCTGCTTATTCTCTAGAAATTCCTCTGTTTTGTAATCTTGAAGCCAACTTGAACTTTCAAGAAGTGGATTCGTTATAAGAGGTTTTGAAATGAGTTCCTTTGAAAAGTCTTCCTTTCTAAGACCATTTTTGGAGTGCTCTGTCTGTATGCTCTCTGTTTCAACAGTTTGAAGAAACTTTTTTTCTCCTAAAGAACTTTCAGTTTCATCAGCTAGCTCCCATTCTACCTCTTCTTCTTCTTCATTTAGTGAAAGACCTGAACTGTCCCAGCAAATTTCGTCTTCCCAACTTCTTATATCAACCGGAAGTATAGATTCGCTACAAACAAGGTCTGAAGGGAACTGTTGGACTTCCATAGTATCTTGTCTAATAGTTGTTTTCGTGGACCACATCAGACTCCAATTTAAGAACGATTTGTTGTGTTGTATGTCATCCTCCATAATTGAAGACAATACATTTAAGTTGGTAACGGCCTCAGCTGAGAGATTTTGACCTCGGCCTGCTTTCTGAGTATGTTGAGGGTCCTTTTTGCTCACATTATGACGGAACTGACGTTTCCTGCCACGCTTTCTTGGTGTTGCCGGGGCCATATGGAATAGTTCTGAAAATTTCAGTTGCTTAGGACCTTCTGCAGGATACAATTCAAGCTTTACGGCAGTTTCCTCTATTGGGAGAGACTCTCTAGAGTTCACTTTCTCTGTTCGTTGGTCTTCGCATACAGACAAACTGTAGTTTCGTTGACGCTTCTCCGGTGTCAATATCTGTTCGGCTGAATTGCCAGCATGTCGCACATTGGCTCGAATTTCACCAAGTTCACTTTTTTCTTCTTCCGAGTCAAAATCATACTCATTTCCTTTCATAGATAGGTTCCCCGGTTGTGTAGGGGTATCAAAAGCCGACAGTTGAGAGTTCCAGTTTTCGGTTTCGTCAGCAAGGTCTTCATCTGCCACGTCTTCTTCGCCTACTTGTGTTGCTGTTACATCAGAAGCATCTAAACCTCCTGAAACGTCTAAAGAGTCTCCTTGCTTCTGAGCTTCAACAAACAAAGAGGCAACTTCTGGAGAGAGTTCAGTGGAGCCCAGTAGCGTCAAACCAGACGGAGTTGCACCTTCCTCTCCAAGTATTCGAGATGTTTCTTCGTCTGTAAAACCCCATAGAAAAGAAGTAAAGTTTTGGTTCCACTTCTCATAGGATGTTTCTTTGTTTTCGTCACGAAAGGACATCCAAAGCGACTCCTTCAGTAAAGCAATCCAACCAGAGAAAAAATTTTTGGCGCAATTTCTTGTTTTAATAAACGAAACAAATCGTAGGCATTGAATGGATCGACTACGAACGTTGCACGGTATACAATAAGAAAGATGTGGTTTCACTGCCTCACTAACTGTTGAAATAGGAAATACGGCTTCTCAGGAACACATTGAAAAGGTTTGGACGTTATGCGGACATAGATATTCTTTGTGAAACTGATTTCGCGACTGTTTAGTTACTAGAAGAAAACCACCAACTCATTATTGCTGCTCTAGATTGTCAGAACAAGGGAAAGTTTCAAGACTGTCTGAAGTGAGTAAGGAAATAGTAGGCTTGAAAAGGGACGCTGAAAGTTTTTCAGATATCAGGAAAGACTTCAACGGAATCTGTTCTATCTGGCTTCACTTGCAGATACACAAATGAGCAATTTAAGGTTTGCTTGCAGGAGTACTGTCTCTCAGGAGTCTTCTGCACCCAAGAGAATGCAACAACCTACTACTGGTCCGGGTGGAGGACAAACTTATGCAAACGTTGAGAGTGCTCAGCAACAAGCATTATGGAGACAAAATCTGTTACCAACCCGCCTTGGTAGCGAACGTACAGTCCCAATTCAGTCTTTTGCACCCATGGAAATGTCTACGGCGAGAACAATTGAGGGTCCCAGTGTTTTGCCTTTACAAGGGCAAAGTCCAGGTGGACCAGGAGGAGGGCAAAACTCATCAAGTGAAGACAAACGAGAAGTACGATTTTGGAGCCAGGAAGAGCATAATATGTTTTTAGAAGGTTTGTCAAAGTTCCAAAGAGATGGTAAACCAGATCTACGTGCCATAGCAGAATATATGGGAACGAGAACGGCCACACAGGTTGGTTGTATTCCGCTTTATCCAACGCAGTCTCTTATGAATCTCCTTTAGGTCAGGAGCCATTATCAGAAGTATCTATTAAAGTTGAAGAAAGAACAGCATGATCGTAGTTCTGCTGCTTGTCAGGACGCGATACAACACTCTTCTTTTGGAGATATGGGCTGAAATTTCTCGGGATTGTATTATATTGAATTATTTTTGTTGGTGAGACTATCTCACATACTGTATAATAGCACACGTCATTAAAACAAAAGTATGAAGAATTTCCAAAAATTGTTTACTTAGTCTTCAGTCGGTCCTTCTTACGTCTGCGCTTTAGTTTATGTTTATTCATCTTTTTCTTTCTCTTTTTCAAAACACTACCAGCCTCGATATCGGGAAAAACGTATTGTTGCGACAAAGTTGTTCGCACAGAATTCTATCTAAAGGTCAATGACGTGCCTTCAAAAGCAGCAGCAACTTTGGACTTACAAACCAATTATATGAAAGTGTCATACGACGAAACAGATTCTCCTGTTGTGATATACAACCTGCTTGTATAGAAGCAGTGGTCCTCTTCTTCATATTAAGGTCTTGTTCTGGTTCTTCTCTAACGACCGGTGTTGGAAGCATCGACATACTTGATCTGCAGTTGGTCGTGTTTGGCTCCCATTTGGAAAAAGATGGTGACATATTAGCAACATTCATTTGTCGCTGTTTCATAGTTGTTTTTGTTAGTATTCCTTCTATCGCTGGACACAAACTAAGCCACACTCTTTTCATTGACAGTGTTGAACCGAATAGGAACAATTCAACAACGGGAGAAAATGACTATCATGTGAAATGACCAAAATACGCATGTTTTATTGTTGTGACGAAAGGAAATAGATGGCCGAAGTCGGCTTGGAAGAACTAGGAAAAGAAGCTTCTCATCAATATGCTTCCATAGTTACAAGATTGTGCTGTGGTGCTGCCAATGTTTCTAACGTTCATGGCTTTCCAGGGACGTTACCGTTGACTTTGAGCAGAAGACACTTGGACATGATTGGTCATAGTGACTATGTGGTTCTTGAGAAAAGTGACGGCACGAGATACTTTTTGTTAATTTTGAAGGTACTATGAACCTTTTTGCGTTGACTTTTGAAGTTTTAAATAAGTCTTGGATAGAATGAAGCCTTCCTTATTGACCGAAAGTTTTCTTTCTATTGTATTGTTCCAAAACCTCCTTTTCCACTACCGTCCAGGGAAGGAAAGAAGGAGGAAGAACATCATGAAACGCTTATCGATGGTGAACTGTGTAAGAATCTTGCCACAAGTGCTTGGGAGTTTTTGGTGTATGATGTCATTGCAATTAACGGAGATTATCGGGTTGGACAGTTGGATTATCGTAGTAGAATGGTAACAGTGGAGAAGATGGTTGTTCATCCTCGTATAATGTTGGCTGCAGCTGCTGGCAGTTTAAGAGTTCGAGTGAAAGATGTATATGAAAAGAACGAAATTGATCGGATGTTTGCAAAAATATATAAGAACGAGAATCTTGATTATATTTATGAAAACTCGGATAGATTGGATGGCTGCATTTGTAATAGAAATGATGGTGTCATTTTTGCTCCCGTTCAATTGGCTTATCCGTTGAAGAGTTGTGCTGCGTTGCTCAAATGGAAATATCCTTTATACAATTCTGTAGACTTTATGTTGTTTGTTGAAGTGGAAGAAGAAAAGGAAGAGGATGCTCGAGTGAGTGATATTATTTTTTCCACTGGAATGACTGACATCTATGGTGCAGCATATTCATACTTATTTAGGATATAAAGGTGATCGTGGAATCGTTCGATATCGCGAAGTATTTTTTCCTTCGAGTTTGAAAAGACAATGGGCAAAAAATCGGACTAAGGAGAACGGAACAATAATTGAATGTTCTTATGATCGTTTGGCCGGTGAATGGAGGTAAGGAAGGAGGTTATCAATGATATGATGTCTTCTTGGGTATGAATAATTTTTGGGTCTAGATATTTGCGACATCGAACGGATAAAACCACCCCTAATTATTCCACTACTGTCATGGATACATTGGAATCTACGGCAGAGTCGATTACCCGAGAAGAGCTTATCGATCGACTGAAGCAAAAGAGCATTCTTCCCAAGCATGTCACTCACACTTTTCAAACAAGCAAAAGACCAAGATGGAAGGTATTTCTCCTGTTTGAAGACCTCAATGTTTATTATTCTAACTATTTGATGAATATATGTAGGCAGAAAATGAAGATGACTTATTTCATGATCAAGACCCCAAATATCGTAAGACGACTCCTATATCTCTACGTCCTCCTCCAATGGGAACTTAATGAAAGGAATGTTGTAAATATTCCTGTGAAGATACCCATTTAGGAAACACTCTTTTATAAATACTCATACAAACGGTGTCTTGTGTTTTTATATGACCATTAAAGCGGCATTTCATGTAACCATGGGTACCCACCGGTTCTATGATATTTCCTAAACGACCTCGCTTGGTCCACAATGGATTCTCTTGGAACCAAAGTATATCTTCTCGATTGAAAAACATGTATCTAACAACTGCCTTCGATTTGAATACTCGGTAAGGAAAACCAGACAAAACGATTCGTTTCAAAATAATTCTATCTGTATCAATGGATATAACACAACCTTGTGCTACAAAATGTCCATCTACTGGCTTAATCACTAGGACAGGTGCGGGTGAATAAACACAAGGTCCATAAACAGAAGCAACAACACTCCGATGATTGGGAAAGAATCTAATGTATTTCAACTTGGTAGAATTATTCACTGGAATGGAAAAGATGGGCTTTGCAAGATATTTAAAGAAACCACAATGGACTTCTACCAAGTCTTTGGATTGTAAAATGGAAGAAGGACAAGTAACGATGTCTTCTTCCTTCCATAGTTCATCATCCTCAGATGTTGTTCTCGCTGCTTCTTGTACCTTGTAATCCAATAGAGTGCGTCTTACTCGGAAATGAACTACTGAGAATCGATGTTCATGTCTATGCAAGCATACACCAATAAATAAATTGCAAACATGTAAACGTTCAACTAAGTATTCTCTATCCTGTTCTCGAACATTTAAGTAGAATGCCACATAAGAACCTGGCTGGATAAAGTCATTTCTTTTTGTGGCATCAACTAAGGCTGATCGTTCTTGAGACAGCTGTCTTTTCTTAAAGAGATTGAAATTAGCAAATTTGAATATTTTCTTAAATTCAGGTGCAAGTCCTTCCTCAGGATTCCATTCCGAATTGGCCAATGATACTAATCCTCGATACTTTGCAAACCGTTCTCTTGCAGGTTGGTCAAGTGGAGTGTCCACTTCGTCTGGAAATAAAAGCTCATCCTTCATTTCATTCTTAAGTTCTTCTCTTTCCATAGCAACATCTTCTTCCTCCATCCTATCCACTTCTTCATCCATCAAATTATTTTCTTCTTTCCAATCCATGCCATCCATCGCCTGAATATCTTCTGATGGGTCTTCAAATGGTTCTTCATCAGAAAGAACTGTCTTTTCTTCTTCGTCATCTTCCATTCTCTGTTCAGAATCTTCATTATCTTGATGATTTTCAATATCTATATTGTCCTCTTCGTTATAATATGCATCCACACTTTCTAATGGCTCATCAAGGCAAGTACTCTCAAATAAAATTTGTTCTTCCACTTGCATTTTCTTCTTTTCTGATGGCTTCTTAAAATAAGGTTGCTCTAGAGAGACTATCTTGTACGGTTGCAACGCACAAATTCCTGATAAATAAAACAATCGACGAACATTCCATGGCTTTCCTCGAATATAACCAACCACTTTGATAGCTTCATTATTTACCCAGTCGATGTGATCTGCTAGTAAATATGAGCGCACTTCTCTCCAACGCGGTATTCGTGGTGTCTTGGTTGCAATCACTCGAATGAGTTGTTGAACTTGCGTTTCATTACTCAATTGAATGGGTCGAACTTGTTCGATTTCTTCTGACAAGCTTTGTGATACCAAATATTGAGCCCTAAGCTTCCTTATGGCCAGTACATCGTGTTGTTTTAAAGGAGTCGACATTTCTTCACTTGTTTCAGGAAACAAAGCTGCAGACAACAGTCGAGGCACTCCCATAACACGAAGCATTTCACAACAAAAAGCTGCAAAAGAAAAGTTATCAGGAAGCTCGTCTGTATGGAATACAGGGACCAGTACATCAGCAATCTTTAAAAGGTCGGACACTCTGGCCTGGTCTTCCGTATTCACTGAGACCAAATTCCAGCGCGTGATAGCTTGCTCATTGGATCCTTTCAGAGAAACATAATCACTCCACTGCCCACTTTTTTGTTGCTTTGTTTTAAAAGAAACCCCTTTTGCTTCCCGAATCCACTGATGGAGTAAGAAAGGATCGGCTGAATGGGTAAATGGAAGCAGAAGAACCAAACAAGGTGCGTCTGTTTGTGCAATTCGTCGTCGTCTTTCTATAACTGCTGCTGTCTTTGCTTGTCTCAACTGTTTCTGTTTATTTTCTTTTTCCAACTTGTTCGAAAGTTTCTTTTGACTTTTGCTGTACTCGACAGTAGACTTTACTCTTCCTTTGGAAGCTTTTTTTAAACTTCTCTTTGAACTATGTCCTTGGTGACCTTTGAATGCTTTATTTTTCTGTGAAAGAGTAGAACGGTGTTGGAAACTATCCTGAGTCATCAATGATTTCGCCGTTGCAACGTGCCAACAAATGCTTCCTTCTTCATGAGAAATGATTCAATAAAATTCTGTCAACTGATCACTTTTGAATTGATCAGAAACAAATGGTAAATATTCATGCCATAAACGAATAGTTCCATCGTCAGAACCAGAAGCAAAACTATCTCCCAAAGGTGAAAACCGAATACACCAAATAGGTCCATGATGACCCAAGAAAGTCTCTACAATCTCTTTGGTTTCCTTATTGTACAGTCGAATCTTCAAATCTTTTCCTCCTGTAACGACAAACTTTCCACTAGGATGAATACTAGCTGCCTCTGTTTCTTCCGATACTGAAAAGCTATCATGGATACGAAAAGAAGTTGGATCCCAAAATTGTATGCTACCTCCTACTACCACAGTTAATAAGGATGGAAACTCCCCATTGGATAGTTCGGCACACTTCAATTTAGCTTCCAAACTGAGCTTCTGTACCAGTGAACCAAGTCGAGTATCCCATATATAAAGAAAAGGTTCATCACCACCACTCACAACCATATGATTGGAATCTCCAAAAAAACGTGCAAAACGAACTATTTCAGAGTGACCTTCCAACTTCATGATTGGCTCTGTTCTCATGCCATCCAAAAGATTATAAATGGAAATTGTCTTCATACTCCCTCCTAACAACACGCGAGTGCTATCCTGTGAAAAAGAAACTGTACGACAAATGTGTTGCAAAGAAAATGTTTTTAAACAAGAACCATCCAATGCATTCCATATGCGAGAGGTGAAATCTGCTCCTCCTGTTGCAGCAAGTGTAGCAGAACTGTTCAAACAGGCAGTCCAAACAGCCCCTTTATGACCTACAAAAGTACCTAACCAGTTTCCAGTAGCCCCATCTCGAAGCATTGGATAACCATCTATATACATAAAATGAACTAAATAATCAAATGCTTGTAAACTTCAAAAAAGTTGCCTACCCAGACAGGCACTCACGAGGAAGTAGCCATCTAGAGTCAAAGGACTGTAGTTAAGCTCTACTATTCCACGACTATGTCCTGGGCAAATCAGAGGCATATCCACGACGTATCTTATAATAAGACTAGGTTTTTCACTTGTGTATCTTTTTCAAACTCAATACTTATGCTTGTGTTTATCGAAAGGATCTGATGTTTGATCGACAAGTGAGTCTTCCCAAATTTGGAAAACATTTCAATCGTCTCGTTTAGGTACAAACCATACTTCATCCTGTTCAAACAAGTCTTCACTACTCATACTATCATCTTGCAACTTTTCATTCTTTGACTTGTAATGTTTTTTCACTGACTTTCTTCTACGATTAGCTTTTCTTGCTCTTATTTTAGCAATCTAAGTCAAACACTAAATATGCTTACTGTAGTACTCTTTTTTCTTCCTACATACCTTTTGTGCAATCTTTGAAGCTTCGCCTCGATAATAATAGTCAATCTTCTCTCTGAATAAAATAATTTTAGTTTGAAAAAACACAAGAAAAGTTTCTTACTTTAAACGCTCTCGTGCAAGTTGTCGATTTCTATACTGCGACCTCGAATCTTGACACTTGACAGAAATACCAGTTGGTTTATGTATAAGAGCAACACAACTTTCCGTTTTGTTTACACTTTGACCACCAGGACCTCCTCCACGCATAAACTTTTCTTCCAAATCTTGTTCATTCAGTATAATTTCCTTTCCACTTTGTTAGACTGATGACCCGTAGTTATCAAGTCTCCTTACCGAATGTTCCATTTGCACTTGCGCCAATTGTTCCTTTAGGGTTGCTTCATCTGTTTGTTCTGATGAAACACTAGGTTTCTCTGTGCAGAAGTTTGCCACAAGTGAAAGGCAAATTGGTTGCTGTCGACTTGAGTGTCTTTTAAATAGTGTTGAAATGCTGTTGAGACGAACCCATTGTTGAACAAAAGCGTTTCTTGGTTGAGCGACCATTCTTTGTAATACAAGAGAGCTAAACACAGTTGTTATTCGTCTGGCCACTTGCCACATGTTTACAGTGTCTATAGTGTTCGGTCAATCCATTACTCATTTTTGGCGAGTCATTCATGATTTTCTTTTTCAGTGGAGAAATATTACAAACCATCTTTATTATACATACAAGTTCTTAATTATCGTCAATCACAAACTCGTCATCTTCAGGTTCTTCTACAATCCCTTGTTTGGTTCCTATCGGTCCATCGCCAGTTTCCGGAGAACTTCTCTTCTTTGGCGAAACATGAAACATCAGACCATGTCCATCAGGGTTGCGAGATATATGTACATATGAGTGATTTGATAAAGTGCCCTTGATGAGCTGTACACTAAGTTCTGTTGCAACATGTTTCTCTAGGTATCGACGGATAGGTCGAGCTCCGAAACTGGGATCATAAGACTCCCTGAGAACATAATCTGCCGCACGTTGATCCATATTGACAGTAATATCTCTTTCCTCCAACCTCTTTGCAACAAGTTCAAGTTGCAGCTTGACAATCTTTCTCAATTCATCCAAGGATAGAGGCTTAAAAATAACTATATCGTCCAAACGATTTAAAAATTCAGGACGGAAATGCAATTTGACTTCTCGTAGAACAGCTTCTCTCGTTCTGTCATCTATAATTGCTTCTTTTGGTATCGAAACTACTGGCTTTCCTTCATGATCAGAACCTTCCGATAGCTCTGCAGGTCCTTTGGCGCCCAGGTTCATCAAAAATTGGGCTCCCAAGTTACTGGTTAAGATAATCACTGTGTTCGTAAAGTCTATGGTTCTACCCTGATTGTCTGTAAGTCTACCATCATCCAATACTTGCAATAACACATTCATCACATTACGATGTGCTTTTTCAACTTCGTCAAAGAGAACTACATTGTACGGGCGTCTTAGAACAGCTTCTGTCAGCTGTCCGCCTTCTTCATAGCCAATATATCCAGGCGGTGCACCAATCAAACGTGAAACAGAATGCTGCTCCATGTATTCTGAACAATCAATACGTACTACATGTTTCTCATCATCAAACAATTCGGCAGCTAAAGCCTTTGCCAATTCTGTTTTTCCAACTCCAGTGGGACCTAAAAATAGAAACGAGCCAAGTGGCTGTGTTGGACGTGATACTCCAGCTCTTGACCTTAAAACGGCTGCAGCGACAGCATCAACAGCTTCATACTGTCCGACAACTCGTTTATGCAGCGACGAAGATAAAGACAGAAGACGTTCTGCATCACTTTGTGTGAGTTTCGTCACTGGAATACCTGTCCATCTACTGACAACATCTGCTATTTGCTCCGCTCCTACAACATCCGACAAGAGTTTGCCACTTTCATCATCGGTATCCATGGTGTCACTTTCTTTCTCTTTGTCAATATCTTCCTTCAGATTGCGAATTCTTTCCTCAATTTCTGGAATAGCATAATATCTGAGATCGGCTGCTTGAACAGTATCTCTTCTTCTTTCTGCATCCGCAAGTTTGATTTTAAGGGCATCCAACTTGGTCATCATGTCCTTCAGATCATTCATTCGACCTCTTTCTGATTCAAAACGAGCTTTTAAGGGTCGTAGTTTTTCATTTACATTATCTAACTCTTCTTTCACAGCATTCAAACGTTGACGACTACCTTCATCTTTCTCTTTCTCTAGTGCTGCTATCTCAATTTCAAGTTGCAATTTGCGATGCTCCAAAGTATCGATTATTTCAGGCTGCGAATCTAGCTGCATTCGAACATTCGCACAAGCTTCATCCACGAGGTCAATAGCTTTATCAGGAAGAAATCGATTCGTTATATATCTTGCTGACAGCCTCGCTGCCGCTACTAGTGCAGAATCTGATATGCGGACACCATGATGCATTTCATACCTTTCCTTCAAGCCTCGCAGAATACTGACGGTATCTGAAACACCAGGCTCGCTAACAAAGACTTGCTGAAAACGTCTTTCAAAAGCTGCATCTTTCTCAACATATTTTCGATATTCTTCTAATGTCGTTGCACCTATGCATCTTAGCTCTCCCCTTGCTAACATAGGTTTCAGAAGATTTGCAGCATCCATGGCTCCGTCTGATTTTCCAGCACCCAAGACAAGATGCAACTCATCTATAAAGAGGATAATTTTTCCTTCCCCTTCCTTGACTTCCCTTAGCACTGCCTTTAACCGCTCTTCGAATTCTCCTCGATATTTTGCACCTGCTACAAGTGCTCCCATATCCAAAGCATACAGTCTACAATTCAGGTTTTCAGGAACGTCACCGCGAACAATGCGCTGCGCAAGTCCTTCTACTATTGCTGTTTTACCTACACCTGGATCACCTATTAGGACTGGATTGTTTTTACGACGTCTACAAAGTACTCTAATAACCCTTCTTATTTCGTCGTCTCGCCCAATAACTGGGTCCAATTTTCCTTCTTCTGCCAGTGCAACAAAGTCCTGTGCATATTGTGAGAGTGCTTCATAGGTACTGTCTGCAGATCTGGAATCAACTTTTCTGCTTCCTCGCACGCTCTTAATTGCCTCCTCAATACTTTGTTTCGTTAAGTTTGCTGCAGATAAACAAGCCAACACGTCCTTATCGTCGCACAGTGCCATTATCAAGTGGTCCACTGCTAGATGTGTGTCCCCCTGTTTCTTTCGCAGTGATTGTGCATCCCTGAGTACTTTCAGAAATGAATGCGATGAAGGCACAGCTGCAGGTGCAGGGTCTTGTGAAGGAAGTCGTATTACTGCTTTTTGCAGCTCTCTTCTCAAGACTACAGGATCAGCTCTGGCTTTTACCACTATTGAGCTCGCTAGTCCGTTATCCTCTTGGAAAAGAACTGTAGCTAGGTGCAGTGGGGTAAGTTGTGCGTGACCATGCTCAACGGCTAGTTCGTGTGCAGCTTGAATAGCTTCTTGTGCCTTGTCAGTCAAATTATCCAAGTTCATAACCTCTTATTGTTTCTAGCTATCCAACAATTTACTATGCACCTTGACTACTTTTGCAAAGAAAAATGCCATTTGGCGCTACAATCGAATTTTCTAGATTGTACGATGAAGTTCACAGAACATCGCTCACACGACTGGAACCATCCAATGGCGTTTGTCCATTTCTTCTCCCGTTTGAATGCTTCGAACCAATTCGTACAGCTGGTTGAGTATCGGACCTGGACGATCAGGATCATTGCCTATTGTAAACACCTTGTCTCGATACACAATTCTGGTGACAGGAGTAATAACTACTGCTGTTCCACAAGCAGCTACTTCATCAAACTGTTCTACTTCTTCTAACGCAACTTTACGACACTCAACCTTCAACCCTAATTCTTCTTTTGCCAACTGCATAAGAGACTGATTGGTAATGCTCTTTAAAATAGAAGCAGAGTCGGGCGTAATATAAGTGTGGCCATGGTTCCCAATAGCAATAAAGTTACTGGTACCGAATTCTTCGATATATTTTCTTTCTAAAGGGTCCAAATACAGATTAACAACGTAACCTTGACTTTTAGACTCCATATAGGGCAACAAGTCAGCAGCATAGTTTCCACCTACTTTAACGTTACCCACACCACGAGGAGAAGCTCGATCATACTGATCCATTACTAACGCTGTGACTGGAGATAGCCCACCTTTATAGTAATCACCAACAGGTACGACAAACACAATAAAGGTATACTCTTCTGAAGGCCCCAAACCAACGCGTGCTCCTGATCCGAACAGCACAGGGCGAATATATAAACTCCCCCCGGAGCCATATGGCGGAATATACTCTATGTTGTCTTTAACAGCACGCATTATAGCATCTAGAAACATTTCCTTGGGAATGAGAGGCATCATTATTCTTGCGGCAGACAGTTGGAGTCTTTCTGCATTCTTCTCTGGACGAAACACACGAACCGAACCATCTTTACAAGCAAAAGCTTTAAGCCCTTCAAAAGCAGCCTAACAACGGTCATCAATAATATATTGAAATAATTGTTGAGTTACTATGTTTTGAGTGGTGATTAGAAGATCACAAATACCTGACCATAGTGCAGAACAGTTGCTGCAATTGGAATACGAATAAACGGGTCTTGTGAAGTCTGCAGCTCACTCCAAGTCCCATTTTTATATGTAGCGTAGATATAGCAGTTAGTTGGCATATAGCTGAAACCTAGTTTCTTCCAATCCAAATTGGCGGAAGCTACTTTGTCTTTTGGTTCAGATAAACTAGCTACTGTCTTGCAACTTCTTCTCTGATGACCATAACGTGACGTTAAACAACTGTTTCGAAACAGTAGACGCCAACCATACTCCTTTTTCTGTTGTGTATTTGACAAAAAAGTAGACAAGCCGCTGACAAAGGCCATGGACCACTGCACAAAAAGATGAGAGCCGATTGCAGAAAGCAACTTGAGCAACAAATAAGAGATGAATTTATTAGGAGAAAGACAAACTGTTTAAGATCATACTTAAGAGCTATTCAACTTGGTTTCATAAAATGATAAACTTTTGCTGAATTATTTTATGGATACAAGGTTGATTGTTGGAAACAAGCTATGAATGAATCTTTGGCAAGGGTTATCGAACAGTTTAAAGTTGCTCTAAAAAACTCGAATAGTGAACAAAATATCTTTCAGTTGGTTACAGAATTGGAAGTTTTCTTAGAGACAGGAGACCATAGCTTAGAGCCAGAGAACTTGGAAACCTACAGACAGTTAGCTAAGGATGTGTTTACTATTTTGCAAAGTAGCAAAGGAGTTAGTCGAGGTATTCAAACCAGCCTTCTTCGTTTATTGAATGTATTACTTTCGTTTGGGGGTACATCTCTGGTTAACGAACTGTGTCACAAAACGAGCGAAATACTGCGTGAGACCATATCGTCTTCTAAAATATTTATAGTGGAAAGTGCTGAGGAGCTACAAACTTTGAAAGAAAAGGCTTTTTACTTTTGTTCTCAAGTCATATTGAATACCAGCGTTGTTTTGCATGGCTCAAAAGAACAACAGAAAGAACTCATTAAAGAACTGTGTACTGGGAAGTGTACTAGTCGAATCATGAAATCCTTGAGAAAACCTCTGATACCCCAACTTGAAGTTGTGTCTTCTTCTCATAATAAGTTATCTAGTTCAAAAAGCTACCAGGAGTCTTATAGAAACTTCCAAGTTGGAAGGATACAGTCTACTTTACTTACAAGTGTAACACAAGGAGTCTTTCAACTTTTATCTCATATTTCTTTGGAAAAAAGTGTTCTGCAAGATATGGCTGCCTTGTTGCATTCATCCACTATGGACTATTGTGACCAAGTGGTCAATATCAATCTCTTTGAGCTTTTGTTAAGTCAGTCTAACGTACTTGGAATAGAAATATCAGTTCCAAGTCATCTGATATCCTATTCTCACAGTGAAATGACCGTTTTGGAGTATTTAACAGGTTTTATTCAAAGAGCAGTAAGAAAGTCCAAGGCTTCATCGTTTGATGTGCATCAGAAATGGTGTCAACTTTATGCAATTTGTAAATTTGAACAACATCAACCAAATCTTCGTTCCTTTGTACGCAGTGTGGAAAGTTCAACAAATTTACTAAAGAAACTTTTGCAAGGAGACCGTTTCACAGGAGTTCCATCCATAGTTCAAGAGATAGGACTCATACAAGATATGGACAGTTTACATGCCACTTTTGAACATTATCTATACTTAATATCTCGTACATTCTCATCAGAAGAGAACTTTCTTCCTTGTTTGTATTATGTCATCCTGCTCAATCTGGGAAAGGAAGACAGTTCAGAAAGCCATCGGTCAGCAGGAAGAAAGAGAACATCATATGAAATATTATATTCACAATTATCTCTTCTCAAAATGTTTGTTGATGCTTGGGAAAAGGGTTTTATTGAAAATCTGAATCAACAGAACTGCATGACTATTTTTTATGATATTCTTCGAGTAAACAACGAACTGTTTGTTTTGGAAGAATCTTCCATACCATCCATGGTGAAAGCATCTTTAATTCTTGCCACCGGTGCGCAAATGATGCATCGCATTGAATTGGATTCTTCCAATAAACTATTGAAGGATATGATTGAACAGATTATACAGAAGAGTCTAACCTATCGTTCTGCTTCTTTAAGATATGCATCTTGTATGTTTTTGTCTTGCTGTGGGATATTATATTCTGGTCTTCGTCAGTCTCTTATCACGGAGCTATTGCAACTAGTGAAAATTGCAGACTTGGAGCTTTGTTCTTCCTTTGATAAGGTAAGATTAATTGGTTTATTCTACGAAAATGAATCAAATAGAAGAGCTCAGAAGCTGTCACCTGTGGAATTCCGTCAAATGTATGGTTCATTACTATCGCGTATTTTAGGGTATTCTGCTGGTATCACAAGTTTATTACTGGAAGAAACCGATGAATTGGGACTTCCAGGAGGATTGCTTGGGCAGATATTTTCTGATGCAGTGGCATTGTTAAGGTTTGTATAGCTATGTTTTCTTATGAGTGTTCTCATTGGTTTATTTTTGAATAGACCTCATGCCATCTTAAAGGTATCATTACCACAAACTGCTGAATCAATTAGACGCCGTGCTGGTTGGGTTCTCATTGCTTCTCTAATGAAAACTCGAGTTTCTCGCTTCTTAGAATCAGCATACTTCAATTCCTTATTGACATTTTGGCATAAGGAATTATCGTTGAATGCATCAAGAGATTTCGGTAGAAGAACCAATGTCAGCAATGTTGGATCAGATTATTCTGCTCAAGAAGCATCTGCTGCATCTGCAAGGTTATCGTCTTTGGCAGCCATGTATTATGTGCTCCAATTTCTCGATAAAAGAGAAGCTCCACCCCATTTTCATATTTCTTTATCGATACTACTCAGCAGTTGTGCTGTTCGTGTGGCAGAGACTTGGCAAGCACTTCAAAGAGAAGAGTCATCTGGAAAAAGTGGAAAACCATTATGTCAACTCTTTTCTCTTTGTGAAGCATTTTGGCTTTCAAAGTAAGTCTGATATATTATTTGGAGTTATTTACAGACCTTGAATAGGTGTGCCACTCATATCCAACATAGCGCACTGTCAGTGGATGCATGTCTTCGGGTGACACTTGCCATTGTTCACTCCTATGGAAGAGAATCACTTGGTATAAAAGAGAAACTTAATACGGAATCTTTTGAAAACTTTCTCATTACCTTTTTTGGTTCATTGGGTGCAGAATTGCCATCTACAGAGGATCAGTTACAAGTTGCAATAAACAGTTCAGCAATACTATTGACGGCACAAGAAGGTAGACATCCCTTGTGGATAGAATTATCTTTTCCTGTTTCTGCAAAGGATTATCGACTATCCCCTTTGGTTAGTTCACAGATGGGATTTGCCTATGCTTCTCAGTTTAGGATAGAGAAGCAAGCTTTAGATGGTTGGTGTTTGTCTCGTGTTCAGGTAAGTGGAGTAGAATCAAATTGTTGGGTGGATATAACATGATTGTCACGGCAAAATCCATAGGCATCTTTATGGGTATTATTAAATGTTGCCATATCGCAAAGACTGAAAGAAACCCAAAGTCCATGGGATGTTTCTATGAATGAATTAGAACTTGGAACATCCTTTTATTATATATCTTGTGCATTTTCAGAGCTAGGGAGAAATGGAGATGATCGTTTGCATGATGAATTGATAGTCAATCTTTGTCGAATCATTCTGGACAAGGTATGAAGAAACATTTCTATTTCAAATAATTATGACTAGTTACATTTTATAAAGAATGCATCGGCATCTTCACTTTATGAGACTTGGCGCAAATGTATTTGTGTGGTATCGTTGTCTCTTCTTCTTCCGATAGAGTCTTTGGAGAAAATGGAAGAAGAAAATGACAGTTATTTGTCCGTTGCTGAAGCCATTCAACATGCAGTGGAGTCTTCTCATATAGCAATTGCCTTAACGGGAAACTTTGCAGTCATGAAATGTTTCAAGTTGTTTAGAAAGGAACCACAGAAGATTCTATCTTTTATTTTCCAATCTTGGAGTCGGTTTCAAGGAGCAGAAATGGGGGATTGGGAACATATTCGTGTTTTTAGTAAGTTGGAAATAATTGAATAGGATTGATTAACCAACCTTTATAGTATCCAAACATATGGAATGGTTTCCTCAGTATTCCAGTCACCCCATTCACTTTCCTCAAGGTGATTGTTTGTTGACGATTTGTGTATTGAACGCCGTTGATTCATTGATAAGAGAATGGTTTGCTGATTGGATAAAGCATCAAAATGTGGATGCTTTAAATATTTGTTCAATCTTATTATGGGAATGTTCTAAATGGGATTGTTGTTTTATACAATCCATATTGTTGGATTGTGTTGCTTGGATCAGGTCTTGGTCATTACAAGTAAGTAAATGATGAAAATTGCTCAATATATTATTGGAAAATTAAGACATCATTTACTCTTTAGCATCCCCAAGAAGAGAAGATTGACAGAATATCTTATTGGAAAGAACAATCCATTCCTTTTGCATCGGATATGGAGATTGTAGATAAGGCAATCAACATATTGGAACAAAAGTCCAATGGGCAAAGCAACAATGACTATCTATTGATGAAAGTAACTCATTGCCTTGGTCGAATGTGTGATGGGATGGATACTAGTGATATTTTGGAAAGGTTTCCCAGTCTTCCAGAACTGTTGATTGAATTGATTGATAGAAATAATAATTGTTCTACAGAACTGAAATATCTTTTGCAAAAGATTGCGGGAAAGGGTCCTATCAATTTTTGGATTGATTTTTGTTTGAGAGCCTATCGAGGAGGCTTGAAACCTGTTTTATTTTCTGTGAATCAACCAGCATTAAACGAATCAGAACAGGTTCATGAGTATGCGATGGAAAGTGGTCTGGTGGAACAAAACAACCGTGCTGAATATTGGAGATTGAGAGGAAGGACAAAAGATTTATTAATGGAGATTGCTTGTGAATTGTTGAACAATTGTCAGGATTCGTTGGAGTTTTTTGTGACTCAATCAGTTCAATTGATTCTAATTGCTTGTCAAAGCTTAAGAATGGCATCCATTATTGAGTCTTTCCGTTTAATTCAACCACTTGGACACAAAATAGAGCAAGTCAGTCCTCTTTTTTTAAAAGGCATGATGTTGCAGTTATCTTCTGCTATTCGAATGGTTTTAAGTCCTGAGCAACATCCAATGATAGTTGTTGCCGCAGCAGAGGCAGCAATGGAATGGTGTTGTTCTGCTATGGTGCAACAAGAGTGAGTTGTGCTCCTTATTGTTATTTTAGTTTATTGAGGTTGTTAGTGAGTGTATCAATGCCATCATTCCTCCAGAAAAGATAGAATACTTGACTAGTTACTGGCAATATGAGAGATGGTCAGAACCAGTTGGTGTAGTCACTTTGTTTTCAATGTTGAGATGTGCAAGTGAATGGTTTAGTCGTTCAGTTGGAAGAATGCCAATGACATTAGAGTCTCGTACTTTTCATGCCTTGCAACAATATTTCTATGGTGTGATTGGTGACTTTGCTTTTATACTTGCTGGACACTCTTGGATGTTTGAAAAGTGGGGCTGCTCCATTGCCACAGATGGTGTCTATCGCAACAAGTGGATAGAAATCTTTTGGAAAGATGGCACACGTTTCATTCGGAATATGTTGTTGAGTGGCTTTTCTATATTGATAGATGAACAAGAAGGTAGAAAGATGGCTTGGAAACAAACACAGGCTCCAGGAACAAAGTTAGCAGAATCTATCAATGATAATGAAAAAACGGAAATATTGGTGGCTATTTGTCATGTCTGGTTGAAGCACTTGATAGAACAATTTCCCAATGCACAAGATTCAGTACATTTCCAGGATTGCCTTGAAAGTAATTTGATTGTTGCCATTGTGTACCATCAACAACCGCATGTATTATTGGGTCAAGTGTTAAGTGTTTTATTGCAACAGCCTCCTAGTTGTGTTTCTCATATCTGTGAAAATGTCTTTGCTCATCTTTGTTCCATGCGTACATTGGAAAAGGCAAGTACTTTATTGAATGTTCTTTATGGAATGTTTCTAATGCCTGGAATAACGTAGGTTGATTATCCAATTTCAGATTGTTTGTGTTATTTGGCTAATACTTGTCATACGATATGGAATGATGGTGAAGAAGTATCCTATGCATGGAAAAAATGTTTACTTCTTATCAATGCTTTGCCACTATCACAAGAAATATTAGCCAAGTTGCAAATGCCTTTGTGTTGTATGTTCCTTATGGGAATTTGTGGTCTGTTCTATTTGGTTTGTCACAAAATTATTCCACAAATGGTCAATGTGGGGTTATCCCTAAAAGAGACGGAACAACCATTGATGTTTCCTGATCGTGACTGGTATCGGTGTTTCTCATTCATTGCTGAAAGAGTGGATTCCACTCGTCTGTTAAAAGTTTTCAACTATTGTGTGAACGAATTATTACATGTTAGACAACTCCAGATGATGAATACGTCCATGTTGATGTTGTTGAGTAGAATATTGTATGCCATGTTGAACAGTCTTTCCAATAGTTTACCAGTGTTAGACCGAGTTGCAGCATTGTGGACAAATTTGGAGAATACCTATTTTATCTCTCATGTTTGGATTCCACTGATAGTTTTACCTGCTTTGGATATATTGAAAAAGTATCACAAGGAGAAAGAATTGGCTGACTTGTGGCAAACAGGATGGAAATATTTACTACAAAATGTTGGTAAAAGTTCCGGTGATGACTTTCACGTGGGTTGGTTACAATTGTGTGTGCATCTCAAGGAAATTGTATCAGTGGATACTATTCCGTCTTCTTGGATCACTTGTTTGATATTGCATATGACAGTTGAATTGATTTTGCAACAAACGGATGATAGCAAAGAATGGCATCCATTGGGACATGAGTTGTTGCAACTTGTTCAGAAACATGAAGCGTTATTTCGACAAGTCGTTCAGTCATTAAAACAAACAGAACGAGCAACTTTACAAAAAATATTAAGAAATGCTACAAATGATGCTATCCAATAAAAATTTTCTCAACTAGACACTGATTTATGATTTGATGGTTGACTCTCTATTTGTTGCTTCAATTGTTCATTTTCCATTTTCAAATAAGTATTTTCACGGCTCAAAATAGATAAACGTGAATGTAGTTCCATTACTTGCTGTTCCACATGTGATGTATTTGATAAAACATGATCAGTTGGATGATTAGCACAACGACTAGGATTGATGATTTGAGATGTTGCTGAACTAGGATGCACCATTGAATGGGCTATTGAATAATGCAATGATGGATTCTGTTGATGAAAACAACAACAAGAAGAAAGTGTTGCTCCTGGGACTGTTGATAAAGAACAATTGTTGCAAGGCAAAAACAACTCTCCTTGAATATTGTGTCTTTCATGTGGTATCTCGTGATGCACAGGATTCAATTCATTACAACGTAATGGAACATAAAGCGTCTCTTGATAGCGCCTTCTACGTGCAGCACCATTCAACAACTCTTCGGTGGCTTTCAACTCGGATTGCAATTCATTCGCAGCAACTGATGCATTATGAAATGCTACGGTTGAAGAATGAGAATTGTGAATGGGTACAAGTTCGACTATCTTCCCTCGATAACTTGTACTATCGCTCTTCCTATCTTCAATCTTGGTTGACTTGATATCTTCAGGTTCTCCAGAAGGACTCTTTAAAGCAAGACTTTGAAACGCTTCACTCGAATAATATTCCTCTTTCCCTTTTTTATCAAAAAGTGAGTAACTAGGAGGTGGTCGTTTTCCTGAACTGGATACAAGCCTTTCACTTTCTGGTTGCCCCATTACAGAGGATGAATACAGCATGTGATTACGATAATAACTGTATGGCGGATGGTTACTACTCTGGTTGGTTCTCAGTGTTGAATAAAACATGATGCCCCGGTCAGTTAGCACTTCTGCTGAAGGAACACGAGGTAGCCCTTTTGGAGTCTCTTCTGACTTTTTACTACATAACAAGCTCAAATTCTCGTGAGAAGAACAGCGTCGATACTTTCTTGGCGGCTTACTTGCGTTCATTTTTTCTTCTCTCTTTTCAACGTTCCCAGTAGTTGCCCTGTGTTGATCAACATCACAGGAACTAGACCCTTTATCATCCGACAGTAATCTTTCGACGCTTAAGGAACTAAGGTCCTTGGAGGACGACGCATTGGGAGTGGTTGTATTGGCTAAAACTGATGGTTCACAAGTGCTTGTTGTACAGTTTGTGTTATCTTTCCACGGAGTCTGGCTAGGTAATTGATTGTCTTGTCCAATAGGATACGAGAAATGTGCTCTATCCTCACAACCAGAAAACCCTTCTACACCGTAACTCTGGTCTTCTAGATGAGGAAATTGTTCAAAAAAACCCATAAACACGAACACGTCCGAACAAACCACGAATCAATAAATCGAATAACCCTTTCCAGAAACCTCAATTCTACTAGGAAGCCCTATGACTCTCTCTCTGAACAAATTCCGAGGGAGTGGGACATCATTATTGCTTGCTCTTCGTAGAAGCTAGTCCAATGGATTAGCTGGTTATAGTTAGAAAGGAGACATGGACGTCCTTTAGACAATGGCAAGAAACGGACGGCGTTACGTGTCTAAACAAGTGACTTTGCCGTCTTCGAAGAGGGCAAGTGTTTTCCAAGTCAATGTTGTTTTATAAAGAACAAGCCTGTTCAGAAAGAAATTATCATATTGAGGGTTTATTGTAAGGAAAGTAGTTGGGAAAAAATATAAACCCTAGTCTCCAACTTGTTTACCGCATGTAAACCCTTTACTGAGGTTGGTAATAAGCAGATGGCACTGGTAATGGTAGATTGGTAATAAAGTGAATATATCATGAAACTATAAGTCTATATGCTTTGAAAGATTCTAGTTTCTGGCTGGTCTTGCTTAATATATGGTTTCTTATAGAATAAGAATTCGTTCGGTTGTGAGTAGAATAGAAGTTCCTATAGAAATGTGCTTCTTCCTAAGTACTCTCTGTATGGAATATGAACGTGGCAGGGCACCTGTGTTCGTAATAGGTTAGTCAGATATAGAACATCAGGTATCTTCAGCGACAACTGGGTTGATGATAAACCAGTTTTTATAGTATCACACATAAAAGCTACAAAAGAATAATAACGGTGCCTCTTTAAGAAGAAACAGAGGAAGAATATTCAGTGGCCCTTGTTTGCTTAACAACACTTGCTAACCCAGAAAGCTATTTATTTCCACCACTGAGGTCCATACGGAATATAAACACATTATAGTTATTTCAAGAGACTCTACAAGTTTTCAGTAAAAACAAGAGCTTGTCAGTCAACAGATCACAAAAAGAAGAAATCGATTCCTATCCCAGAAATCTTATCCAACCTTTTCTTGAAGAAAACTTTTTCTGAAAAACACAACGACATGAATCGAGTGAAGTCCGTCTTGAGCCTTGGAAGTTTTACAAACGATACAAACGAAAAAGCGAAAAAAGTGACTGAGAGGAATAGCGAAAATGCTTCGGGAGAACTTGAACCTCCTAACGACACAAGTGAAATAGACCTTTTGGAACTACACAACATTCGAGAAAATCTAGAGTCTTTGCAAGTGGACAAAGAAAGAATAGACAAGGACGTTTTTATTAAAGCTGTAACGGATTGTACTGGTCGCGAGGAAAAGGAAGCAGAAGCTTTTTTCGAGTTGGTATGTACACTCAGTTTTGTTCGTTTGGTCAAGCTTAAAACTTTTTGTAGTTGGACGTCAAGCGAGATGGTTACATCTCTCTACAACGTTTTGTTTCAGGATATTCTTTGTTTTGCCACGTTTCCACGTACGATAGACTAGTATATTTGTTTCATATGTTTGACGAAGATAACGACGGTTACTTGAGCTTTTCCGAATTGGAAGAGCTTACGCACTTTATTCACGACTATTATCGGTTTGCAAACGTTTCATTTACTTCGGAAATTGAAGCTGGTGGTGAGGAGTGGAAACGTTTGCTTTCACAGCTAAGTGATTCCAAAGACTGGGAAGACTCACAAGTTATTTCTTTTGAGAAATTTCAAGAATTAGCAAAGTCGTCATATATGTTAAGCAGCTTTATGAAACACGTGGAAGAAAGTTTGGGTTTAACAAGTGAAACCTTAAGAACTGCTAAAGAAGGAGATTTACTTGCTGTGGAAATGGAAAGGATGTCGTCATCTTTGAACTCCAGTGCTTTTCTTACGAGCAAGCATCTTTCGACTCAAGATGGAGCAAATATGTCATCCTTACGACGTCCTGTACGAAGAACGAAACGTAGTGACTATTCTTCTCCGTTTGCAATTGACTACGAAAGTCTTACTTTTTTGCGAAAGATTGGAGAAGGAAGCTTTGCGGAGGTTTGGGCTGGTCAGTGGCTTCATATGCCTGTTGCCATTAAAGTTTTTCGTTTGATTGACCAAGACGAAGCGAACGTTTCTACGAGTGAGTCTCGACTAAAAAATTTTCTTGATGAAGTAGAAACTTTAAGCCAACTTCGTCATCCTAATGTTTTGTTGTATATGGGAGCATGTGTGTATCCTGAGAAACCACTTTGTATAGTTTCAGAATTATTCAATGGAGGAAGTGTTTATGATTATCTGCATGGCATATCGAGGAAATCCTTTCCTATTCCGCAGGTAAAAAACGCGAATTATCTTTTTAATGATTTAAAGTATTCTTTAGGCAGTTCATGTTGCTCTAGGTGTTGCTCGTGGCTTGCATTATTTGCATTCTTCCGAACCAGTCATTTTACACCGTGACCTCAAGTCGAGTAATGTGCTTATTGACAAACATGTTACTCATGTGGTTATCTGTGATTTTGGTTTGAGTATTCTTGCAGATAATCGTTCACAGTCAACTCGAAAGAAGTCAAATCAGGTATTATGCAATATTTGTTTCTTGTCCAAGGAGCTAATAGGAAAGATAGCAGTCGGTTGGCACACCTTATACGATGGCTCCGGAGGCTATGTTGGGAGAGCCATATAAAAGTTATTCGGATATTTACTCTTTTAGTGTCTTGTTATGGGAAATATTTACAGGACAACAACCATTTGTGGGTTTGAAACCAATACAAATGATGTTTCAGGTTGCAGAAGGGAAGAGACCGTCACTTGTTCGTGGCGAAGAAATGTTGTCAGAAACCACAGAAAATCTTGATTGTATTCCAGACGAGGAATTGTTAGTTCCTAGAAGGATCGCTAAATTGATTCAACGGGGCTGGGACTCAGAACCAAAGCAGAGGCCAACCCTTGAGGAGGTGTTACTCGAATTGGAACAATTTCAGTCAGAACTGAGTCCACATGAAGATAAAGTTGGACGAGAAGAAAGAATTGGTCTTCATGATGAGAATAAAGCCATGTTGCCTGTGGAAGATGAGGAAACTAGACGTTTACAACGTTGTATGACTTTGATGAATAGAGTGGTAAAAAATGATATTATGAAGGTTGAAGAGCACTTAGAAAAGTATCCGGAAGATATCCATTTTGCGGATTATGATCAGAGAACTCCTTTGCATATTGCATCATCGGAAGGACATGTTGTCATGGTAAAATTATTTTTGGAAAGAGGAGCTTCCACACAAGCTTTAGATCGTTGGCATCATAGTCCATTGGATGATGCTGTTTCTAACAAACATAATGAAGTTATTGCATTATTTAAGAATACTTCGAGAGAAGAACAAAGAGCAATAGATAGTAGGAGTAATCAATCTATTTCTTCTTTGGTAATTTGTTTGGAATTAATGGATGCTGTGTACAAAGGAGAAAGGGAAAGAGTTTCTTTGCTATTAGAAGCTGGTGCTCCGGTGAACTATTCGGATTACGATCGCCGAACACCTCTTCACATAGCTGCTTCGGAGGGACATGACGATATTGTTCAGTTATTGCTGCAATATGGTGCAGACATACACAAGATAGATAGGTGGGGGTCAACTCCTATGGATGATGCTAAACGAGGAGGGTTTGTAAAATGTCTTGAAACATTGAAAGAAGCAGAAAAGAATAGAAATTCAATTAGACTTGCCACAAATAGCTAATAGTACGAGGGAAAAGCATTAAGTAAAGTTACTTGCTACTAAATGAGCGATAAGAAGGTAGAAAATTGACATACGTAACAATTTTTTCTTATAAATTCGGTTGTTTTTAAAATGTTCGCACTGAAGAACACTTGTCCGTTTTGGAAGCTTCCTCTCATCATGTTCATGTAGAGTGAATGGAGAGGAGCCATTGAAGAACATGGTGTGGATGAAAGCAGATTGGTGGTGGATACCTTTCGGTCACTTAGATGACGTCTTCACAAAGACTGGGACTAGTATCCTTTATGAACGGTTACCCTGACTTGGTCCTTGGGAGAACAAGGAAAGATTGTCGTAAATACCTTTTACAGAGATTTTCATCGTTTTGTCCCAACTGTTTTAGGAAAACGAATGATGTTTTTCGGACTTGTGGAAAAGTTCATCATGGGACATTTAAACGAAATGTTTTTGTGGCAAGAGACCTTTTGCCAAATGTCGGGAACCCTGAGTGGGAACATGAGTGGATGAAAGAATCCATTAGGCAGTGGTTGGATGAAGAATGGCAGCCACAAACAGTACACGAAGAAATTGGGAATCAGGCAGCTTCTATGTACTTGAACTTGAGAGAACAAGGTGAAGATCACATGGGAAGCTTACTGTTGGAATTGGGCACAAAGTTGCAGAAAGTTGACTTTAAAGATGCGTTCGTGGACTCATTCACAGTGGCAAACAAAGTAATAGAACTACTTATTGACAGGAAGGATCAAGAAAATGTGAATTTGAGTAGCAACGAAACTATGGAGTGCTTTAAACGAGAGAAACCGGATAAGAAAGACGTCGAACTGCTTGGGGAACATTTTGCTTCCGGCTTTAACCGCTATAAGTTCCTTTCTTGTATTCTGGAAGACAATATTTCGGAGACTGTTGTTCATACTGCAGTGTTGTTTTGTTTGGGATACGACTTTGATAGTGTTAAGAACAGTTGGTACGAGAGGAATGTCAAGTCGGAGACAAGCCAATTCTTTTCTCGTCAGGGCAATTATTCTGATATTTTGCAAAGTCCTGAAGGACTGGCATTTCTTGAATCACAACTACCGAAGGATGAGGAAACGCGAAGAGATTTGGATGGCGTTATTGATGAGATAGCTGGTGAGTTCTCTTCCATTAATGCCAATGACTGCTTTACAGTATATATTTTTAGGGGAAGACTATGCAAAATTCTGTCGAAAGGAGGGGAATGAAGAGTTTCGTCGGTCCGCAATATTAGTGAAGTGGCTTTATCATGTTGGAGGATGGATGACCAGAGAGAGTTTAATACAAGATGGTAGTCAATCTATGAGTGATATAGGCAAATGATGACGCAGTAGAATAAAGACAAATTTTATTTTGCACAGAAGCGTTCTTATTGGCGGAAGAAAACAGCAACTCCTGCAATATATTCAACTTGCATTTTTTCATCTATAGAAAGAGACGAATGACGTTACACTGCTCCTGGTTTGCAATGATTGGGGGGAATGCGTTTCTGAGAAGAAATACGACATGAAGATTGCGCTACTGAGTGTTCATGGTTTAGTACGTGCAGAAAATGTAGAATTAGGAAGAGATCCTGATACAGGTACAATACAAATAAACATTCTTTTGCCACAGCTGAATAAAAAAGTGTGACGATGCAGGTGGTCAAATAGTGTACGTACTGGAGTTAGCAAAGGATTTGGCATATATGGATTGCGTGGAGTGGGTACAAGTATGGACCAAGTCAATAAAAGATGACCGAATATCGCCAGAATATGGTGAAAAAGTAGAACCGTTGGTGAAAGACCTTCCTCTTGAGAAAGCTTGTATAGTAAGGATTCCAGCAGCTGGCTCAGAAAGCTATATACCCAAGGAATTTTTATGGGATCAGCTGGATATAATGGTAGATTCTATTGTACAGTATGCTATAGTCGAGAACCACGTTCCAGACATTATTCATTCACATTATGCTGATGCTGGTTATGTTGCCAGCAAAGTTTGTAACATTCTTCAATGTCTTCACACTCATGTCGGGCACTCGCTAGGAAGAACCAAATTACTGGCGCTGGAAGGTTTGTGGTTGTTTATTGTTTATGAAACATACTAAAATTATTGTTTTGATTGCTAAGCTTCTGGAATGAGTACCGAAGCAATTGAGCAACTGTATCAAATGGCAAGAAGAATAGAATCGGAAGAGTGCTGCTTAGATACTTGTTCACTTATCGTAACATCCACTGCTGATGAAATTGAATCGCAATGGAAATTGTACGATCAAAAGCGAAAGGACTTGTTTGTCGTTATTCCACCAGGAGTTGATTTGGCTCGTTTTCATCCACCGTCGGATTCCGAGTTAGCAGGCAATGATTTTTATTTATTCATACTGCGTAATTCTTATAGACCCTATAGATTACTTTCCATCTTACTTGAGCAAGTATGCACATCGTTTCTTGGTTGACACGGAGAAGAAAGTGCTTCTTATGATATGTCGCCCAGATAGGAAGAAAAATATTGTAAGCCATATCATTCTTTCCATTGGGGCGTTTCTCAAAATATATTGCGATAGGACACAATGATTCGAATATTTGGCAACAGCACGTACTTGCGTCAAAAAGCCAATCTTATTTTAATCTTAGGTATTTGCACATTGTAATTTCTTTGTGATATGGAAGCTGAAGGTTGTTTAGGGAATCGCACAGATATAGACCTTATGGATATCCACACGAGGGAAATCTTGACTCAAGCATTCGTAAGATTACCTCACAGAGTTCATTGATCTCAACAGTAACTACTTTTATAGAAACTTATTGATTTATATGATTTATATGGGCAAGTAATGTATCCCAAGCAACATGAACAGTCGGATATACCGGAAATCTATCGATATGTAGCGTCCAGGTAGACATTTTGATTCTCTTTTCAAATGCTTTTGTTGATTGGATAAAAGAGGCGGATTATTTATTAATATTTCTTGGTTTGAGCCTTTTGGTTTAACCTTATTAGAGGCAGCAGCATCAGGTTTACCTACCATCGCTACCTGTCATGGAGGAGCTGCAGAGATAATGCAGATTTTAGGCCATGGTATGGTGGTTGATCCTGCTAATGTCGAGAGTGTCGAGAATGCCATTCGATCCTTACTGGACGATAAAGAGTTGTGGAACAAATTGGTTGAAACTGGTTTGAAAAATCTTCATCGCTTTTCATGGAGTTGTCACGCAAAGCAGTTTCTAGAGCATGTGAACAATCTATTAAATAGACAGCATGCAACAACACTTTCTTTTCGGAGGCCTGTTTCTCCAGGTTAGCAAAGAATGGATTTAAAATGTATATAATTAAACTTCAGTGAATATAGCTAGCAAAGTTCTAGTATGTGACCTGGATAACGTTCTATTGGGGGATTATCATTCGATGACAAAGTTTCAATCGATATTGGAAAGTGCTAGGAGAAATCTTGGAAATCAAATTGAGTTATGGATTTGTACAGGTCGTTGCGTTGAATCCGCCATAAGGATATTACTACTTTGGGGAGTGCAGTTCTTCCCAAAGGTATTTTTGTGTTGATTTATATTGTGGACAGTTGAATTCATTGCCTAATGTCAGGTACTTATTACTTCAACTGGAACAGAAGTTTATTTCTTGAAAGAAGCAGCATGCCATTTGCCAGAATTAAAAGAAACCAAAGCCACTAGCATTTCTTTAAGTTATAATGCACCAGAGCTAATTGTACAGTTCAAAGGAGTTGTTTCTGAGATGGATGGTTCTCAGACTATGACAGTCAATCCTAACCTTTCATCTCTTAATGTCGCAACAGATGGTTCTGCTTATCAATTGGTATATGAGAAGGACGAGGAATATGAAAAGTTTCTAAATATTCATAGTGCTTGGGATAAAAACAAGGTTACAAATATGATTGGCAGCGAGTTTGTTCGTGTGATGAGGCTTCAGAGTGCAGAAAATCAGAGAAACTTTAAAGTCTCTTTTGATTTGCTTTCAGAGAATCAGTATCATGCCGATTTGAAAAGCCAAATTCAAAAGTGCTTACGTCAGAATGAGCTTGGTGCTTCTGTGTGGATATCGTTTGAAAGACATGTGGATATTCTACCTGCTGGCATTAGTAAGGCTGTTGCCTTACGTAGAGCTGCCGCAAGGAATGGTATTTTGACTGAAAATATACTTTCAAGTGTTTCTGTTGGTGCAGATATTGATTTGATACGTGGAAATATTCGTTTAGTGGTACCTGCAAATCACGATACTTTGGTTGGTAAATACACCAAGAACATTCCTTCTCAAGTTTATTTTGCCAAAAGTTCCTTTGCACAAGGATTTATTGAAGGCATTTGCCATTTTCGCATATTTGAAGCTTTTGGGTAAGTTAATAATGGAAAGCAATTTTTTGGCACCTTATTCTGAAACACATGATATATTAGTTGTGTTATTGCAACGGATGAGGACAATTTTCCATTTCCTTTATTTCCTCCAAACATATTAAATAGTTCCTCTTAATATGTATATATGTGTGTACAATATATATATATATAGCTCATATTTGTTTTCTCCAACGGTAATTCTCATGAATAAACAACATTATGTTTCCCAGAGTGAAAGGAGCAAACAAATAGACAATATTATGACAGAGAAATCTTCAACTTGCGGGTATAATTATGAAATACTTGGTTCACTTCTACAAGTTCTTTTCCATAGTTATCCCATACCTAGACAGGTCATTGACAGTTTCTCTCATTTATATTGAAAGTCTTACCTCGAGGTCTTTTTCTATTTGTGCAAGTACTTGGTTGACTTTTGTACTTATCACTTGAATTCTCTCAAGTAAAGCCTACTTTCAAGTCTAATATTTGATATGATACATAGTTGTCTTTCTCACCTGTTGTTGTGGGTTGTTCCCTGACATTTTTTTTTGGGTTCAAAAAGACAAAAAGATTTGGCGCCTCAACTCACTGTTGCCCTCCAAACATAAATTCAAATTTAGAGCCTGGGAGAGAATGAATGAATGAATGATCATCCATCCATTAAAGGCAATGTGCTCATGCCCTTCATGGATTCCACCATCAACTCCAACATGTAGGCGTTAGCCGACCACCTTGAGAGCCGATCATAATGTCGTTCTGAATAAGCCATAATACCTTTTAAAACTTCCCTGGCATTGGGAATAGAAGATATTGATGCTACTGAATGACTTACAAATAAACACCGCAGTACTTGTTGTGCAAGCAAGTAATTCTGAACTGTTGTGTTCCAATCCCGACAGTAACAAAGCAACCGATAGATATGAGGAGCCGAAAGCTCTTTCACCCACTCTATAAGAATCTGCTCGGAATCTTCGTTTTCCAATAAAAAAGTTCGAATTATCTAACAAAACAGCATGGTCATAAGCACATCATTGTTCTAGTTATCAGCAAATACAAACCTCCGATAACCTATGTGGTTGATCCAATTCTAAAGCAATCGAAAATACAGAATTCCAGTCTTTCTTTCGAAGAGCGTTTTCCAGTGTCTGTTGTTTCAAAACTATCGCATTCATGGCTTCCTTCTCTTCTATTTCTTTTTCCACAGTGACATCCTTCCACAGGATGATTCGACCGTCTGCTCCTCCACTGATAATAACTTCGCCATCCAAGTCATTAGCTAGTGCCCATATTCGATCATCATGAGCTTCCAAGGAACATAGGCAATCTCCAGTCTTTAAATTCCATATCTAAAGCACGAAAATTTAGTGTTTGTCGTATCTAATTTATTTGTAAAACGTACCCGGAGAACACCATCAGTACCTCCAGAAGCTAACTGGGTACCAGCATTTAGAAACAATACTCTCAATAAGGAACTAGGAGAGCCTTCTAAAAGTTGTAGACAGGCTCCATCTTTTGCACTCCAAATGCGAATAGTACAATCTCCCGAACTGGTAGCAAAAATGCGATCCACTGGAGAAAAGCTAACACTCCAGACTCCTCGTCGGTGTCCCGAACATGTAGCTATGTGACTACCATCTTTACTTGACCATATTTTTGCTGTCTTATCTTGTGATACTGTGACAATCAATTCACCATTGGGAGATATTGCAATACAGTTGATATCCTTTTGATGTCCTGCAACTGTCCAGCGGGCACTCAATTGCTGAATTTCACCTTTGCCACTTATTTTAAACTTCCATAACTTGAGGGTCAAATCAGCAGAACCACTGACAAAGAAATTATTTTGTGGATTTTTGTGTGCTATACTAACTGTTCCTATTGGTCCAGCATGTCCTGCTGCAATAGCCACGCATTCCACTGACTGAACAGTATCCATGTCCGAAGTACCATTCCATTCGCTTAGTTTCCAAAGACGACATGTTTGGTCTCGGGCACCAGTTACAAGTATTTGATTAGAACTGTCATAATCTAAAGCAAGAACACTATCACTGTGACCAGATATCGTTGCAATATGTTTCCATCGATAAGTTGTGTCAAAAACGTACACGTCTTCAGAATTTGTTGCTACGGCTACCTTGTTGTGGTCTCCTAGGACACAGACGTCATAAACTTCATCCAGATTTCCCAAAATAGTAGTCCTTTTGGTCATTGTGGTTATATCAATCATATGAACATCATCATTTTCCATTCCAACCAACAAGAAACCGTCCGTTTTCCACGGCACATAGACGGACTCAACAGCACCATATGATTTATTCAAAACTATCTGTTTCCATTTTCGTAACTTGTTGCTTTCTTCGGTTTTCAATGTCCAAAAAGTTAAATGTCCTGAGGAACTTGCTGATGCAAACAGATGAGAATCGGTACTGTTCGTTTGTGGGATAGCAGTGATAGTAGTTATTGTCTCTTCTACGGAAACATACTGCAGTGGAGTAGTATGACTGGTATGAAACAACACCATTGTATTATCACTTCCACTGCTGATCATATAATTTCCACGAAAAAGAAAGTCAAAACTTAATGTTGCTCCTTGATGACACTGGAAGGTTTTCGTCACATTTCGAGTAGCCAAATCGTAAACCAAAATACGTCCATCGACCAAGGAAACAAAAAGTTCCAGCTGACCTATTCTTGGATGAAAACATACTTTTGTGATATTTGTAGGCGTCTTGAAGCTATGTGTGGTGCGAAACTCATCCATGTCCCATACCTTCACCTTTCCATCGGTCGTAGCAGTTGCCAAAAGTGAGTCACTGCACTCGAAGCAACTGTATGTAATAATATTTCCAGATATTGGCCTCCATGAATGCAATGGTTCAATAGAAGGAAGCTGTTCAAACAACACTTCTTTAGGTTCCATATCTAAGCCTCTCCATTCATCAGGAATGGCATACAGAACAACCAGACTACTGCGATAGGAGATTGCAACTTTATTCCCATTATTCGAAACAGCCATGCAAGTTATCGTATCAAGTTGGTCAGAAAAACAGGCCACAGGACACATAACGTGATACTGGTCAAAGCGCACCAAGATTGCCTGAGAAGTAACCGAAGTGACTATGGTGGGATACAGAAGACTCGCTGCTGCGTCGTATCCAGGAGCTTGACAAGTGCTCAAGCCTTTGCTTATATATAAAGGTTGGAGTGACTTGTGTTTAGCGTAATTTCTGCGAATGTGTGGTTTGCTAAAGGTTGTATTTGTCATATTTTCTATTTCCTTTTTTCTATCTTTGTAGGTATAGTAATGCTGTCCCCGCACGGCGTCTTGTAATCAACCCACTCCAACAACCGAATACGTGTTAAGCACCATTCGTGAGTTTATTCGCTGAAAATGAGAATGACTATGTTGTTTACATCCTTCTCTCAAGATGAACCTTTTTTTAAATTGACTATCTATTTCTTTTCTAGGGGTTTATAACTACCAAGTACTCATAAATTCCTTTACAGCATCCATCAACTCTCGGATACGACTGACAAACGCAGAGAGAATCTGAGGAGTGCTTCCTCGCGAAGAAATAACTACAAAAGCACCAAGTAACTTTCTCCATTAGTTTTCAAGTTTTATTGTACAGTATTCTATGATTAGATGTTTCTTTTGAATGAATTGACATCATTTATTGCTGTTCGTGTCTGTGTCGTTATCCATTGCGGCACAAGAGATTTGTTGGTTCAGCACGGAGAGGGACGCAAAAATTGGAGTACTTGACCAAGACATAGTGTTTTCAAACAAGTAAAGAGATTATATTTATCAACTTGGCATATAAATCAATAAGATTGGCGTAGTTTTTCACGTCGTTGGCTTCTTAGTGACCGATGACTGTTCCCAGACGCCATAGAATAAATATTGTCGTGGTTGAGTCTCAGTTGTATGAAAACTTTGTTGGATATACAGCTGAGAATGATATCAGACAAACAACTCTATTAAGAGTCATATTCTGACTTGTTTTCAATCACTGTGAGGCACGTGTGTGGTGTTTTCTGTGTCTTGTTCTCACCCTCAATACTAAACAGAAGTTTATTGACAACCTGCTTAGTTTCTCAAGTCGAATAAATTGTGACTTCATCAATGGGTCTAACAGTACCGTATTCTTTTAACTTTTGAAAAAAATGACTAGAAATTTCATTTTCTCTAATGGCACTTTCAAGTGTATACTACATCAAAGGATAGCTATTGAGGTGCAGTATCGCACTCTTCAAGTGAAGATAATAACAAAATAGATTCACCCAAACCAATATCACAATACAATCATAGTTATTTTCAAAAGTTGTATTTCTTCCATACACTTTTTAACAAAGACATTATTGACATAGAATGCCTTCTCTTGTGGCAATCTTCATTGTTCGTTCATATGCGTCAGTAAGAAAATTTAGCAAGACATTTGGAAAGCTATTTGCAACAGTGTAATGTAAAAGCTTGTTTTTCAGATGTTTGTCACCAAATTTTCTTCAATAAAAGATACTTATTACTAACAGTGTGGGCTATTAGGCACAGACAACAATTCATTTCTTATCTCACTTAACATAAGAAGAACTTGTCATGCTTGAAGAATGATTGGGACTCATAACAAACCTTATTATTCTCATAGCCATGAGGACGTTAGCATGAAATGGTATTTACATAGAAAATGTGAGTATTATAGTTGACTGCCTTTGCCTGAGCTAGAAACACATCTGTCAATACTGTTCACTGTTGTATCTCATATGAAATTATATAGAAAGACTACATGGTATATGTATGGAAGACATCAGCTGTTATAAGACAAAAATCGGGTCTAGTGGCTTATCATGAAGTTTTATAAAAAAGCAAGGACGAAAACTTAAGAGTAGTTTACTCATTCATTGAACAAGAGTTATTTCACTAAACAGTGTCATAGAATGTATTACAATATAAACGGTCAATGGCTCTAGCTTGCATTAACTGATACATTTCCATGAAGACAACATCATTGCATATCCTAATGTGTTACACCTTACCACAATATACTCAGTAATAGTCATAAATATCCACTTTCCTACAACTCAGCAGCACATACACCTATAGAAATACAACTATGCCTTTCATAAGAGTATCAGCAATTCCACTAGTACAACATTATTATGCTCATTCAGGCTTGTCATATATCTTCCAGACAATATGAACTTTGACGTAAAATCAATGACCCAATGATGCTAAACTGCTATAGAAGGGTTCCTTTTCACTATAGATTTTATCGATTATCCATGGCGAAAAGAGACGCCTTGTTTTTCTTAGATAATAATGTACTTGTTACTAATAGATTGTGTGTCAAACGCCAAAGTGACTTACTGGTTCTTGGAACATCCTTGCCTCTCTCTATGAGAATTATTACCTTTAGAAGAAATATACTAGGGACGTTAAGAAGCAACTCACCTATATCAGGGTTTTCGCGAAAGCGCTTAAGAAATTTAATATTTATAGATACATTTGCTATAAATACTTGTGCTTTATGGATGCAGAGGAAAAGTATTGGAGATACTTTCGTGGGAAAGAGTCAATGTTTCTTTCAGTCACTTGTGTCGAAACAACAACTTTCCAGATATCGTGAGTTTTCAAGAAATGTAGTCATTAATTATCTTTTTTGTTTTCCACGTTCTTTCTTCTACTCGTCGAGAAGTATTCTATCGTTGGTGAAGGAAGTATTCACAGAAAAGTGGAAGTCAAGTGCAGGATTAAAAGTTTCTGAGGTTGTTTATATGCAACAAATAGATAAGGAATACAGACAGTATGCTGTAAACATTTATCTCTTTTATCTTTTACTATGGATAATTTGTATTCAGTTCTTGTGGATGACAAAGAAGAATGCTTTACGAGGTACCTTGATGATATCTTGTTCTATTGGAGAAAAAGTATCCACCATGGAGAGTATTGAAAGCAGCATTGATGCAAAGTCCATTTCAATGAATTTGGAACCAAGTAAAAGAAATGCAAGTCAAGTAAAGAGTATATATGGTATGGAAGAAGCGTCGATACAAGAGGGAGATGACTTGGAGGTGGCTACAGAAGCCATAAGTTTGTTTAAAGAAAGCGCCCAAAGAGGAAGAATGATTGTCGATGCAATGGTTGAACAACTAAAGCAGGAACATGCCAACGAGGAGAACATTGACATTGATAAAGTTGATGAGTCATTCATACTTTCAGAAGACTCAGTGCAGAGAATTAAACAGAAATTGGAGAGAGAACTACAAATACCAAAAACCGACAACCAACAAGTTCAGCAAACCTCTAAAAGAACAAAATTTTGGGAAATTTTACCGAACAATTGGCAAGTCAACAGACGTTTATCATCTTTTGCTTGCAATCATTTACAACGCTGCTTCCTGAAAGTTTTCAAGGATTCATACGTTGATCGCTCACTTGTGGTAACAGAAACTTGGTTTGGCAGAATAACCATGCTTATTTTGCTCATCATTCTTCTTCAACAGTATTTCCAACTCGATCATTATTTACTGAATCAACTTGTATCTCCTTTTTTGATGTTTTCATAACAAAAAGAATGTTTTTCAAATAGACTCAAGTAGACATGGGATAAGTTTTGACTTTTACGACATGACCATGCGAGACAATACTCTCCAAGTAACAAGGAGATAGCAAAGATTGTTTATGGTATTTCTTCATGGCAACGAAATGAATAATAGTAGCAGACAAGTGAATTGAAATAAAACAGAAATACAACATAAAAAAACCAATTGTCACTTTCTTGAAAACCAACGTAGCTCATAAACCAATAGACAAGTAATCCATTACAAGTTGTAAGCACACTTTCATGGCTTGAATTCCACACTGCATCTACTGATAATAAGAAAGGATTTTTCAAAATAGCCAAATATTCATTAGAAATTAATATTTTCAAAACTTTTTTGTCTATCGCTCTAGCCCACGAACTTTTCTTGCTGCTTTGATTTCTGCACTTGGTTCAGGTTTAGTTCCAATAATTTCTTCAATTCGACGAAGATATGAAGAATTGAGTTTCGGAATCACATAAATAGAATGGAAATTCTCTTCTACTTGCTCCACTTTCGTTGCTCCTGTAATTACTGTTGAAACGTTGGGATTACTAGCACACCAAGCGAGTGCCAGCTGTGCTACAGTACATCCCAGTTCCTGTGCCAAAGGTTTCAAAGCATCCGTTTTTTCCAGTTGCCAAGCTCTTTCACTAAAGGCCTTGGAATGAAAAAACTTATACTTTTCTAAAGATAATCGAGATCCAGCAGGAACATTCTTTCCACTATATTTACCAGTTAGAATACCCCAAGAAAGTGGTGACCATGTCGTTGTGCCTAAACCGTATTGACGATATAATGGAAGATATTCAATTTCCACTCTCCTACGATGAAACATGTTATACTGAGGTTGTTCTGCTATTGGACTGATGAGATGATAAAGACTTGCTATGCGACAGGCTTCTGTGATTTCTTGAGCAGACCATTCACTGGTACCCCAGTAGAAAGCTAAACCTTGTTCAATCACTTGAAGAGTTTCAGTCACTCAATCAACAATATCCATATTCCTTACCATAGTTCATAGCACGCACAGTTTCTTCGATGGGCGCCAAAGGATCTGGCCTATGACAAAACACAATATCGACATATTCGATATTCATTCTCTGAAGAGAAGCGTCAATACCCTCAATAATATGTTTTCTTGAGAGGCCTTTAGAGTTCACTGAGTCTAATTCGCCTTTTGCGCCAAAAAATATTTTTGTACTAAAGACCAAGTCTTCTCTTGTCCATATACCTTCATCCACACCACGTTGAAACGCATAGCCCATAATCTTTTCTGCTTCCCCTGAAGCATAGTTTTCAGCATTATCAAAAAAGTTACACCCTAGCTCATAGGCTCTCTTCATCAACAAGTATGCAGTGTCCGCGTCAATCTGCTCACTAAAAGTAACCCAAGACCCAAAAGATAACCGAGAAACCAAAATTCCACTATTTCCCAAAGGGTTATATATCATATTTTGTGTTTTTACAATATTTACTGGAAACATTGTGAGTTGGATACAAACAGGTTATCTCACACAACGAGGAAATCCAACGATCGCTGCCTGGCAAAGACAAAGAGAAATGTCTCAAATTTGGTCAATTAGACTTGAGGGTTCGTGAACATCCGTTTCGCGAAGAAAGCGTTTCTATGAACTTGGCAGTTGGCTCTTTAAAATGTGAAAAACTCTATTCTGCATTCATAAAAGATGGCTTCCATCCTGTCATTTTATATATTACAATCCGACTAAAAGTTAACTTGAACGAATGCTCCGTTGCGTTCGGAGCAGTCGGCCTAGCTATCCCATCTTTGTTAATGATGACAATAAACCAACGTTATTGATACTCACATCTTCTGCATAAGCAATATGGAAATGCAATAGGACCCGATTCAACCGAAATAAATATATTCTTGGCTAAGAGGAATTCTAGTCAGGTACAATGGACCAAACAATAAGACCAAAGAAATACTGACTTCTGTTACTGTTCCCCGATACATACCCAGTGCCAATACCAAAGATATTGGTAAGGCTCCAAAAATCAACCAAGTGAAAAAATAACTAGAATAAAATAAAACATTGGATTCTTGGGAGAAACAAATATCTACTTACTAAATAACTGCGCCTGTTTTGAAAACAAAGGTAAAGTTTCTCAAGTTTCGGAAAAATTTGTAAGTCTAACAAAGAGTCAAATCTTGTCCATAGCAACCATATGAACACTACCCAATAACCAAAGTTGAGAAACAACGGAGACAAAAAGAGCTACGATCCAATTCAGCAACAAGAAAGAACCCAACATAATAAAACAACTCACCAAATTCCATCTTCTTAAGCGTTTCATAGCAACAGACTTTTGTTGAATATACCTTTTATATAAACATTTCGGAAGAGTGTTTTCAAAGGCAAAAGGTTTCCAACCTCTCAAAGTTTCGAACATCACTCAGTTGAGTCACCGAGTCTAAAGTATTGTTTTCCATTGCAAGTCTTCTGTTATAATTTAATGAAGACATGTTAGTATGCGTCTGAGAAACTTGACTCTCCCAGAAGAAAAGGAGTGAACAGTGCTTTACTCATTCAAAACCCAATCCAAAGACCAACGTCATGAAAGAATGTGTCGTGTCATTCCTTTAAGGACCCAGTCCTTTTCACACTAACAAATCAACAAATGGTATAGTCTAAATGAATAGATTTGCTGCAGATAAGTAGTACAGTTTAAATCTATATAGGGAATGCTTTATTGTTGCGTGTTATAAAAAATGCGTACATAGATAAGATATTATGAATGGCAAGTCAAAAATGTTTCTTAACATTGAGAACACAAACAAGGAAAACAGACAATATACAAACAAATGCCTTTAAAAAATTAATATTTCATTTAAACTATTATACCTCACTACTTACTATTCACATCTTAATAGTACTTTCTCATTATCTTCAAATTAAGAAGATTACATTCGTTAGAATAATAGTTTCAGTCTTATCAATAAGATTAATTAAACCAATAACTCCTTTGACTATCAACCAAACTCGACCAGTATAAAGAAAACTCAATCATTACCAATATAAAATATTCAATTTGTCTGCAAACGCCAAGCAATTATCCATCTACTGGTACGAGAGAGTTTCAAACATGTTCTTCGCACTTCCAAAGTAACATTTTGCTGTATATATCGCTGAATGACAGATAAATCCTTTTTTCTACCAACAAGAGAGCTGAACCATCGAATTTGATGTTTAAACTGCATACTTTCCTTTGCCAAACAAGTAACAAACTCCACTTCCCCTCCTCTAGTCACCATTTGTCTCTCATCACCCGTTTTGACTCGATAAGGATGTGAACCTGCCTCATTGGTGTTGGCATAAAAGGGAGGGTTACACATAAGAAAGTGAAACTTTTCGTCTTCTCTAAGAACGCCTTCCAATAATTGGTCCTTTTCAACCTTTCTAATTTGAATGACCGATTCTAGATTGTTTCTTCTGACATTTTCTTTTGCACTATCAATGCTTTCTTCATCCACTTCTGTGGCGACAAAAGAAAAATTCAACATTTTCGTTCCTAGTAGCGGGTAAACACAGCTAGCCCCAGTTCCAATGTCAATTCCACAAATAGGTCCTTCTAAACATCTGTCTGCTTGCAACAATTTTCAAGCCAATAAAGATAGCAAAGTCGTGAAGGTAAAGCTGGACATAAGTGACCCGTGGGAATGCTCCAAACAAGTCCGAATTCATGCAAAAAGATAGCTTTGGTTAATGCTCTACAAGCTTCTTCGTCTTGAAAGTTGATTTTTCCATGACCTTTTCGCAAATATTGTGCAAATTCTTTATCTACTCTTGCCAGTTGACGAAAGTTTGGACGTCCATCCTTCAACCATCGCTGCCCATCCAACATTCTCAATCCGTTTTCTCACTTGATGATTACTTTCCACTACTTTCTAAAACAATTATTTTTCTCCCATACTATTCTTCTTCACACAAAATATCCAAAACCAGTAAAACAAACTGCTAATGACATACAAAATTGAAAAATAATACAGTATCTGTCTACTTGAATGTGTTAAGGAAGTATCAATTACTGCATCTGCCTTGAATAGATTCTTTCCTCTTCCTTGAGCAGTATGTTCTATGGCTTGGTGAATACAATCCATGCCACAACTAGAAGACTTCATTATGGAAGAAATATTAATAGCAGCAACTGTATATTCTTCAAGTTGACTAAAAACAATATGAATCATCTCTATCAAATCTTGCGTGATGGATTGTACAGATGTCACTATACTTTCACCAGCATGGGTTTCTTGTAAACGAATGGCAACATCATAATGTACTGCACCAGTCGCAATGCATATCACAGGTTTCCCAAAGTATAAAACTTGTTGAACAACATCAGATACACAGGGAACAATTACTAGACGGACACATTCTGTTTCCAATGCAGTAACAAAAGAGTTTGCTTCTAACGAAAAAAAATTATCAATTAGTTGTTTCGGCTGTGAATAAGAGCCATTTATCCACCAAAATCCAACAGAAAGCGTCTGTAGTTCTTCTAGCATCGAATAGACTGTCATGTTTGATAAATACAAACCTTCCAAATTCATAAATATAATTTCCTCTGCATATTTTTGAGCAAAAGACAAGGCAGAAGATGGAATGAGAGCGTGATAAGCAGAAGGAATTAATGGACCGGATAGAATATGATTCTCAGGAAGCTTACGAGGAATCTCAAAATAAAAACCAGTAGGAAACAGATAGGTATGACCTTTGCAAAGAAAATCACAAATACATCGATAGGTATCCAAACGATGATACCACCGAAGCCTATTTAACTTGTTCATGGCTAGACTTGTAAATAATTCTTGTAACCACTTTTGAAAAAAGGATGAGAGCCGTTGCATCTTTGTTGAGTATCGTGAATAACCTGACCAATGCGGTGGTAAGAATGGATTCCAAGCTCCATTAGAGAGACTATATGGAAACAAAGAGTCACAAAATAACAAAACCAAAGGGATGCCCAACAAATCAGCTGCATCCCACGCAGCAAGAGCTCCCATATCTGCAAGAATAACATCAGGTCTTTCTTTTCGTAGTTCCAACACGAGACTATCAAACATATTTTCTCTTAGTGGAAATAACAGCAACTTTGGTAACAGATTGAGAGTCTTCCAAGCAGATTTTTCTCGACTTAGTACACTCATAACTTGATCTATTGGAGAGTCTAATGTTTGATAGCTGTCTTGCATACTTGTCACTGCTTTATGGCGTTCGTTTTCCTTGTTCGAGTCAGTAACTTGTCCAGTAGAAAGAGGTAAACTTTCTTTCCAATATGTGCCCATAAACAACTCTTTTCGTGGTGGCTTATTGTAGAAAGATATGTCTCCAAGTACTCGCCACTCTACTGATTCTTCATTCCATTCTTTAATGAGCGTTGATGCAACAGCAGGAATCACAAGACGTACTCTATGTCCCTTTTTAACAAGTTCACTAACCAAAGTTTTCATACATTGGCTCCTTTGACGAGTTCCTATGGAAACCACTAGAATCGATAAAAGCTTTCCATTTTCTTCGTTCTGGTGTGAAGCCTGAAAAGTTGCTTGAGAATGTCTCCACAAGACAACATTATCTAAATAGTTATGTGGAGTCTGTGCACTTAAGCAATAAGAAATAAAAAACAATATTAAAGAAAATATGCCAAGACTATGCTTGTCATTGGCAAAAGCCAAATAAGAATAGAATGATCACTTCTCATCAGTTCACGATGTCAATTTCTATGGCTTTATCAACAACTCTTTTGTACGATGATAATGGTCATATGTTGTTTTATTTGAATGATTCCTATTTTCATAATGATTAAAGTTACAATATAAAGCATTGCAAAACTCTTTTCAAGTTTGAAATTGTTAATTGTTTGTTTGCCCGTTGCGTACGGCGTTGGTTCTTTGGTTATTTGCTTCAGTCACAGCCGTCGTATAACGTCTATAGTGGTTGACCATGTCTTCCTCTGAAATACTTTGGAACAAATTAGAAAGTTTTCTTATCATCACAGACACAAAACCAGTTTTATCTATTGTATTTCTTGCTTTTAATGCTTGGATATGTGTATTCCTTTTGTGCTTTTTCATCTCTTGGCTACTTGTTCCTAGTTTTAGAAAATTCGATTTGATAAAACGTTCAGACTGGACTTCAAGGTATTTCTTTTCTTTTGATTCTTTGTTTGGTGTTTGAGAACGTACTTTAGGGTTGTATCCACCATAAATGCTTGTGTCGGTTGTATATTCTTTTCCAAGTTTATCTTTCAAGAAAAAAGTCTCTTTGAAACTGGAAATTATGCTCATAGTGCTGCAGCGTACGCGTATAAGTTTTTAAGCATTTACAGAACAACTCATTCTTCGATAGAAGTGGACTCTGGAAACTTCTATTAGGGTACTTTTTCTATGATAGCGTTCTTATTGCGTTGGTGTTTGAAGTCCACGACGCCATCAATATTCAGACTCTGATTCATCACGCTGTAGTGACTATGGCAGTGATATATTGTTTGGTAAGTTTCTATTTTCACTAGGTGAAGCTTGTGGCTCAATACCGTTGACAGATTTCGAGAGATCCGTTAGCAATGTATTGGGCGTCTTCTCTATTTCTGACTGAAGGTTCTACTCCTCTTGTCAATATCCGTTGGTTTCTTTCGGAATGTGTAAGTATTGCTTTGTTCATTAAACACTTCTAACAAGTTGAAAGGATTTGAAACATACCAAGTTGTATACTATGGTTGGTATTTTCATGACTCTTTCGTTTTTTATTTTCCGTATTGTTTTTATGCCATGGACACTCGTAAGCAGTCTGTTTTTATTGCCAAATCCATCTAACTTCCATAGTATGTGTTGCTATCTAATCCCAATATCCTGTGGAACTTATCCAACTATCGTTGTTTTTGTGATGGTGTTGTTGGTGGCATGGTCTTTATTTGTATTTATGTATTGAATGGATACTGGTTTTATCTCATGTTGAGAGGCTTTATCGTATCATTAAACCAACTTTGTTACGGATAACCGAAAAACATGTGATATCTGATTCCGGTAATGGCAAAGAGTGAGGTTTGATTGAGTAGATGAGTTTGTGTTTTGAAAAAGATATCTATCTATCTACGTATTTAGAAGAGAGAGTAAGAAGAAAATAGTTGTGAAAGACCTAATAATAAGACATGTTTGTGTTTTGTAATGTCTTTTTCGTTTATCCAATTCGTATTCATATCCAAGGTGACAAAGTGAAGAACTTTTCCAAAAATAATTCCACTTTATCTTAGAGACTTTGCTCCAATGGTCAATGAACAAATATCTTTCAAAATAAGACCTTTTCATTCTTCTTAGATAACCTTCTTGTATCTCTACTGTCTGACACTGTAAACGTATTAACGTCTCTATAATTATACAATGGCCATATTCCCAATGTGTAATAAAGACGCATCTTTAACAAGTCTCGTGACATATTTATAACTGCCTTGAGTATATTCAATTTACTGCCAGGAATTTCTGTCCATTTGACGGGAACTTCCAGAACAAGAATAGAATATTGTTGAGCAAGATACATCAATTCCACATCAAAAGCCCAGCGTTGAAGGTGTTGATTAGGAAAAACCAAACGTCCAGCTTCTCTTGTAAACATTTTGAAACCACATTGGGTATCACGAATCTGTTTCACTCCTCCAACCAAGAAAACAAACCAATGGAACCCAAGCATAAACAGTTTTCGAATGAACGAACGTTCCACTTGTTCAATATGTGCTCGAGAACCTATCGCTATTCGAGCCTTTCCAGAATCGTCCGTCCCAATGGCCTTTTCCAATAAAATATAATCTTCAAACCGTGTGGCACCATCGGCATCAGCCATCAACAATAACTCTCCACGACCACTCAACATACCATTCTTAACAGCTTCCCCTTTTCCACAGTTTTTTGGTAGTCTTAATACTCTAAACTTATCAACTCCTAATCTATCTCCACTCTTATAAGCGGCTTCAACAGTTCCATCTCGGCTACCATCATCTACCACAATTATCTCCCAAGTAAAGTTGATATCTCTTTTTGTTCGTAGCTCTAGACATCGTATGGCTTCTTCTAACATTTTAGGTAGTCTGTTCTCTTCATTGTACGCAGGTACGACCAAAGTTAGAGACTTTTCGGGTTCGGAAAAAATAGAAGGAAACGGGTACTGTTTCATTGGCTCTCGTGGGTCAATAAAAGTATATACACTAGAAGCTGAGGCTAAATATAAAGGTTTCAACTTTTTTTTCCGAAAATACACCAAAACAAAACATGCTAAAATAACAAAGACTAACCACAACATGCAAAACATTCTTTTTCCACTGCAAAAAACGTCTAGTGGAGAAACAAAACACGTTGAGAATTGGACAAATTGCAATTTATTAGAAATTTTCTGATGGTTATAGAAAAGCAATCAACTGTTTCAAGAACATTATCTATTTTCAAGTAACAACCTATTCCTCAGGAAAATACCAATCGTCCCCAATTTGATAGAAAGAATCCACATAAAAGCCTTGACACGAAATATATCACTAAAAAACATCATAGTAGGTCAACAAACAGAACATGCTTAGAGAAAAAGGCATACAATAAAATCTCATGCAGACGTCTTGCAGGTTTCGGTCTCAATAGTTCACCAAGTAGTTCCAGCCTATTAAATAATTAAAAAATTTGAAAATACAAAGTCCAACGAAATATAACCTTTCAGTGTTCTCACGGATATATTCATGTGCTAGTTCAGTCATCATGGCCAGTTTTCCTGGTCGAACTTCATCGATATCCATCGTGTCTGTCGTTGGGTTCAGTCTAAAATACTTTTCAGGAGGAAGCAAATCTTCTAGACTTTCATGAATCTATGTGGTGCCTCAATTAGGTGCAAAACTTTATTCAGAAATAACAACCATACGCTTTCAGTTGATGTCGCAGAATTCACCAGGTAAGTTATGATGTCATTCCATCCCAAGCTTGATTCCTTTCTACGAGTAGCTTCTGGTAAATCGGGGGAAGTTATTCTACCGGTGCCAATAGAAACCTATCATAAAATATCATGATAACAATAATGAAATGAACAAGGAACTCTACTTGCCACAAGTTCAATAGGAACACCTGGGAAAAGCTTCTTTGCTTCATGAATTGCAACTCCTGTGGGATTGTTAGCAACTAGTGCACCATCTGCATATAGTTCACCATTTATTCGCATCTAAATAGACTTAGCACCAACAGTCTGTAACGAAACACAAATTCATACTTCACTGAAATAAGTTGGAGCAGCACTTGATGCCCTTAAGCCTTCCCATAGTTGAGTTTCTACTGAGCCTTCATATCGACTTTCTTTTCCTTCTGGAAAAGTATAATTTCTGAAAAGATGCATCACATGTGGCTTGCGAGAGACCACTGAACTCACAACAAATACCTCAAGAGAATGTCAGTTTCTTCAATAATGAAATGTCGTCTTTCTCACTTTGTTGGACTTTTCTTCCGTTGTAGAGTCAATGAACAAAGATCTTCCTGCTTCTCGTTTCAAAATTCCTTCAAGAATTGATGCATCATAATATGCTCTGGTAATCAGTAGTTTTGGTGCATTAACCTATTCAAAGTGTTACTCTATGGGTTACATGTAGCTATCCAATACTTCATACGGGATTTTTGGTAAAAATTTTTCCAATCAATTCTCTATACAGTGCTTCAACTTCTTCAATAGGACGTTTTCGAAGACCAAGAGTAACCGCTATGATGCCTCCTGTACTGGTGCCACCAATGACATCAAATCTATGTACAATTAATAAGAAAACAACTCAAATATTTTCTATGCTTACAATTCATGAATTTCACATCCAGTTATTCTCTTCAAGTATTTCAAAATTTCAAAAGTCATAATAGCTCGGGTTCCTCCGCCATCAAAGGACAAAACTCGAATACCTTTCTGCCCAGGTATTCTTGGATTCCAAATGTTGACTCCTATTTTGATATCTAGAAGCTCACAAAATCTTAAACATATTTATAATAATTTACCTAAACATGCCAAAGCTCTTCTGGCGCACCTAGCAACACCTTCAGGATAGCCGCCATTTGCACCTCTACTAAAACGTTTCAAGGCTGCAACAAATTCCCGATCTTCCGAAATCTTTCAAAGGTGACTGGAAGTTCAAACTCATTATGAAACTCTTCCTACCTGTTTCCGCCATCGCCGTCCTTCAATGTCTCCACAAAGTGCTAGAGATCCTATTAAATGCAAGATAGACATCTTAGTTTCTAACTGTTTTCCAGAATGATGCAAAGAGGAATAGTAATAGGGCTTTTTCCATCTAAACCTAAGCATACTTCTGGTAGCACCTTCGCATATGATGCTTTTCGAGATATGTAAAACTTGATCATTATTTAGCTCTACAATCTTGCGACGTAAAGAAGGTAAGATGGCAGCCAAATTTGCAAGTGCAGTGGCAGCATCTGCTTGTATTCCACTGAAATCATCATTCAATGCATTCACTAAAACATTCAGCTTTTCTGAATTGTCAAACTTCATTGCTTCTTCCTTGGTGCGAGCATCATTTGCAGACTTTATTAGGTCCATCATGTCTGGTTCTATAATAATCACATAATGAGGGAAAACATCAAAAATTGGTCAAAATACGTACGCTTGGCCTCTTTCTTATCTTCAACCTGCTTCATATCAGAGGCTACAATTTGTTGGGCAACACCTTCTTTCGGCTTCTTGTCAATCATTGAGTACTTTAGTTCTTTTCCGGACTGTTCACGTTCCGCTACATTTAAATCTTTATTATCTGCCTTCTTTTCTGAATTTGCTACACGACTCCAAAAAAGAGCTACTGTCTCAAACCAATGAACGGGAGCATTTAGAAAAGTTTGTTTGTTCTTGTCATTGCTGTCATCATTAGAAGGAGATAATGCTTTGTCCTTAGTCCTCTGAACAATACTGTCGTTGTGCTCCGACACGACTTCATTCACGTCTTCAGACGCGCTGCGCACCGCTTTGTTCTCTGTAAGAGAGTCAGAAGGCTGCTTTCCTTTAATTATCTTTTTTGCAATCAGATTTTGGGTTTCAACTTTAGCAGAACCACTGACGCTTGAGTCGTGTGTTTTTTTAGAACTTGTCTTCTCCGTTACAGGGACAAAACCGACACTTCTGTATTTGTGCAATGGTTCAACCACTTCTTTTCCAACCACAGAATTTGTCTCGGATGACTTTTCCGACAAGGTTTTATCGCAAACAGTATCGAACAACACTCTCTGTACATCATAAGGAAGGACTGTGTCGACATGTTTTCTATTCCGCCTATCACTTAATTAGCTTCTGATTCATAAGATAGTATCAATACGGAATACCTTGAATTGTTTAGCGCCAAAGAGACTGCATGGAGTGTTTTACTTTTAAGAACAGGGTGAACTTGCTCCAAGACCATTTCAACAAGAGAGGATTCTTGCTTATTAGCAGCAACAGCATCCCCTAGTAAAACAGAACTATTTCTATCTTCTGCTTCGCCGGACTGTGGAGCAACATTTTTGTCCTTTGCTTTCTCTATTAGGGGTTCCTTATCTCGGTCCACGAAATTTACTGCTTTGAAAAATAGCTTGCCAAAAATGTTTCGAAAGCCAATAAAATCAACAGAAGAACTTTCAAAATTTTCGTTTCTTCTAGAGCAACAATAAAAGTGACCTGTGCAGTATTGTCTTTTTGGTCTCCATCTTTCCACAACTCGGAGCTTTTGTGCCGCTTTTTCTCTGAACAACGAATACGAACAATAACCTGACGGCCGTGTTATAGCTGTATTGTGGTGGCAAAACAAAATATCAACTTGAGGAGAACTTTGCAGTTGGCTCCTAAACTTCCTATTGTTTTGCATCAGTTTGCCTCTCTTGTTTTCACGAAGAAACTGCCATGTTCCATTATTAGAAAAATAGACTTCCAAGCCATTGCTTTTGGCGAGGCTTTATGACCAATACGATCGTTATCTAGTCTGTAACATCGCACAAGTTTGTTGTCTATGGCAGATAAAAGTTTGGAAAGAGAAATTAGCTATTATTCAGAAAAGTTAAGAGAGGTTGTAGTTGTTCCCTTCATAGCCGGGATATTCAGTGGATTGGCGAGCACTTACTTGGCGAGTAGAAAGGCGAAGTTTCAAAGAAAGAGTGAAGTTCTACCTGGTGGAGGCAAAAGATTTTAAAGCTCTGCAGGTTTTGAGGAGGAATCTTTGGTGCATATATATAGATATATGCAGAACCTTATTTACGTACTTGTAAAGAGGCAGTGAACTTTGTTTTGCCCCATTTGGCTGAAAGGACTCATAGTTCTTTGTATTGTGGCTGTAACAGATATATATTTCATAACAATTAGTTACAACCTTTTTCCTTTGAAAGGTGACACTTGTTGAAAGTGGTTTTACTTTTACACTACTTCCACCTTCTGAACGGTAAAGTGTCCCCAAAGTCTTAATGTTGAAGTCTTGCTTAAAATTATTTACCACAACTTTGTCAAGAAGAGACAGAATCTATTGACAAACTGTTTTGCAAACTTTCCTTGCTTTCCATCTTGCCCACCTTGTTGCCTTGACAGTTTGTTTACTCATTTCGTGATTACTCTGTGATGGTACAAAGGACTATCCATGTCGTTTCACCTTTGCTAGCATTGTTGTAAGAATTTTCCGATATCTTAATAGAACAGTTGTAAAAAAGAGGAAAGTACATGACACTTAAATTTTACAGCACAGTTGTAATAGTTTTTGTGCAACAAAATTTACAGTTTTCGAGATAAGAACATTAATGTACCTCAACAAAAGTCATGGTATGAACTTACTTGTTCCAGCGGAATATCATAGACTAAATGAGAAACTATAGATAAGTATTGGCCAAAGGAAGCGCACATATTATTATCAACCAATTCGTTGAGACCAGAACTTACTATTTTTCATCTTGCAGAATACTTGTGAATTCATAAGAATACAGGTGATGGCCGTCTTTAAACATTTTCATTTTAATTTAATTTTACATTCAAGTTGTCAATAGAGATACAACATATCATTCACGACGACACATCTATCATATTAAGAGAAGTGATTTATAAAGATTGTACCGGTACCGAAAGACAGAAAGTCTTAAATGTCGCCAATGTCCAATGTCTTATTCCTCCAAAAGAAAATACCATGAAGGACCTTAATATAAGAAGAAAGGAAACTACTACTCGAGATAATAACTTGTTTAGAGTCAGCTTATTGTAAGTTGAGTTTAATGTATAGTGAGAGACAGGATTTGGAGAGAGAGAGAGAGAAGGGAACTTTCAACTATATTTTATCAATTTTTACTCTACATCGCGAGAAAGACTCCAATTTCGATCTCGAACTTTGTCTCGAAGATAAAATTGTGGTGCTTTCGATTGGAAATTTGCATCTTGTGAAAGAATAAAAACTAACATGCATCATGCTGGGAAATCATCTGCAAATAATATTAGTCTTCAGCAATCAAAGATTGACTCTTTCTTCCAGGGTTAAGAGAAATAGCAAGCAATAAAGTCAGGAAGAACATTTACCCGTTGAGATATTGGATAGCACGAAGACCGGCTTTCCACCTCCAAAAGTATTTTTCAAACAAAGTGCTTCAGTGCCTGCTATGCCTCCTGCCATGCCAAATGCGGTGATTAAGACCAGTCTTCCATTTTTTTGTCAGCAACTGATGGGTTCGACTATCAAATTTTTGAAATGGCCTTATGCCCTTTCTATAGTTGGGAGCTGCAGCAGAGCTTCACTATGCTTCAATCACAGTGCAAAGTTTACTAGACCAACTGTTCAGGCACGAAATAATTTATTAGTTCTTGTTTGCTTTGCAGTTGATGTAGGTTATTTTCGGAACTTACTGGGTAATTTGGAGGTTCACTTTTGGCTGCTACCTAGTCATTTTTCTCTTTCACCTTCTTGTCGCCGAACTATATTTCTATAGAGGACTATTGGTTGCTTGTTTACTTTTCAAATTTGTAAAAACTTTGCTTGCAATGCCGTTACTTGTTGTAAGACTGGATACTCTGGAAAAGATAACAAAGCAAGGTTGACTGTTTACCAATAGAAATACTTTTCTCAGTTGGCTTCGGATGGACCTTTGCTTGAATGATCACAATTCATTTTCATTCAAATCTCTTAACCTATGTTTAAGAACTTTGTGTTTTGCAAATCATAGCTTCATATGATACAGAATATTTCATCTGGTCAAGTTGTATCCCTGATATTTCCAAATGGCCTCAAGAAACCATCTTTTTCAAGTGAAGCTTGTATTTTTTGGTAGATTGCCGACTTTTAAACAAAGGTATATAATTGGGGTTTTAGTTCATATAAACATATTTTGATAGGACTGTACACGTTTTCACAGATGATTCGAAAATATGTTTATTTGATGCAAGTCCTAATTGAATCGTATACTTGCCTCACAGTATTCAACCAAGCAACTACCGTTATTCATATTTGCACTTAGTACACTGAATGAACTGAGAACCATTAGCTGATGACATACATTAAACAAGACATCGTAGATGCGTGTAACAACACATGAACAAGTTCTTTGTTCACCCATCGCACCACAACAGCAGACTCACTGTGATTGGTGATGGCGACTCCTAATGTTGCTTGGGACGACGGTGTTAGTGTTTATGATATTGCACCAAATGCTGAGAATTTGTATGAAAGTGTGGTAGTGGATCGTGAAATTGACGTTGGTTTGGTTACAGGAAACTTTTATCAACTTGATAGAGCCCGAAGAGAAGGTCGTGGACACCCCGGGGGCTCCGACTATCGTTTGATTATGTTTTGCGCCTCACTTTCATGGAAGCGGTAAAACGACATTTTGTTGTAACTATCTCAAGTTGCTGAGGAGATGAATGAAAAGGCTTTAGAAAGGTATCACATGGACGATTCAACGAAGTCTTTTCTAGAAAGTCTCAAGAAGGCTGCATTTCTCTATGTAGATTTGCAACAATTAGAACAAACACCACCGAAAGGTGAAAAGAGGAATTTTGAATGGGCAATACGCTATATGAAAGCTGCTTCAGAATCTTTTGGAGAAGAAGCAGAGGATCCTGAAGCTGCCTTCAAGGATTATTATAGAAGCTCCTCTAGGCTCGTTGAAAGGCTTTGTTCAATCTTAAACATTCCAACAAGTCAGTATATTGTCGTTGCTTTTGATGAGATAGGTGCCTTGGAAAACAAATCTGCCAAGTTCTATCTTAGCCGACATCCTGTTGCTGGAGTGGAGCCTTATAGGGACTTTTTTAAGATAATTCGAGAACTGTACGAGCAAGATAACCTCTTTTTTCTGGTTGTTGGCAAAAGTAATGGTTGAAGTATTCAAAACTATTACTCGTCGGTTTCAAGGGTATTAGTAAGATTCATTCCTTTATCTCCACTGGATTCGTCTAATATTAAAGAACATCTTGAAAAGAGTCCTACAAGATTGCCAAACATACCTCTGGTTAGTGAATTCTTATGTGGTACTTCTTTAAGGGTAGAAAAATTGGCTGATGCATTATTGGAATATACTGGTGGAGTTCCTGGCTTGTTAACACGTGCAGTGGATTTCCTTTTGGCCTATGTAAAAAAACGAAAAGAACCCTTGTCGAAAGAGGAGTGTATTGAATTAATGGAAAATAATCATTTTGAAGACTTTTGTACCAAACCTTTTGAAAGTGGATTGGCTATTAGAAACGAAAATACAAGACAGTCGTTGGATATTTTATTAATGATGGCATTGTATCACATACCTTTTACATTAAAAAGCCGTTTGCCTTCAAGAGCATCTGTCTTTGATGTTGCAACGGAGATGGGATTTTATCGACGTCATCTTGATTGGAATACTTGTGAAGTTTTTATTCCAAAGATGTTTATTCGTTATTTTGAGAACTTGCCTAATATTTCCCGCTTAGGCAAGCAACTTCTTGAAACGCTTTGTACAGAACCAGTGGATTGTTTTTATCATTCCAAGTGTCGTCTTTTTGAAGGACTTGTTGTCATGCAATTACATCGGATCCTATCTTCTAATGTTGGAAATGGGTCATTTGGACAACTTTTTTCTCAGCTATCACCAATATGGAGACAAATGAAATGTACGATGGATTCCGAATCATCTGTATGTTATATGGAGTCTATTCATCATAGTGAAGCACTGTCTTTATCAAAATGCAGTCATAATTCTTTTGAAAGTAATGAATGGAAAAAGATTATACTTGAATCACTGGAGTATGAAAAAATCTATATTACAACAAATACAGTTGTTCCTGATATTTTATTCAAATTGCATAGCGTGGACTTTAAATCCAGCCTTATTGTTGGCGTTGGCTGCAAAGGTCGTTGGAGGTCGGAAGGAGTGAGTTGGTCAGAGATTATTTGATGAAGCAGAAAAATTTCTAGTTCCAATTCATCACCAAGTGCTGTCGGAATATTTAAACATTCATTATATGCTTATTGTTGTTGGCACAAAATTGTCTTCAACTGTTGCAACAGAGTTGGTTATGAGAGTCGTTGTTATTCTAGTGGTTCAATTATTTGTTATACTTTTAAAATACCTCCAAACTGTGAACTTGTTATTCTTTCTCAAAAGGATGTGGAAATGTTTATTGGGAAAGAAATATTGTATGGACTTGGAAGAACATTCGCCAGGACTGACAAACCGACTTTGGACCTTATTGGGACAGACTTTATGCAGCAAATTTGTAGTTGTTTAATGCTTTAAGCTTCCTTATGATGGTTTCCGTATTTCTCTTGAGATGAAACTTTTCATTTGTTTACCTTGGATGAACCTTTTTGTTTCACTTTTTTGGGAAAACATTGTCGTATATTCGATTATAATATCTCTTTATAGTATTGTTTTGAACAACTCAAGTTTACTTTAATACAATAAACGGTTAACAGAAGATATCGAACATATCCAATTTCCGAACTGGGACTATAAGAAACCACTAGAATAGAAACAGCGTTTAAATGGATCACAGGTTATTTGTTTAAGGAAAATTAACCCTTGAAAGAGTAACATTCCTCCACATTCAAAGTAGCTAAAGGACAACGGATATATAGGACGACAACATCTTTATCAGCACTTGATGAAGCTCTGTTTAATTTGAAGGTTAGAGTAGCCCAAGAGGAACAGTTTCAAATTACTATTGCAAGGTGAAAAATCCAAAAGACAGGAAACCTCGGATCGAGCAATACAGTGCAACACTATCTAAGGGAAGAGAATACAGTTTTTATTACCATTGAACAAAAGGCATCATTGTAAATTGTAACTTTTTCCTCTGCGTTAAAATTAGCCTTGGTTTACTATGGCTTATCATATCACATTACATACTGTGAAGTTGACGTATACAGATGAAGACCTTAGGAAACTTCAAGAAATGGTTCCCAATCACTCTTCGTTGTAATAAATAAAGTTTATATGACATAGAAAACATGCACTTGATGTCAATTGAACCACTTTATTGGCGATTACTCAATATCATTATTGAAAATTCAAAAGATGACAACGAGATCACCTTTTATACTCAGCTGGAAAGATATGAGTTTTGAAATACTAGATTCTAAGAATCATATGGGCTTGTACTATTAAAATCACAAGATTGCAATGAGTAGTCAACATTACTAACTCTTCTAACACGAATAGTGCTACTCAATTGAAAGGCTGAAATTTACCAAGTCCAAATTAAAGGCGTTAAGCTTAGAGCAAAATGTTTTGAAAGGGTAAAGCACAAAGGTGAGTAATACACTCTCCACTTGAAGAGAAACACAGCCCAAACTTTTATTCACTTTAACACAGTAAATAACTGCCGAATAACTTGACAGTAAAGGTGATGAACACTCTGGAGAGTTTACTTTGAATTGCTGAGTGTAAAAGTGTACAAAGGCAAGAGTGAAAAAGGAACCTTTATAAGGACAAGATTTAGACACGAATGAGTTCATAACAAAGGAATAGAAGAAATGAAGGTTTCTATTTATTCAAAAGGGTTAAACAGAGAGTCAGTAAACATCTAATAATGCAACATAGCTACCCTGTGAAACGATAGTTACAGAGTAGTGTAGACAAGCATTTGACGAAGCTTTTAACAATTTGACTGTCAGAAAGTCGTTCGAAACTAATTTTTTGGAGGAAGAATAACAAACGAAGCGATTTGAAGGATATTTTACAGAAAAACGCGCTTGGATAAAGTGGAATGCATCCTTCAGAAAGGATTGTACAACAGAACTATTTATTGCTGCTCAAGAAGAAGAACTAGTTACTTTTCTAAAGGCATATATAGCACGTTACTTTAGCTTCCATGTCGGAAGCAACCTTGTTTGACTACATTTTATCGAGGTTTATTAGGTTTTATCATAGACAGTTGGTGTCTAAAAGAACAAGGTTGTACCAGCTTGTCTTTCAGAATAGTAAGTTACGTACGAGGCAGGACGTCAACGTTGTTTTATTTATACAATAATCGATGTTATACTGATTGCGGACGCAAGTTATACCGTGTTATCAATCCTTACAAGGACTTTGACAGGAGAGCAGAATTTTAATTAATTACTATCTATATGACGTTTCGTTTCTTGACTCGATCATATAAGTTTAGGGAAGAGTCGTTGGTTTATTTTTGAAAGTTGTGTCTGTAATGCCAACTTACACACGTACATTCAAAAGTTGATTGATATGGATTGACCAAATGCAACTGATGTGGAAGTATCTCTTGCCAATCTTTTTGAACTTTAAGAACTAAAAGTCCTGTTGTTTTGCAGTCTTATATGTAGCGAGACATCTACATTTGTTTATATTATGTTTCTATAGTAACCTAAAGTGTTTGAGACAGGAAAACCCGGATCGAACAACACAGTGCAACCCTATATAAGCAAAGACGACACAGTTTTTATTACCATTGTACACGAGGCACTATGGTAAATTGCAACTTTTTTTCTCCTGTAAGTTAAAGCCAGCTCTGGTTGATTATGTCTTATCATGGCATTCTATCAGGTTGGAGGTACGTGAATGAAAACCTTAAGAAGTTTCACTGAAAGCCTCCATAGTCACTCGTCGTTGTAATAAATAAAGTCTTTTGACATCTATAGCATGTAATATTGATATCATTTGAATCAACATTGCTTGTCGATTACTCAATATTATAGCTGAAAATCGAAAGATTTGACAATGAAATTGTCGCCTTATATAGTCAATTTGTAAGATATGACTTTTGGATAATAGACTCCAAGAGTAACATATGGACTTGTTATTAAATTCAACCGATTGTAACAAGTAGTCGACAGCACTAACCATTCGAACCCGACTGGTTTCATCCAACTGAAAGACTGTGTAGCCACAAGTTTTGGATTGGGGAGTGAGTAGTACACCTCCACTTGAAGAGAACCACCAATCAAATTTTTGACCACTTTATCACAGTAAGAAACTGCAGAATGACTAGGTGGAAAGTGTGGTGACGGCTCTGTAGAGTTTACTTTGAGTAATCGAGTGTAAAAGTGTACAGAGACAAGAGGATTCAGACATGAATGAGTTCATAACAAAGGAATAGAAAGGACGAAAGGTGCTTGCGTATATCAAAGGGTAAGACTATGTTAGCTGTCCATTGGCAAAGCAACTTGGTGTACCCCTAAAACGATAGTTGCAGAGTAGTTTAGAAAAGCATTCGACGAAGCTTTTGACGACTTGACTGTCAAAAAGACGTTTTAAACTAACCTTTTGGAACAAGGGAAGAACAAAGCAGACAAGTTGGAATGCACTTTACAGAATAACGTGCTTGGGTCGAGTGGAGTGCAACTTAAGAAAAACATAGGTCCCCATTAGTAGTCATTGTTGCTAAAGAAAAAGGTCCAGTGACTTTTCTAATGTACTTGTAGCATGCATGTTCTTGTTCAATGTCGAGATCACCTTGTTTGACGGCAGTTTATCTTGGTTTATTCAAGTTTTCGGTTTTGTTATAGACAATTAGGGTCGAAGGAAAAGGGTGTGTCAGCTTGTCGTCCAGATTAATAAGCAACGTACGAGACAGGATGTTAATCTTGTTTTATTTATAGAATAATAGGAGTTTTGCTAATTGTAGGACAACTGGTATATAGTGTTATCAAGCCTCACAACAACTTTGACACTAGAACAGAATTTAAATTTGATTTGTATATGTATAGAATCTCGTTCCTTGTCTTGATTGTATAAAAATTTAGAGAATTGACGTTGATGTATATTTGAAGATTGTTTCTGTCGTGTCAATATTTACTTTGTGCTTTCAAAAGTTGATTGATATGGGTTGACCCAATACGGCTATCGAGAACGCAACTTTCTCTAGCATTTACTGAATGTTGGCTGCAGAAAGTCCTGTTGTCTTTATTGATATATGAGGCAAGATATCCAGAATGTTATAATATATTTGTGTAGGATGCTGTAGTGTTTAGTACTTGATTTCCCAGAAAAAGACCTTTGGGTAATTGAACAGTAGAAGAATAGATGGAAAAGCAATGGTGAACTTCTTTATCAAAGGTTCTAGTATAGGATTATCTTGATAGAATCATGTTGCTGTACTATTAGACAGCCTTTTTCCTTTTGTATTACCTGTGCCTTTTATATGACAGTGTCTTTTGAATCCAAGCTTTAATAGCATCTAAACTTTATTTCAATGCGATGAATTTAGGATTATTTCCTTGTTGCTATTTCTCATTGCTCATTCCATCCGTATTGACACTAAGAACACTACCTATGCCACTGTCACCATTTCAACATTTTGCTAATTGGAAACAATTGATTCATAAGGAGAAATTTACAATGTATATGAAAGTATAAACAGTTTCATGAGACAGTCGACATATCAAAATAGTATACTAGAAGAGTCTAATTGAGACGGTTTATACTCAAGAAAACAAGAGGATCGTACTACGAGCAACTTGTATACGCTCAAGAAAATTGTTTCAAAACATACGATACATGCAGGCTAAAAGAAAGTATGAAATTCAGCTAGTCTATCCACAAAAAGGAATGATTTAAGTTACATTCTAGAATGAGTCCTTTTACTTGTCAATTGTTCATTAAGCTGTATTTTGTTTTGAATATTTGCAATACTGTTCTACCTATATCTTATACTTTATTCAGAAAGAACTACTCGTGATATTTGGTCGTGTTTTCATTAAATTCTACTGTTGACAATGCAGCTTTACTTTAATTGATAGTATATTGTAAACCTTCTTGACACAGCAGTGACGTGGCCTCAGTCATTGTGTACTAAGAAATCTACTGATGGTTGAATCATTCTTGAGATTTCTTGTTAATTTGCCTGATTATAATTTCATTACTTTTGTCAGCAGGTATTTATAGTGGCACGTGATAACTTTTCAGTTTGGCTTTGATAAGACAGACGATATGACCCCAAAAAAGATCAAAAGACATTGGAATGATAACACAAAGCAGACATGTGTAATCAGTTAAACAAATTATACTTGTGCATCATAATTTTGTTTTTAAGTTCTGATGACTCTATTGTGTATTATATGGAATGTGAAACAATATAGTGAGAGCTTCCTTGCTGTTAGTTGACGTATTGATGTACGACATTCAAAGAATATTACTAATGAGTGCCATTACCTTTGGACTATGGATTCTTGTTCAATAAGAATAATATAAAAAAACAAAATAATTTTTTCAACAACAAGAGAGTGGCATAAAATTTGTAGTATAAGAAAAAAGGAGCGCTTTCATATTATTGTAACACTATTTTGAATGTCTTTAGGATTGTTTTGGAAGTTGGACTATGATCTGAAACACTGATGTTTGTTGATTCAGGAAACATCTTCACGAGTACAGAAGCTAGAATCATTGGAGTTCACATGGAACATGAATATATTTATTGTTTTTTATGACCGGTTTGAAACAACTTTTATGAGCGTTAGGATACTGTAGGATGTAATTTAGAACTCTGAACCGTATCCTTTGCGAAATTATTATTGATAGAATCAAACCCAACCTAGACAGACCACATCAAATTGGACAGAGGATGCTTACGTCTACTTGTTACACAACTTTTTTCGGTGTCGATTTTGAACGGCCTCATTGTTCTGTCTATAAAAAAATTGAAGATTCATTGGTCCTAGTTATTTAATATCAATAATTAACTTTCTTTCTACTGGCCTTTGTGTAACTTGTTCTTTAAACAATTACACAGCTTCTATCATCAAAAGATGATTAAACTGTTAATATGCAAACGAAGAAGCGAGTTAATAGATGATATTTGCTTTCAGAAACAAGCCTTAAATGAGATTTATTCTAACATTAACATGTAACTAAATAAAAGTTAGGATTATTTCCAAACGTCACAGAAGAGACGTTATCTGACCATAAGATATATTGTTCATTTCTTCTTACGACAAATAGTTTGACTGTTTTGGAGTAATTTATAGCATAGAGCATTCCAAAAGCTGCTTGAAAGGAATGAACTGCGATTGTAGCAACGTTGCCTTTAAACATACAAGTCAGAACACATTGAGTTCTGTTGCAAAGTGTATATATCTGTTGTACGCTTAGAATTCTAGAATGTTTCATTTTGCTACCACTGTTTATATGGAGTCAGAAAGAACCTCTATATTACGAGAATTCTAACTTCAATGTTACTAAAATAGTTACATCTGTAACCATCTTTTGCAAATACACGTAATACTAGTATATATTAATATTACCTTATTGTAATCAAATATCTTCAAAAGGCATATAGAAACCAAATATTTAATGGAGAGGCTGTAGACAAGTAAGAATAGCTAACTGTAGACTGGGTACGGTGAAACTGCATTCATTGTGAACATGGCAACAAATTATGCCTTTAGCCTATTGTAACTTTTTTCTTCAATACTCAAGCTATATGCTATTACTATTTGTGTAGATATCAACAACATTTTTCTTACATATTGTTGGTTGTGGTTGGTAATAACAGATGTACCGCACGCTCAAATATGAACAACATTGTGTTTTGAACTTCAATTGCAGAATCGAGACTAGTTGGCAGTAAGAGACAATTGAGAAAGCATGTAGTGAGACTACACTACAAGGACATCTTTAAAGGTATTCAAGCTCAATTAAGCATAGAGAGAGAAACGAACCTCTCAAATAATATTACTGTAGAAGAGACAACCATATAAAAGCGCGTCGATGGTATTGGTACTTATCATCCTAAAATATAGGTTTTTCCAGTTTTACTATTTGTGTAATCATATCGCATGTTGGCAAGCGATACCAAAAGGGCCAAGCACACTTACTCTTCATTGTTGACTTACTTTTTGTCATCTTTGTTGAGCAGAGACGATATTAGGAAATTATTTCTCATTTTTACACAAGTTGCCTCAAAAACATTAGGTAGTGTATTGTGTTGCAATGTTGCTCAGTAAAGAAATAATTTTCCAAGGGTAGCAGCTTTTATTTCGTCGTTGGAAACTTGCTTGTTCTTTTTGCTAAAATCAAACAATTTACGTTAGCCAAATTTAACTGGTAGTGAACGACTTGTACATTAGTCTTCAGAACCAAGCTTTAAAATGGTATGTATTATAACAACACCTGATAAGTGCATAAAGTAGACACTGTTCCTGAACTTCAAAGAAGACAGTTATTAAGCCATAGGATAAATATTTATTTGGTCTGACAACGCATGCATTGATTGTTTTAAAGTAATTATCAGCAAAGAAAACTTTAGTGGTTGGTTAAAAGAATGAAAGCGACTGTAGCAAAGTAGCCTTGCAAACATGTTACTCATAACTCGATTGATTTCTGTTGCAACACACATATATCTAATATGTGCTAAGGATTCAGAACGTGTCAACTTGTGACAGTTTCTATATAGATACGAAATTGAACTATCTTCAACACAATAATCAACCTTGACTGTTAAGAAGATTACATCAATTAATCACCAGGGTTAACCAATAGACGCAAAATTTGTATATATTAATATTACGTTATTCTAATATACAATTTTGCAAATGACCTTGAAAAAAATTGACAAAAATACGAAAGGTAACCAACGGTATCTAACATCAGGTACTGTGTGGGGTTTAGTTAACTTGCCTGGGTACTACCAGAAATGCAGGTTCTCTGTAGTGGTAATTTTTTTGCATTCTATCCAACATTTTACTATGTTACATCAAACACCAACATTAATCGATGAAGACACATTGCTGTCATTGGTTTCAGTGACCGACATTCTTAGTCTGCCCATCCTAAATAACAATACAGTTTCGACGTGAAATGTACAAGTGTAAAAAAAAATCGTACTGAAAATGAAAAGTCGTCACATGAAAAACTGATATTAGAGCACAAAGATACTGTTTCCAAAATAATTGTTTCATAAAAACTCAGTAGAAAACATACGCGATAAATAAAGACAAACGTAAAATAAAGAACAAAAAAGTTAATGTTCATTTATTCAAAAGGCTCAACGAAAGTGACTCAAATAAACAAAATAAAAATGAGCATAAAGAATGACAAGTTTTAGAAAAAAACAACTAGCCACAGATTAAAATGCAATAACAACACTGTTGATATTGCAAAAAAAACATGAAGATAAAATAAAATTAAAATTCGCAGAATTACAAAACAATAAACATAAATAAAAAAAAATCAAACAAAATAAAAAAAACCAACCAACATTAAAAAAAAAAAAACAAAAAAAAAATAATTAAAATAAAATAATTTTTTATGGGAAAAAATAAATACAAAGATCCACTTGAAAAAAATTTAATTACAATAAAAGAAAAAAGTAATGAATGTCTAAAAGTGAACTTATTCTTGAAAGATAAGTAAAAGTTCATTGTTTAATTAATGTAAAAGAAAATCATGTTAGTTAATGAAAATTCATTAGGTTTTATTAAGTTTTTATTAAGTTTTATTAGGGTTTATTAGGGTTTATTTAGGGTTTATTTAGGGTTTATTAGGGTTTATTTAGGGTTTATTAGGGTTTATTAGGGTTTATTTAGGGTTTATTAGGGTTTATTAGGGTTTATTAGGGTTTATTAGGGTTTATTAGGGTTTATTAGGGTTTATTAGGGTTTATTAGGGTTTATTAGGGTTTATTAGGGTTTATTAGGGTTATTTAGGGTTATTAGGGTTTATTAGGGTTATTAGGGTTTATTAGGGTTTATTAGGGTTTATTAGGGTTTATTTAGGGTTTATTTAGGGTTTATTAGGTTTATTAGGGTTTATTTAGGGTTTATTAGGGTTTATTAGGGTTTATTTAGGGTTTTTTAGGGTTATTTAGGTTTATTAGGGTTTATTAGGTTTATTAGGGTTTATTAGGGTTTATTTAGGGTTTATTAGGGTTTATTAGGGTTTATTAGGGTTTATTAGGGTTTAT
>SDGA01000056.1:0-127923 GCA_006232345.1 Galdieria phlegrea
GGAATCACAACATTATGACATGTTGTAAGCAAGCGTAGTTGTTAATTTGTGGTTTTTATATTTAGTGCATAAGTATGTTTGTCCTTTTTTGTTTATGCATTGGTAAAACAAGGCTTTGTTTTTATTTACTAAATGTATACCCTCCATTTCTTAAGCTATCAAGACACATATATTTATCATACATGACTCTTTTACCTTACCACTGTAGCAGAAGGACAGGTTATCCTTATTCATAGTATTCTTCACTTTCAAGTAAATTAAACTATTTCATACCTGAAGAAACAAGCTTATCACCATTTATTACTTATTCATTGCCCAGAAAATGAATCCCCAAACGAACTCTCTTCAAAACCACTTGCTTAGAGGTTTCTGTTTTATGTGACTCCTTTTTTAAAGGCTGTAGCAGTTCCCGTACGATTGTCATCTGTTTCGTCTACATTCAATTCGATTCGTGTTTTCCTCACAACCATACGCTCTAGGTGTCAACTTTGGTGACTATATGAAGAGGCACTTCCAGATTGGGACATTCTCTTCTTGTCGTTTTCCTATTAGAAACCCATAAATGGCCCTATTTAAAGACGTTTAACAAGTCCAATTCAAATAAGCATTGCAACAACCTTATGACAGCATTATGGCTAACAATCAATATCGGCTCGCGCATTCTTTCTAGTTCCAACATTACTGGTTCCAATCGCTGATAATCATCGACATAACTTTCACCTCCTGGATATCGAAATGAAGTTTGTCCTTCAATCTTGCCTCATATAATTTGGGGATAATAATTGTTTAAATCTCATCCAATGTCTTCCCTTCACAAGCTCCAGCATTGATTTCATTGAGGGCTCTCCAACAAACATTATGTGTTGGAATATGTTGGACAGTGTGACGTGAACGTCTAAGTTGTGACCGTCCATATCAAAGGAAGTTCCTTCCTTTTGCAGTGAACTCTTCATTCGATGTACTCTGCTAACTTGACTGCAAAATCTCTTCCCTTTTTCCGTCAAATCTGGATCCCTCCTAAGCGTCCTTCGACATTATATTCTGATTCACCGTGACGCATCAAATAGATACTCCGAGGAAGAGTATGCATATTCATCAAATATGAAACAAGTTTTCCTTGTAAGTAACCTGTGGAGTTGATGCAATACAATGGTTCTTCCGACATTGATTATTTTTATATAAGAAGAAACCATTTCACTATCATCAATGGTCTCGTTCGCTCTCTCATAGTTTGCAAATTCTCTTTTGAAAGTCTTCTACAGCTTTTTCAGAGATCTGTATTCCGATAATCAGGCATGCGTAGTTTGGTCCTCCATAAATATGCTCAATAATGCTCTTATCTTCACAAATGCTCTCAAGAAACAGAACGCAATACCTTCTGCTTCTAAACGTCTTTCACAGCATTTTACGTCTCTCCTGTTACTGTTCGTTGCACATCATAAATTCCAACTTGACCGTGATGATGTTTTACCAGGCAATCATATCATCTAAACACTTAATTGCCAATTCCCAACGTGCCTTTCTTCCTTCGGAGTTAGTAGGATCAAAAAACTGTGCTGGTTGACTCGCTCCCAAATATTCTCTTCTGTAGTTGCCAACATTAAATACTCTCGTTACTTCTTCCCAGCCAATTCAAATACCTGGCGATATATCTTGCATATGGTCTTTCCTCGAGCTGGTAGACCAACCAATAACTATGGCTAGTTTCTTCATGGGAAAAGATTTTGCTGCTGTTTCTTCATCTGAGCTACTTTCGTCTTCTGTCTTAGAAGAAAGAGGCATGGCTACGAAAGCAGCTACGTCATTATAGCTCACTGCACGTTTCATGTGGAAAAGTCGTCTTCCCAATGAAGAAGACTGAACGATTTGATTTTTCCGTCTCCCAATCTCGTCAGACTGGCATGAATATTCAGTGACTTGCAGCAAGTTTTCATGGCAACCTCTACAGATACATCAGAAAGAATTGAATAGCCTGATATCAAGCACCTGTCCTGGTTTATTATCGTGGACAATAGAATCTTGGATGGCTGTTCTCTTTCCTTTTTAGGAGTTGTTAGTGGTTTTGTTTGTCGAGACAATTTCTAGAGAAACGACTAGGTATCCACTACTCCGTGTTGGTTTTGTTGAGTGGCTGTATTTTTGGGAGTTATGGGTTGTTATGTAAATTTAGGGGAATTAAGTGCTAGTCTTGCGCTATGGGTAGATGTAAAACCTCCCGAGTTGCTGTTATATGTTCTTTTACCTCCTATTGTGTTTGAGTCCGCGATAAATATTGATTGGTTTATATTTAGAAAGCAAGTTTTCAACGTGTTCTTACTAGCTTTATATTGGTTTTGGCTTTACCTTCTCAACTGCTGCTATCGTTATTTATATTCTGAGAGTAGATTGGCCGTTCACTTCTGGTGCTATGTTTTGGCGCCATTTTATCTGCGACGGATCCCATTGCAGTCATTGCGCTCTTGAAGAGTTCTGGAGCCTCTCTTCTGTGACTACACTTCTTGAAGGGGAATCTTTGTTTAATGATGGCTCTGCATATACTCTGTTTTATGCCTTTTTTAACATCTTTGAGGAAAAACTATCATGAGAATGCTGGAAAGATTGCTCTTTTAATTTTGAAAGAGTCCCTGGGTGCAGTTGGACTAGGTTTATTATTTGGGTACCTTACAACCTTTTTCTTGCATCATGTCTGGAGTGCAAAAGTTGAAATAGGAATGTGAGTATTTGTCCAAGATATCTATTCAAGATAATAGCATGACTATATATGTTTTTGATTTAGTTCGGTAGCTGTATCTTATCTTGCATTTTATGTGGCTCAAGGACCAGCAGGCGTATCCGGTCTGATATGTCTAGTGGTGACAGGTTTGGTTGTAGCGGCAGATCGACCTTTCTGGTTTCAGTCCTTTGGCTCGAGATGTGTTGTCGCATTTTTGGGATATTGTATCATTTCTTGCCAATGGCATTGTATTTTTTTATTCGGGATTTATTGCTACTATATCTCTCATAATATTCTGGAATGATGGCCTTAGTGTTCTAGACCTTGTTATATTCCTCTTCTATATCTTATTCTATCCGTCCTGAGATATTTTTGTTGTTTTTATGTAGTCCTATTTTAAGATATACTGTCTCAAACTTTTCTTGGGGAGAGATTTTTCTCATGGGACATAGTGCTTTGAGAGGTCCTATCGCATTGATCCTGTCTCAAGTAGTATTTCATATGGGGAAAGACCTACAAGACAATCGAAATGATGCTATTGTTGCAAGAGTTGTGATATGGAACAGCAGGATTTGCCATTCTTACTCTCTGATTAATGGTAACTACTGTTCAATTGGTTACGAGGATGTTGAATGTGACCAGTGCAGCCAAAAAATCTATTTTTAAAAAGCAGAGGAACGATTGGATGCCTTTATGAAAGAGTCCATCAATCGTCTTAAACTCTCTCGTTGGTATATTGGAACAGATTGGGTATTTGTTGAAACATTATTGGATTCCCAAGTTGTCTCAAAGAGCAAAAGATTAGAAACATCTTAAAGAGCCTTGCCAACAAGGGACTTTGTATCATCCGAGTCTTCTCGCAGGAGCAGCATCATCTTCCAAGGAGTCAGTACGACAAACAATTCTCCTTTTATACAAACAAGACAAGATGAAGAAGATAACGATGAAACCACCTCCAGAACAGTCACTGTTGGGTTTCATCTAATCTTTTCCCATATGTTGACTTTGACAGTGCAATGGGTTCTTCTCCAGTAGAAGCGACAAGAAATGATGTAGATAGAGAAGTTTTTAATCGAATATAGAAAGCGTGTTTTACAAGGTTTAAGGCATTTCTTACAGAAGCAATATATTCGAGGAATTGTTTTTCCTGAAGTTTTTTCGAGAACTGGAGTCAGCAATCGATCAAGCACTTGCCTATCCTTTTCGACCCCATTTCATTGTTTGAAGTTGCAGAACGAGAAGAATGGGGAGTTTCTTTCATTGATCGTTTTATCACGAAACGATTAGCCTCACTTGTTTGGTTTCGATGGTTGGCAAGTCGCATTCTTTATGGGTTGGTAACAGTTTTGATGCATTGCAAGAACGAATAAACTTATCTGTTCTCGTATTGAATAGGAGACATCGTTTAGGTACCAATTTGGCAGCTGCTCTTTGGTCAGCCATTACTTTTATAAGAAAGTCGTTGAATCTTCCTCCCATACTTGAAAGGGAATTGCGAACTGAAAGGCTTCATTGCTTATTTTATTTACGTGGAGTAGAAATGGCCTATCCAACATGTTCTGGCAGTGGTGCAAACAAGAAATGCAGCTGCAATCTTATTAACCATTCGCCAGTCATTTCATCGATGATTTATTTGCCAGTGGTGAACTGGATCAACAAGAACACTCACTGCTTCAAGAAGACACTAATGAAAGACGCAAGTTGATACATGAAGCATCTCTTTCCTTTAAGTCACCTCGAACCATTCAAGTAAGGTTTGTCACATCCTTCTGTGACAGTTGCTGATATCTTACTATTTAGGTCTTGCAAAGTATTGAGATTTTCGCCAGTCTTGTTGAACAAGGAAAGTTTCGATCATTAATACTTGATTGTGGAGAACGTCAAATCTATGAAAAGGGTCAGGCTATTTTAAAAGTTGGTCAAATTGCCTCAGGAGTGTACATAAGTATTCGAGGAGTTGCTCATTTGGAGTCGTCACCAAAACTTTTCCAGTCTTCCTCTTCATCGTCTCAGTTTATTAGAACATGAATCACTGAACACCATTTATTGTCCTCCAGGGTCGGTTTTCGGTTTGGAGAGCTGTTTATTTCAACGACCCATGATACGAACGGTAGTTGTGGACTCTGAATGTGCACATATTTTCTTTCTTTCATCTTCACATCTCCATGCAGTTGTAGCAAAAGATGAACTCGCTGCTTTAGACGTCTATCGGTTTGTTGCCACACAAATTATCAAACAACTTGTACCTGAAACTGACAGCATCCTTCCAGTGATGGAAGAAGAACTGCAATCCGTGGAAGCGTCTGCAGGGACCATCAGCTCTTTCAAAGCAGATGAGAGTCTTTCTAATGTGGTCGTTCTTCATAATACCTCTAGAATAGGGGATGATAGTTTCTATAGTGAAAACTCGACGAGTTCCCAACCTGAAGTAGATCACAAAAGGGAGGAAAGTCCAAAGATCCCCAATATGAAAGACCCTGTGCGGTGGGCAGCTTTTCTGTTGGAAACGAATGACAACCAGTAAACTAGTTCGATATGAAAAGGCGCAAGTCCATGTTTTGAAAGAACAGAGCTTGTATGGCGTATTATTACAAGGAGAGTTGTCAGTTGTCACTCGATTCTCCACTAGTGAAGAACGACAAAGATACCAAGCGCCTTGTATGTTATCTGTGGAAAAAGCAAGTACAATAACTGCCTTGGAAGAAGTGCTTTTGGTACAAGTTGTTTAATGTTCCCCCATGGATAACTGTTTTAACAAAAGAACCAGTTCATCCTGTTCCTCTTTTGATCGAGTGGGTTGATTTATCAATTGTAGACTTCTTCTTATTACCTCTTTCCTATGGCGAACATAAGTTGATTGGTATGGCAGCTTGGCGAGTCGTTCTTCTTCTTCCTTTAATCGTTGCAAAAGCATTTTATAAAATGACAACCCAAAGAAACAAAAAGAGTATTAAGGTGGCAAAAACCTTCACAATAAGCCACCGATTACTAGATATTCTATTATAATAACGTAATAATTGATTTTGACCTTGTTCCACTTGAAACATGGTGTCTTCTATGTTACTATCAATACGTTCCACCAATTCACCCTAAACAAGCATGTGTATACCTATTAGGTTATATTCAAAACAGTATTTCCTCTTACCTGTTCTGAAACCATGGTTGCCAATTGTTGAAATATTTGACCAAGTTCTACAATAGTACTTTCAATTTGTTGTGCTGCTTCTGCCCTTTCTCTTTGATAGCTATTATCTAGTCGAATACTTTGCATTTGTGTTGACAACTGACTGCTGTCTTGCGGTTCATTATGTACTCTTTCATTATGATACATGTTGCCATTGAAGTGTCCCAATGAACCACTTCCTAAATCCAACACCAAAGAGGAGTTATTAGGTCTCTCTATGGAGGCCAAACTGGAGTTGACTTCTTCCTGCCAATCCGCTACCCCATCAGACTCGTTACCAACAAACTGGGAACGTCTTTCCTGTTGTTTCTGCAAAGCAGTGGTTCTTAATTGTAAATACTTGTTTAAACTCTTTCGTCGTTTTCATCAAGTCCGTCTTCAAAGTTTCCACCACTGACTCATGGTGAGAGATAGCTTGTTTCTGAAATATGGACTTTTTCTGTTGATGCAAATGTTCTAGTTCTTCCAATTGTTTGTTCAACGCATGCAACTGTTGTTTCACTAGAAACGTCAATTGTTGAATTTCCACCGAAGCGTCATCGAAAAGACCGGTTTTCTGACATAGCTTTGTTAACTTGATTAATGTTTGTGAAACAGACTCAATTCCTTTAGCCACATTAATCGCTTGTTGCGTAAACTCCGACCTTGTCGTCAGCGGCTTTCTTTTCTATTGGTTATCCCTTAAGACAAAGCATGCTCTTTCACTGCAACAACCTACTTACATTACTTGGTGGTGTTGATATTCCTACAAGTTGGCAACTTTGAGCTGCTGATAGAAACTCTCTTGTTCTGTCGCAAAGATTACTTGTTTCCATTCTACACAGCCATCATTGTTGATTAGAGTTCTAGCCCAACCCAACAAAAATTCCTTATTTAGACTTGTGAAGCTTTGGTCTCTCATGGAAACTGCAATCGATAACACAGGTAAATGTGTCAAGTTATCCTCATAGCAGTATTCACATGTATAATAGTCAGTGCAACGGATTCAAATCGTGACTCCTTGGGAAGTGTCAGGAGTGGTAGATTATGACAAGTTGGTAGAACACTTTGGTTCACAAAAGATCGACCCCAGTCTCATTGAAAGAATTGAAAAACTGACCGTAAGTAATTCGATTATTTGCTCATGTCGTTCTTCAAATTCTAACGTATTGTTGCATAGAATCGTCCAGCTCATCCCTTCTTAAAAAGAGGTATATTTTTTTCTCATCGAGATTTAGAACAGATTCTTCAGTGTTATGAAAATGGTACAAAGTTTTATTTGTATACCGGAAGAGGACCCAGTAGTGATGCACTGCATCTTGGACACTTGGTTCCGTTTTTATTCACTCAATATTTGCAAGGTATATTGATTGATGCCGTTATTCTCCTTTCATTCTTAAGTTGCACCTATAGAAGCCTTTCAAGTACCTTGTGTCATTCAACTAACAGACGACGAAAAGTTTCTATTTTCAAAAAGACCCTAAAAAGAGTTTAGAAGACTATCAACGACTCGGTTGGGAAAATGCAAAGTAAGCAGACCAGAAAAATATGTAATTTCCAAACCTTTTCAATCGGATAGAGATATTTTGGCTGTTGGATTCGACGTGGAACGAACCTTTTTATTTCGTGATACTGACTACGTTGGTGCTATGTATTCAAATGTAATCAAGATTCAGAAAGCTGTTACGTATAATCAAGCTCGAGCTATTTTTGGGTTTGAAGACAGTGATAATATTGTAAGTTTAGTGTTTTGCGAAAACCATTGTGGTTGATAACAAGACTGATGTATATTAATATACTTATTTGTGACATGGATGACTAGGGGAAACATGGTTTTCCTGCTGTACAAGCAGCTCCATCTTTTTCATCATCTTTTCCTGAAATATTTGGAAAACATAGTAATATGCCCTGTCTCATTCCTTGTGCCATTGATCAAGATCCTTATTTTCGAATGACTAGAGATGTGGCACCCAAACTTGGATATCGGAAACCTTCTTTAATCCATTCCAAATTCTTTCCAGCATTACAAGGAGAAAATACAAAAATGAGTGCTTCTGTTGCAAACACCGCTATTTATGTTTCTGACTCGACCAAGCAAATTAAGTCCAAAATAAACAAGTACGCTTATTCTGGAGGAGGAGCAACCATAGAAGAACATCGAAAATATGGTGGCAACTGTCATGTTGATGTTGCTTATAAATACTTGACCTTTTTCTTACAAGATGATAATGAACTACAAAAAATAAAAGAGGAATACAGTGGGGGTAGAATGTTGACTGGAGACATTAAAGCAAAACTCATTCAGATATTGCAGCCTCTTGTCGAAAATCATCAGAAAAGAAGAGCGGAGATTACTGATGAGGTAAGTTATTCTTGAGTTCATCATCAGTTACATTTTTATATTGGTTTCTAGATGATTCAACGCGTAATGACTCCAAGACCGCTTCTCTTTTAGGCTTGTCGCATCCTTCTCGACAGTCTCCAGTCATTTTGGTTTTGGGCGTATCGATCAAACAGTGGTTCAAGTTTTTCCTTTTTCTTATTACGTGATATCTTATTTGGATCTGCTTGTTTGAAGTAACGTGGTGCCAATTCAGCAAGCCATTTGCTTTCAATTGCAAGTACTTCTCTCATGTACCTATTGAAAACGTTATTTCAATGTGAAATCCAAAAAATTTGAAAAGCTTACTCTTTTGTGGTTTGGACCAGTTCATGATAGATAACCCAATCTGGTTGAATATGAAATAAAGAGGAAGAAGGATGAATATATACAGGTTGTCCTTCAGCAATCGTTCGATATCCTTCCTGAGGATCCTTCTTGGATGCATGCATGAAGAAGCCCGAAACGATAGCTTTTCGAATCCTATTGTAGTTTCCTCCGGCTGAAATTAAAGCTAATCTTTGACGTTCTATAATTGCAACCAGTTGTTTACGAATGTCCTGCGCTCGCTTCAGAGACCGTGCCTGAATAAAATTCTCATAACACCAAGCAGTAGAATAGTTATTAGCTTTCCACGCCTCGTAGACGGCTAAAAGTGTCACATGATCGCCTTCAGGCTTTTTAAATATGTCAGCAAAGTTAAATACTAAAAAATTATCTACATAAATCATACCTGGTGAAACTTGGCTTTCTTTTGATCCGCTATAGCTTGCTTATCCTTAGGGCGGTAAAACACGTTCTGTACACTTAACATGGCAACAATAGTGACAATTTCTTCACTACAACCCAGATCAACACTAGCTAATAACATTTTGCTCAAAGGAGGTTCCATTGGAAATTCAGCCATCTTTCTTCCCAGTCGTGTCAACATGCCTTCATCATCTAGAGCACCTAAACAAAACAAGTTCTCCATTGCTGCGATCAAATGTTGAGTTGGAGGCGGATCCATAAAGTCAAAATGGATCAAATCGTTAATTCCCAACGCTTTGAGAGTCAGAACGGTATTGGAAAGATTCGTGCGTTGTATTTCAGGTACAGTGGTAGGTAACATTTCATTCTTATATGCGTATTCTGTGTATAGACGAAAACATTTCCCTGGACCAGTACGTCCAGCTCGACCTGCACGCTGACGAGCACTTGCCTGAGATATTGGTGCTACCACTAAGGAGTCCATGCCAAGTTTGGGGTTGTAAACCTTTTGCTTAGCAAACCCTGGATCTACCACATAATATATTCCATCAATAGTGAGACTGGCTTCTGCAATATTTGTAGCAATCACGCATTTTCTTGTTCCAGGAGGAGCTGGATCGAATATACGAGTCTGCATCTCGCTTGGTAAAGCGGAATAGACAGGAAGACTAATTAACTCGGGAACTTGAGGTCCTAAACTTTTCATTCTCTCATATAGTATCTCGGCGGCCGTGTCAATTTCTTCCTGCCCTGTTAAAAACAACAAAATATCTCCAGGAGGTTCTGTAAGATGAATCTGCATAACAGTGATCAGTGCAGCATCCAAATAGTCAGTTTCGGGTTCCTTTGAGTAGAATGTCTCAACAGGATAGGAACGACCGGGAATCGTAAAAATTGGACAATTGAAAAAGTAAGAAGAGAACTTTTCTGCATCCAAAGTAGCGGAGGTTACGATGAGCTTCAGTTCCGGTCTCCTCCGAACACAGTCTTTTAAAAGGCCAAATAGTACATCAGTTGAGATGGTTCGTTCATGTGCCTCATCCAACATGATTACTGAATAAGAACTCAATTCGGGATCCAGCAACGCTTCACGCAGCAACATTCCTTAAGTAGCAAATAAGCATCTATGCCAATTATTTGAAAAAGAAAGAAAGCATTACCGTCTGTCATATACTTCAGTTTCGTTTCTGGACTAGTGCAGTCTTCAAAGCGGATTGAATAGCCAACCAATTCTCCTAAACGTGTCCCGGTTTCCTCTGCAACACGCTTTGCTACTGAAATTGCAGCTACCCTACGTGGTTGTGTACAACCAATCTTTCCATTTCTGGTATACCTAAGGAATAATGTTAGCTACCAAAAGCATGAACAGTAACTTTTCTTTACCCTTCCTCATGAAGAAATTGGGTAATTTGTGTTGTCTTCCCACTTCCGGTTTCTCCAATAACGATTAAAACTTGATTCTGTGCAATAGCTTCTAAAAGCTGATCTCTTAGACGATATATTGGAAGACTCTGGCGTTGCTCTTCAATGGTTTTGTTTGCTTTTCTTGAGAATCCTAAGGATGGTGTCGGTCCCATTGCCTTCTTCTTCCAATCTGGGAGATCCGAACTATTTCGATTTCTGAAAGAAGCCGAGAGCTTCTCTTCAGATGTGGATAGAGGATCTTCCCATGCTCGATTCAGGTCATCTCCCGAACCTTCAGCTACAGCTCTCTTTTGCTGTTCTCTCATTTCTCTTCGTTCTTTGGCCAAAGCGGACTGTGTTAATGCAGCTCTTTGCAAGGTGCCGTCGGGATTCTTAACAATACGGACAGGACTCAACGGCTGTGCACGGCTCGTTTGCCCTCGAAGAAATTGAGGTTCTTCCTCATTCAATTCAATTTCTAGCTCTTCTTTCGGCTCCTCAACTTGGTGCAGACTGTCGATAACGCCTTCTTCATCCCCAGTCTCCAAACCTAAAATCTTACTCATCTGTGTTTCCGGTATAACTCCAGCATTACGCAGCTGAGTCAGTTCCCAAGCTTCCGGAGAAGGAATACGTCGGCGGCTTCTCGAAGTATCTTCATCTTCGGCAAAGGACGCTGGAATCCCACTGATAAGCTTCCGAGAAGAAGCTTTAGATGCAATGATAGGTACCTCAGGATTGAAAGCCCTATCACGACGTTCCAGGTCCGGAAAGTCACCATTTTCATATCTGGTAGAAATAGAGTAATCTTTACCATTATCTTGATCGATATCCTTCATCGAAAGACTAATACGACTCCCATTTAACGCCAGTATTTTAACAAAAATGTGTTGACTCTTTTCCAAACCAGCTTCTGATGGATGTGATAGCCTCTGGTTTCTTGTGTTTAAAATTTGAGAAATATGAACCAATCCTTCAAGACCACGACGTTTGCCTTCTTGGCTTCGCTTTGACTCGTACCCTGGCGGTGGGATTGCATCTTCGATTTCGACAAATACACCAAAGTCTACTACCCCCAGTTATTCTTCCTCTGTATACACCTCCAACTTGAATGGTTTCCTTGTCCGAGCGTTTTCTTTTCGATGAAGTATCTTTTTGAACGTAACGAGAAACCTCTCTTTGAAGGCGCTCTTTCCCAGCATCTTTCAACTCGTTTTTATACATCTTTGGTTCCGTTCCACTTTCATTTTCCGAATCACTTAGCTGCACTTCAACGCCTAGGAAGTCTCCTTTTTTATGGGAAATCTTGCCCTTCAAATCTTCTTGTAGCAACTTTCTCGCTTCCTCTCGTTGGTCCGGTAGTGTTAACCCTGGAAAAATTTCCGTTCTCTTTTTCAATTCCTCTTGAGAAGTTTCGACAGCCTGTTTCTCCATGTTGTCGCTTTTAACGGGCTCAAAGTTCTCGTTTTTGATTTTCTCTGTTGCATTTTCTTTTTTCAACGCACTTATACTTCGATATAAGCTTGCACATAGCGATGGTGGCCAATCGTCTCCACCATTTTCGACGAGTGCTTGAGTGAAAGCCTGCAAAGTCTGGTGCTTACTACCCAAGTCAACAATGAATTCTGCCAAAACCTGCACGCCAAGTTAGTTACAAAGTGCAATTTAGAAGCAAGAATGCTTACTTTATCACTAAAACCTAAATGGTTTTCTAGCTCTTTGCATATCCTCGAGAGTACCGAGAGATAAACCAACTTGTGCAAATCATTCATCCCTTGCAAGAATTTATCCCCAGGCTCAAACAAGAAAAGAGCGCCAAGCATTGTAAAGCATTTTTTTATTTGACGAGTTACTTTTCCGTATCTAATAAAGGTAGAATAACTTGTTGCCAATCAGACCAGCGGTCAAGTCTCGGAACATCTACAAAGCCATTATATGACCAATCATCAGACACCAAAAGAAAATGGAACATACCACTCATCTGTGTGTTGTATGACCTCGTAAAAACGACGTGAGTCCACTCAGGTTTCTCGACAACCCCAGAAACGTGAGGTTTATCATCAATTAGAAGAGTCCCTTTTACTAACGTTTTGTCTCTTACAATTATTAAACGTTCCAAGAAGTCCTCCCCAAAGTGCCTAGTTCATACTAAGAAAAGTATTTCCACTTTCCTCATCAATCTCACCTTCGTAACCACTGATATTTTTCCTTAACACAGGTTTCCCATTGAAAAGGTAAAGGAGCTGAACATATGCGAACATCTAATCCGTGTTGTATCATATTCTTTACAGACTCTATTGCTCCTTGTACAGGTGGAAAGTTTAGAAAGAACCCTAAACTACAGTTTCAAACCAACAAACTCAGGGAATTTAGTAAGATTCTACCAACCTTCTTCACTCATCAAAGCAATAACTTCTTCTTTTTCCTGATCTTCAAAATTCTGTTCCAGTTCAAAATGTTTTCTTTCACTGAGATCAAAAGTTTCTTGTTCCGGGTGTCGCTCTCTCCATCGCTTTGTAAATTCCTCATCAAAGTCTGCCATCACGTTATCCATGTCAACTAGAATAACTGGTGCTTTTAAAAGTGTCTTGTTTCTTTTAGAGTTTCTCAACATCCAACCTATCGTGATACCAACCAACAAGGTTCCAACAGGAAGAACCATGTTTTCGTTTAGAAAACAAACTCCAATGGAGAATGTCTGACGATTCGTAAAAACAAGACGCTTGAATTAAGAGTGTAAAATTTCAATATTTGCAAAGAAACACTTAATTTTTTATAACAATAACTTTTCTACTGGTCTTGAACTATATAGAACAACATATTGAACATGTTGTGTAATTATCCAACGTCTTTGTCTCTCTTAAGAGAGAGATTGTACTAGAATAGATTTGTCAAGGACATTACTGAAAATGATATGAAGTGTGGCAGCCTATCAACTATGTTTTAACACGAACGACACTATGGAACTACATCATCAATTTCTTGTCATCTAATTTGTTACAGAGGAGATATAAGATGACTTGTGTAATGTTATTGTTGTTGAAAACAAGCAAGCGTTATATGTATCTATAGATAATCAAGAAGTTACTCAAATGTTACTGATATAAAAGTCCCCATGGATATTTAATGCCCATATATTAAATAATAGAGCAAAGTCATTTCTTGATGACATATTACCAATGGGCAATAGGAAGTAACTCCTTGATAATGTTTTCAAATGGGAACAGCAATGAGGAAATAGACAAATCTTATTCTATTGGAACTTGATTCTAGTTTCTCTACTCTTTTCCATTTTGTATTTTTCCTGGTTGACTTGTTTGTAAAATATTCTTCTAGACTTTGAGATGTTGTGCTTTCATCATGAGAATGTGCCTGAAATAACCAAACCATTCTCATTTCCAAATTTTGTGTCATTGTGACGTTACCAAAACAATGCGGTGTTTAGTGACGCTTTCAAGTTTATTGTTTCGAAATAGAGCTATTGGAGAAAACACAGTAGCAAAAGGTCTATTTTCTCGTCACCTATCACGCAGGTAAATAATTCTTATATATAGACCTTTAGCCATCTTTCACCGTTCGAAAGGTCCCGTTTCGACGATGATGATGATGCTTCGGATGAAGAGAAGCCACGAAGAAAACTAACTCCCTTCAATCTTTACATGCAGAAAATGCTACCTGTTATGAAACAGCAACATCCGGAACTTGCTCACAAGGAAGTGTTCAAGGTAAGGCACTAGTCTATTGATCTATCCAAGTGGTGTCTCAAAATGGTTAGTTGTGTGCGGAGAGTTGGAAAACAGCTCGTGAAAACCCGAAGAACAATCTTTCGAACAAGTGAGAATTGATTATAAGGCTACTTTGTAGTTTGTTCCGTACTCTTGTAGCCATTGAATCGTTCCTTTTCGATCCATGGTTGTTCGTAGACGGCTCCTTTGGTTTGCTGTTGCGGAAAACTTTGTCAGGTTAAACAGCAAACTCATTTTTTTCCAATAAATTCGTTTAACCTTCTACTTGTTCCGCTTTCAAATAAGTAAAAAAGTTATTAGAAACCCTTTATCTCGATGAAAACTTTCTCTTATCAGTTGAGCTGGGGTATGGATGAAAGAGATTGCTCTCTTTCTATCATTATGCTTCTGAAAGCATTCTTTCACCAACTCTCATCATCTAAGAGAAATATATGCACTAATGAAAAGCTCCCACCCATATTCTATTAAAAACTACTCCTTTTCCCATCACATCTTTCTTCTAGCACGAAGTTTTTCCTCCTTCTTCTTCAATCTTCTAGCAAAGCGATTCAGATGTGGTTCCTTCTTTGAATCTTCTCCTTTGGCGAAATATTCTTCAGACTCTTTACGCAACCTTCTATCCTTCCACTCGACAAATGTCAAGTAAAGCACCCCAACAGTTAACAATATTCCTAACACAAAGGCCACTCCCAGTAAGTATTTTTCCAACCCACTTGGTGGTGGTGGTAACCCTGCACTTTCTTCAGCAGGTGCACTATCTGAAACTGATTCTTCTACAACTGACTGAGATAAAGCCAAATGTTTTGTTACCCAATAGCTATTGCTGTTCCAATACCAGTCTACAAGTTTGGTTGACCAGGCCAGCACACAAACCACCCGTTGAACATTACAATTTCTTTTCCAACCACAAGTGTGCAATCTACAAGAGTGTAATGAGAATAGTTTTGTTTGTTTTATTCCTAAAGAACAACAAGAACAAGAAACAAACGCTGAGGTCATCTTCAAGACAAGTGGCTTTACCATTTCCTCTTTCACACCAAGTGGAATCGCAGGCATTGCCTTGTTGACATCACAATGTCATGCCTTAGTCACTTTCATTTGCTCTTCACTGTCTCATTTCAAACTTTCTTTGTGGTTCAAAAAGGAAGAGAGATAACTCGCTAGATTTTTTCTAGAGACTTCTGCTTCAAATTTGCCATTTAAGCTCTTCACTTTTAACAACATATCACCAGTTGACGAGTGTTCATCAATGACATGTTCCCTCACAAGTACCATCCACTGTGCACCACAGGCCTTGGCAGCTGCAGCCTGTTCTTGAAGAGAAGGACACGATACTGCCAGAAATTCTGCTTTCTAATATACAAAACATTAATTGCTTCAGTCATCTATTCAAAGGGCACTTACAATATTTGCAAAACGTAATTCACAAACAATAGAAAAACGCAAGGTTAGTAGACCATCCCCTCCAATACTCATAATAAATACATCACAACTCGACAACAAAAAACGTCTTGACATATCTTTACAGACCTGGTACACTAATTTATCCAAACATATACTCATCCCTAATGATTCCCATGAATGCTTAGAAACACCAGTATGCCACTGTGCCTGAGAATCTTTGGAATGGGGACTATTCCAGTGACCACCATATCCAATAAATACAAAGTTACTTCGTTCTATCGCGGCACGAGTGGCAATCTCGAATATAATTCCTAGTCAAAATAATGAAAAGATGAACTAAATATAGAAACATTATATTGATTACCATTAAAGCATTCATCCTTCGTAAAAAGAACTGGATCCAATATCAATGACTCTAAATGACAAGATGGAATGCTCTCCAATATCCACAAGACTTCAACAATGGCTTCTATTGGTTTTGCTGCTGGAGCATAGACAACTTGTGATGACAGAATAGATTTCTTGTCAACCACTGCTGATTGTCGATGAGGTGAACGACTATTGACTGATAAACTATCAGTCTGATCATTGGAAACTCCGAAACCTGCAAAATTCACTGCTTTCGGCACCGATGCAAAAGGTTCGCCAGGTGTAGGATCGAATAGACGAAGTAATTGGGCTATTACTGTACGTGGATTTCCTCTCAGCAATGCAAAAGAACAAAGTTTCTCTACTGTCCGCTGAACAAGTCTCTTTTGATGAGTATCTTGATTAGATAAACTCTTAACATTTGATATGACTGCCATTAATTCTCTTTTGATGACATGATTGTTACCCTTATAAAAGGCTGAGGATAATACTAAGGAAACCATAGAAGCAAATTTTTCTACAACTTCTTCCTTGGGATGGAATATGTTATAGAGTCCACAATGACTAAGGATAGCTGGTAGCAAGTCTGTGTGCGACAAACGAATGGTGACTGGTCTCCCATAATGCATTCGAAAAACTTCACAAAGTTCTATACTCAAAGATAAGAGTTCCGAATCCATAATAAGTAGACTGGAAGAATAAAAGGCATTCCATTCAGCTACTCTATATTCTCGAATGTTTCTTGTCGTTAAGGCAAAAGGCTCCAACTGAGACACATAATCGTCACTCCAGAAGCCATTCTCTTCTAAATCCCAAACATCACCAATTTCGAAAAGTTTCAAGTTATTCCCAAATCGTTGATATTCTCTTTGCATGTGTCGACGAAAGGTTGAAAAAAGTGACATTTTCTTGCCGCATCTTAACAACACCTCATGAGATTCGGAGTCTTCTTCTCCATAGGAATTGTAGTCATCATACTCCCTACAAGAATGATGTCGAAAAGGAAGCCCACCATATTTCAGAAATATATTTCTTATAATATCCTCCAGGGAATCTAATACTTTACTATAATGCATATGAACACTTGATGATGCGCTCTGTAATATTTTGGTCTCTGGAAAAAGAAAACTCTCTTCATTGACGGTACTTGACCATAAAGGAGCCACTTGAAATAAATTAGACAATGCCTTCATATAAAGTCGTGAGGAAGGATCACTCATGCGTCTTAATAATTCTCCAACGTATTCATCTTCCACCTTTGGAGGCAAATAATCTTTCAAAGAATAAACACATGAGAGTATCTAAAGAACCAAGTTAAAGCACCCACCTCCATCTAATATTTGCGACGCACTAGGTCTCTTGATAGGATCTCTTGCTAATAAACTACGAATCAACTTGGATTGTCTCGGCAGTCTGGCCTGAAAGTCCGGGTCTGGCACTGAAGATTGTCTTAGTCTCATTAACACTTCATGACGTTCCATTGCAGTATCAAAAGGACCATGCCATAGTTCAAAGCTAAAAGACAAAAGAAACATTCATCTCCATATATAAGCTTACAAGCCATCTCTTACCCAATAATTCCAAGTGAATAAATATCGACTTTGTTATCGTATGTCGGAGTCTCATTCTCTTCTAGTTCTGGGGCTCTGTAATAAAGAGTACCAATTCCTCCCGTACGGTCATATTCTCCAAATGAATCATTTTCTTTCTTCGGTGTGACCGAATCTATCGCATACTCCATTCTTTCTGGAGTTGTTCGAACCCCATCCAAGGAGACAATCTCCTTTGCAAGACCAAAGTCACCAATTTTAATAGTACCTTGGGAGTCAAAGAAGATATTTGTCGGTTTTAAATCTCTGTGTAAGATACCACAATTATGAATATGATGTAAACCCTCCACAATCTGACGAAAGATACTCCACAAGTCCTCATTCTTATCTAAGACATGATCAATAAATTCCCTAAGAGTCCTCCGACAATATTCCATTTGAATATACAAATAGGCCACAACTTGTTGTCCATCAATTGTATTTCTCCTATCCAAAGAGTCCTGTCCAAAACTACCACTTTCTAACCAAGCATGATGATAACGAACAACATGTGGATGACTTAACCTTGAAAGTGTCGTAACCTAAAACAATCCTTTAGTATGTGTATATAAATATTGAACATTACTTACCTCTCTTAAAATATGACGTTCTTGTAATAGTCTTTCAGTCAATGCCACTCTCTTCAATGCATAAATACGACCATCCAACTTGTTACGGACTTTCATGACTGAACCAAAACCTCCACGTCCCAACAGACGTAAATATTCAAAGTCCTCACGATATCTCGAAAAAGGTCGTAAATAGTTGCCCAAGTCTCTTTTGTAGACCGTAGCATTTAAAAGAATCGACCAAAATACAGTTTCCTTTCGACCTTTCTTCATCATTGCCTTTCTTAAAGGTACCCAGAAGACTTGTTTGAAACGCTCCACTTCCTTCCAATCATTCAAATGATCCAGTCTTATATCACCAAATATCTCTTCAAGGATTTGAACATCAGAAAGATCCAAATCTTCCTGTTGTCTATCCATTACCAGTCCACTATAATATAACAGTGAACGTAACACATGTCGAATAAACAATTCCTCCCTCTCATCGGCTTCCATATGAATATTCTCTTCTACTTGTTCATCCAGAAAAGTCTCTTCAGATGAATCTGTAAATACAACATCGTTAAATACTTCCAATTGCTCTGAATCACTGCTGAATGCTTCAGGAACAGCAGCATTGCCAACATAACTAAGGATTTCTCGAAGTTTCTGTGATGAATTGTGCAAATTGCTGCCTTCACTATAAGAACTATTGGTTCGTATAAGTGAGTCTGGGTCCATTAAAGACCTTCCAAATCTTTTCCTTGCATTCCTTTCCAAAGCATATTCTTCTTCTGCTCTTCTTTCTTCCTCCTTTTGAACCAAATCTTCTCGAAGACTACTAACAAATGAATCATTCACTTTGTTTTTTGCTTCTTCTTCTGCAGGGAAAACAATATTCTCTTGTGGATTCAAGTCATTATTCCATTCTACTAGTTTCTCTCTTATACTTTCCACAATATCATATATACAAACTCTTCCTTGGTATCGAGGTAATATTTCGGCAACATGTTTACGGAGTTCTTTCAACTTGCACTGACTCAATGGAATAATTTCTAAACTTTCAGTATTTCTTATCGATACTATAGGAAGTTCCTGAGTGGGATATTTGGGACTCAGTCGAAAAGTAATCCAAACTGCGAATTGCCTCATATTTTGAGTAGACTGCAATGGACTAACTTTTATTTCTAACACTTTCCTTAATAAAATTATTATAATACATTGAATATCTTCATAAACCATACTTACTCTTTCTTCTTTTTCCCATTCTTCTTGGGTTTTTTGTCAAGTATTATTAAATCTTCACCAAATATCGCTTTTAAAGCTGCCACTTCCTCATCTTTTGCTTGCATTCCTTTCCTTTCTAGTATCCACAATAAAATGATAGTCTTTCACAGTTTTTCAATGTTTTCAACAAGTTTTTTTTGGTCACTGATATTTGCTGATCAACAAACACAAAGGATATCCCATCCCATACACACCACTCTAAAAGATACTTTGGACAACATCAAATGAAATTGCATTGTTCAAATACATATAAACTTTCTCCATTTATTTATATAAATATTTATATGTCTTGGAGGTAGTAGATGCATATAAAAGTAATTATCTTCAAGTTACCATTCTCCTCCATATCCTCTTGTTCCTGAACGATCGGCCAAAAGTTTATCTTGTCCACGTGAACCACTGATACCTAACATGGCACGAAGTTTTTCCGACTCTAACTTGGGACAAGTAGTTACGCGATGTCCTAAACCACCACAATAAGCACAACCACGAACACCACCAACATCTTCCAATGCAAAATGATGAACATCAAGATTTTCCAAAAATGGAGCAACTTTTTGTTTCGCTTCAATTAAGAGCTCTTTCAAATCCAACAAAACACTAATATTCGTACTGGAATTGACAAATGTAGTCGCTAAGCCTCTTTTCCCTCTTCTACCGGTTCTTCCAATCCGATGAACATAATCCTCAATATCTTTAGGCATGTCATAATTGATCACATGCTGAATATCAGGAAAATCTAAACCTTTAGCAGCAATATCAGTGGCAACCAAAACATCCTTCTTTCCTTGTTGAAACTCTGCAATCGCACGACGTCGTTCTTCTTGTTCTTTTCCTCCGTGAACGGCTGCTGAAAACACTCCTTTTAGTAATAAATATTCATGAACATCATCAACATCATTCTTGTTTTCACAAAATATTAAAACTGGAGGAGCCGTTTTCTGTAGGCATTCCAACAAGCGACCTATCTATCAACAAAGATAAATATAAAATATACCAATCATAATTCTACTCACCTTTGCATCTTGTCGAACGTACTCTACTTCTTGAATGACATTCATATTGGCAGCTCCTGCTCTACCAACATTGACAAGTATCGGATTGACCAAAGCAGTTCTCGCAAAAGTTTGTATCTTCTTTGGCATGGTAGCAGAAAACATAAGAGATTGTCGTTGAGAAACAAAAAAATCGAATATTCCTCGAATATCTTCTTCAAAACCCAAATCAATAAGTCTATCTGCTTCATCCAAACATACAAATCGACAACTTTCCAAGTGAAGCTTCTTTCTTTTGAGCAAATCGTGAAGTCTTCCTGGAGTGCCTACACAAATATGTACACCTTCTCGGATATTCTCTAATTGTTCACGAATACTCACTCCCCCAATAGCAAGAATACATCGTAACACTGTTCCATCATCATTAAAAATATGCTTAAGAAAACGTAACGCATTTTCATAAATCTGACTCGCCAGTTCTCTTGAAGGGCAAATTATTAGCCCAAGAGGACCTTCTCCTGGTTTCAAACTTAATTTCCTTTCTGCTTCCCACACCATCATAAGTAGTGGTAATAGAAATACAATGGTCTTTCCAGAACCAGTAGAAGCGATACCAATCAAGTCTCTTCCTGATAACGCAATTGGAAGTCCTTGCATTTGTATTGGAGTTGGACGTGTTACTTTCATTTCCTTTAGTGCCGCTCGAATTGGTTTAGGAAACTTCATTTCTCTAAACGAAAAACACATGGGTGGAGTATCTTCTCCTTCTAGTGAAATACCATATTTCCTTCTCAACTGTTCCCATTGTTGTGCAGAGACTTGCTCTAAATATTTCGGTGCTTTCCACGAAGTCTGAATAGGCTCTGTATATCGAATATTCTTTGCAATTTCCCCTACTGCTTTGAGCGCCCTTCTTTGGTCGGTCAAGTCTTCAAGTATTTTTGCTTCTTCCTCAGCCAATTTTTGAACTTTATCTGGTTCGTCTTTCTTTCCACTAAGCACTCTATCCAACAGAGAGGTCTTTCGTTCCTTTTTAGAACTCTGTCTAGAGCTGAGTTCTTCTCTACTACCTTGTCCTTTGTCTTCTAACTTGGTTGTCGACGCAGAATGTTTGCTGTCATTATTTTCCTGTACCCAAGACTCTTGAACAATCTGTTTGGCTTTTTTTATAGTCAGTTCTCTTCTCTTTTTCACTGGGATGTACGTTTCTTCTTCGCCTTGCATCATCCTTGGCTCCCAAATCAAACACTTTGACCCAATGGGAAACAAACAATCGATGATGGAATGATATGTTATATCCATGGAAGAAGAGTCAACCACGATGATGTCCGATCAGCTTAAACATGATAATGAACCCTTCCCATGACACTTCAACTCTTTCAAAACTACCTTGTGAAAGTACAATCTTTTTTTATCAACTTTGTACCAAGAGAGTTGAATTACATATGAGTCATGAATATTTACAAGTATGAAGAGGTTTCATCATCCTGGAAAACTTGCTGATGATGGCCACAAGAATTTGCCAGCAGTTGGACTTGTCATTTTCCACGTCATTTAATAATGAATAAAAACTTGAAACGGCTGCAATTTCCTTGTTACCTTTAGAGGCTCATGCTTGTGAATGTCCATCTTGTCACTGCAGAGAGACTCAATCATGCACAGTAAAGCACTAAGAAAATGGCCAGAAAATGCATTTTCTTTATTAGAAAGATGAAACCTCAGCAGGACTACTAGGTGCCCCCAAATAGGCAGCAAGTCGTAACAAGTCGGCAAATACTCCCCCTGCCGTAACATCTGCTCCTGCACCAGGTCCTTGAACCACTAGCGGTTGACTATCATAACGACGTGTACGAAAAGAAACAATATTATCCGATCCCTTCAAACGACCAAATGGATGACTTGACTGATAACGACGCAGTTCAACAGCACATTTGTACTCTTCCACAGAAACCACACCAACATATCTCAAAACTTCACCATTTCTCTTGGCTTCTAATGCCATCTATTGCAAATTATCCTCAACATCTTTCTAAAAATAGAATTCCTAACTACTTACTTGACCCAATTCTTCATCATAGTCCTCTAGTCTTTCCAGAAACTGAGAAACACTAACCCCCTTTTCTACACGTAAACTCTCAGGAACCAACGATGTTACTTGTAAATCAGACAACTCGAAACGTAAACCAATCTCTCGGGCAAGAATCACTATCTTTCTTGCAACATCCATACCGGAAAGATCTTCACGGGGATCAGGTTCAGTATATCCTTTTTCCTTGGCTCGTTTCACTACCTGGGAAAAGGATTCTGAACCATCAAACTCATTAAAAATGTAGCTCAACGTTCCAGAAAAAATACCCTCAATCTCTTTCAACTTGTCTCCAGTTCGAATCAAATCTCTTAAAGAGGAGATAATAGGCAACCCTGCACCCACATTAGCTTCATATAGAAAGTGAGAATTGGCTGCACGTTGAGCATCACGCAGACTAACATAAAGATGCATAGAACCAGAATTAGCTTTCTTATTGGCAGTAATTATATGAATCCCTCGGGTCAACCAATCAGTATATTTTTCAGTAACTTCATCGGAAGCCGTACAATCACATATGACAGCATGAGGAATGGAAGTATCATGAACATGTCTAGCAAATTCAACCAAATCACAATCTTTTCCTTCGCTCTGTAGAGTTTGTTTCCAATCCATGACATTCGGATTTAATAAATCGATTAATAGCATCTTTTTGGAATTGGCAATTGCACGAATACGAATATCTACTCCAAACTCTTGACGTAACAATTCCATTTGTTCCAAAATTTGATGAATGAGTGTTCCTCCAACTGTTCCTGTGCCTATACAAATGATCAATGAGATGAGCGTTTCTCTCTATACTGACAGCAATCCTACCTAGAATACCCACCGAGATGGTCTGATCAGATAAATAAAAAGCTGCATGAGACGCCCGAAGTGCTCTACTTTCATCTTTGCTATCAATGACAATGGAAATATTGTGTTCCGATGAACCTTGTGCCACTGCACGAACACTAACACCTACCCTGGATAATGACCCAAAAAGTCTAGAAGAAACACCGGGAACCTTGTGTTATGAAATGAATATATGATTCTCTTCTAATAAAAGTATTTACCTCTTGCATATTCTCTCCAACCATTGCCAAGATAGAACAAGACCTCAGTATATCAACTGATGAAACGAGTCCTTCTGCAAGTTCTGTACGAAAAGCATATCGAACAGCTTCCACTGCCAATTCTGCTTGTGACCCAGGAACAGCTGAACATATTGAATATTCAGAACTCGCTTGAGCAATCATAATCACTGAGAGACCAGCCGAATACAACGCACGAAATAGTCGAGAAGCTATTCCAGGAACACCAATCATCCCAGTACCTTCCACATTCACTAATGCCACATCTTTCACTGTACTAAATCCTTTAACTCCTCTCGAGTTTTTCACATTGGCTTTGGCCGTTGCCGTGGCTGGAGACACATTTGAAGAAGAAGGCAAGTCGGTTATATCCATCATAGAACTATGTATTAAAGTACCTCTAGTATGAGAATGAAAGGTATTACGAATTTCAATAGGAATAGATGCAGAAATGGCTGGAGACATGGTGTCGGGATGTAACACAGCTGCACCAAAATAAGCCAATTCAGCAGCTTCCTTATAAGAGAGAAAGGGAATCACAACTGCATCTGGAACAACTCGAGGATCTGCTGAATAGACACCATCCACATCAGTCCAAATAGTAATCCTTTCAGCATTCAATAACCTTCCAAATGCAGAAGCAGAGTAATCAGACCCATTACGACCAAGTGTGGTAGGAACGCCATCCGAATCAGAAGCAATGAAGCCAGTGGCAACTACTAAAGGCGTAGGATTTTGTCTCAACCAAGAATCCAATCGTTCCTTTGAAACAGTCCAATCAATCAGTTTTCGTATTTGTCCTCCATCACTCATCTTTTTACTGTTCTTCGTCTTTTCCACTCTTCTCTTGAGTTCTACGCTATCCACTTTAGATGAATTGACCAAGTCTGTAAAAGTTAATTCTTCAAACGCTTGTCCATTTGGAGTACCAACTATTCTTGTGACTAGTATATCTCTTGCATCTAACAATGAACATTGTAATCCTTTGGAACGAAGAAGTGCCCACACTAGTTGTGCTGACCACAGTTCTCCATATCCCATAATAAGATCACGTACTCTTGTACTGGCTGACCTGGCAATCCAAACAGCTCTCAATAGATCTCGAAGATCTCTCAAATTGGAGGAAAGAGTGGCCAACAGAGAATGCCGTTCTTCTCCAGGAAGCAATCTTTCAATTAAAGTCTCATGAATATCTCGTAGTTCTTCAATTCCTTCCAAATAATGCAAGTCTTTATTTCTTGCAATGGCCGCATAGGTTAGGCGCTCCAATAGATCGGTTACCCCACGAACGGCTGACACCACGACAAACAAACGACACTCATGAGATGAATTACTTTGTCGCTTCAATCGACTACCAACTGAAGACACAACAGGTGCTTCTTGTAATGTTCTTCCAACAAAGAAACTACTCTTTGTAAACAGTCGACGTTTTCCAAAGAAGAACCTCCAAACTTGTGCACTTGCCACTGTCGTTGCTTTTCTACAGGTTGCTTGGATACATGTAGTGTTTGATCAATGTCTACAGTAGCTTGTAAGGATATTCGGAACTTTGTTTCTTGTGCTTCGTTGAAACCCTGACGCCTATCCATTCCACTGGTTCCTATAAAACTACTGCTTTTGAAACCAATACACGTGTTTCTATTCAACCAAGAATATCTAGTTGAATAGTTTACAATACAACGTTGTCTTTTATATTGAAAAAAATTACTTATTGGATAGGCTGCTAGGAAACAAGTTGGTTGTTTTTCCACAAAAGTCACCAACCACATCTCTTTCAGAGGAGGCATGTTGATCATTCATGGGTGCATGGGAACACTTTAGAGTTTTTATCTGATCCATTTCATGTTGGTTTAATCAATATAGCAAATAATCTAATGATATTCAGTGCATATCAATAACTTGTGCTCGGAAATATTAAAGGAAGAGTCTTGAGGAGCACTTGAAGCATCATGTTCTGTCTTTTGCTCTATAATTGAATCCCTATCAAAGCAAACCTCATCTGTGTCATGCTTTGAGTCTTTCCAATCTTGTTTAACATTCCATTCATTTGTATCTCCACTTTCAATATTTGTAAATGGATATATCACAATGGTAGGTGTCTTTGACTGGAGAGAATTTAAAACACTGGTAGTTCTCGGAATGGAAGAAAACTCAACATCCATTTCCACTGCACGTTCTACAATTCTATGATCCAATATCTTGTAAGTACCTTCATGAGGTAGTAATATTCTTTGCAACTTCTTCTTGGCAACTTCAAAATCATTCTCTCCTATCAATTGAATTCTTAGTTTACGTCTTCTTCTATCTTGTCGTTCTTGTTTCCTCTGATCAACTAGTTTCTGTACGTAATCTGTAAGAAGCTGCTTAGGAATACAGACACTTTGCAAGTCTTTTGGAAAGGTTATGCACATTTCTTTCTCAGGATAGTTATCAATGGATGTCGTTTCTAAACCATATACAGCAGAAATTTCGTAAATAAACGCTCTGTACAGTCGAGGAAGTTGTTGTGTTTTAATACGTCGACCAAAACCTCCCTTTAGCATCTCATTTAATGACTGTTCAACACTACATACAAACTCCATATTGTCCTCACAAAATTCTATCAAAAAGTCCGAATATTTTGTTTCCGACTCTTCTGCACATTCATTTAAACCCACTGCATCTGCAAATGCCTTTGCTCTATGGAGTCTACTACAATTGTCATCACATTCCAACCGAATAAAATCAGTCTGTCCTTCAGTCGCTTGGCACCTGTCTTCTTCTTTTCTCATTCCACAATTGCACGTCACGGTCACTTTATGTTCACAAGGTGTTGTGGGACAACGTTCTGTGGGATGACATGGATAACGACATGGATGGCCACAACCTCTTCGTGGTAATCTGCAAATATTTCCACAACTTATATGATGTCCTAAATTAGCGTCTTCGCATCTTCCAGAGTGGCAATTCCTTTTACACACATGAATTCCACAATGCAAGACCTTGCCACAAATCCTAGAGAAAGTGAATATCCATTGAATGAAATGATAGTAAATAACAATACCTTCCACACAAAACTTCTTCAACAAAACAGGGAACAGTTCTTGAAACACCATGACCTCCAACACACTCCTTTTTCACCAATACGACACAACGAGGACAATCACCATAATGACACAAATCAGGACACACATGACCGCATGCTCTCTGCTTTTGACACGGTCGATGACACTTTGGAGGTTCCGTTCCACAACGGTAAGGTGGTGCAATCGTTTCCGCACCACAGCACAGCTTAGCGCATCCCATTTCAAAATCCCGCAAGGATAACAGTTCCCATGATGACCACAAGGAAGATCACACAAATGCTCCCCACAGTTGAGCAGTTTATCACACGACATTTTGCAAGAATGGTCATATTCATTCCAAATATCTGCACCTAGATAACTGATAATAACTGCAAAGTCTTCATTTGATTGAAAGGATCCCTTTGCTTGTTTCTTCTTGTTCTTTTTGCTAAATGGACAACAAACCATGTCACATTTATGTCGCTTGCATTCTAATTTGCTTCCACAGCTTCTATTACATACAAGTTTTTCTCGCATCTCTTCACTACAAAGTGAGCATGCTACTTCAATTGTTTCACTTTGACATCGGCAAGGCAACTCAATCTGAATCAAACAAATGTGTCATTCGTCAGAAATATCCGGAAGAAAAATTTAGACATACCTTCTCTTGACAAGGCCACAAGCAACTTCGTGCCACATTGTTTTTGACAAGTGTGTCCAAGAGCACAATTCAATAATGTCATACACATCTGGCCACAACTAGGCAGTCGTCAAGACAATTGTCCTTCCAATATCAGAGCTGTTTAGGTTTTCTACATTCACTTTGCCACAAGCACAAGTTCTCCAAAGCTCCGGAAGATAAGGACAAGATCCACAAATACCTGGATGACAGATGTCACAACAGTGATGATTACCACAAGCAAGTTGTCGACTACAAACACCACCACAACTGAAACCTCCCTGACTTACATGATCAAAACTGACCATGTGACAAGGAAGCTGAAAGCTACTTGAGCCACAGAAACAGTGGATATTTACAGGAACTTGGCAAGGTCCACAGCCAGCTTCGTGACAAATTCGCTCACAAATATGTCCACAAGGTAGCTTCTTGCTACAAACCAAGTCACAAGAATAACCTTCGTCAGGAATAGGTTCCGAACATCGTACAACGAAACTTTTCTTTCCACAACGACAAGTTTGTGGTTCTCTGACAGAAGAACAAGGGGGACAGGGACCAGGATGACAGAGTTCAGGACATTTATGAGGACAGTCTGAGCCTTTGACTGCTCGACTCTTTCCACAAACCTCACCACAAGAATGTGGAGTAAACCCTGGTTGTAATGTTGGTTCTTTAACTTTTCCACAAAAACAGTAATATCCCAACTGTGCTTTTGCAAAACTTTTACGACAGCCTGGACACTGCCACTGTGAGAACTCTTCAGATGCGCCACTTTGGTCATTTTCAAGTCCTTGTCTCGATTTTGACCACTTGCGAACACAAAAAAGATGGAAAACTGCAAAACAATTATCACAAGACCATACAGCTTTGGAACGCTTGATATATTCAAAGCATACCATGCACTCATATTCCTCCTTCGATAAGGCTTCTTGCAAATAGTCACGTAAATTTTCACGTTGCAACGAATAGTTACCCAATTCATTACTATTTGAAGAAGACTGGCTCAGTTTCTCACGAAAATGTCGACTACTTTTTGCGACAGTGGACGAGGAGCTTTTGTCTTGTTCCGCCTCAATTTGCTGCAACCTATAGCTTTGTTCTTTGGAAGCTTTCAAACTAGAAGCAGTCCACTTTTTCCCATTTTTCTTATGACGTCGGCCACCCATAAGCTCAGACTTTGGTGTCTTTTGTAAACCCGTCTCAGAGTCTTTGTGCTCCATAGGAACTCTTTCTTCCGAATGAAACGGTGTACACTCTTCTTTTTCATGACTATCTTGTCGAACAACCGGTTTCCACAATGCTGTTCTTTCAACACCAGTAGGTTTCCTTCGGGTTGGTCCCATCATTGCTTTCACAAAACAAATTTATTGGTATACTCATCCCTGTGCCTAATAAAATTTACTTTCACAAACACAACTCAGTTATTTCTAAACGTATTATCAATTTCATATAATATAATCAACATTCACTGTGGACATTTTCGTTGGAAACATACTCATTGTCTCTACGTAGCCTCTGTAAATACCTTCTCGCCAAGGATAACTTAATTTCTTCAAATCTCTGTATCTTTGATTCCCGTGTCAGCATCGACGGAGGTATTTCCCTGTCCACAACCTCTGCTTGTTGACTATTCGGAGATATTTGAGTTGTGGTCGTAACAGTTCTATTTACAAGAATATCATTTGACGGCAAATTGGTTATTATCTGCTTCATTGGTGGCACATTACACAAAGGACAACGATTCGCAGAAGCCAGCCAATGTGTAATACAACTTGTGTGAAACGCATGACCACAATCTAAAAGACGAAGAACGTCTCCAACTTCCACCGTTTCCAAGCAAACTGCACATACTCCCTCTGGCATGATGTGTTTCCCCAAAAAGAATTTCATAACATCCGGTAAGGCCGTGCTATCTTCCGCATCTGTAACTTCGTCGTCAACCGTTTTACTGAAGGTAGGAATGCTGTCTTTTACTGTTTCCCACGACGAACCCGAATATGGTGCCCCAGTCTCTCTCGTGTTATTCCATGTGTATGTATTTCCCGCAACTTCTGGAGGAACAGGTATCACTACATCCTGTCTCGTTCTTTTATTGCCGTTAGTATTCTCTCCTTCTGAGATGATCAACCTCGGTTCTTCTTCAGGCCCTCTGAACTCTATTTCCGGACAAAATGCTTCTATTTCTGTCTCCTGTAGACCTTTTGGTCTGTTTTGGTTTCTGCCATTTGCGCGAAAAGGTCGAACTGGTGGAGTGTACGCAAACAACCCAGGCCTGCCTCTTCTTCTCTGTATATGATTGTAAAGTCCTGTGGACAAACCAACAACAATAAAGAAACCAACTGCTACAGCAAACGCAATGAGTACTTCTACTCTCAAGCCACTGCTAAGACCAAAACCTTCCATCTTGCCTTCAAAGTGTAACAACCGTTAGCTCACAAGTACAGCTTGCCTTCCCATACTTGACCACCACACAAAGTGTCGTGTGGAGACAAGCGAATCCAAATGGTTGAGGCGTGGACGAGAAGGATCGACCTTCCAGAAAAAATGCCATTGTTGGCGCCTCTCCCACATCCACATTTCCCCCCATTGACAAGAAATTCATATTTCAAGGGTCCCTTCCCATTCATCGTGTCATCCTCCCATTCTGCTGTCTGGTGATAGTGTGTTCAGAAATCGTTCATTGTCTTCCTTTTAGAAAATTTCAGACGTATGCTTGTCTTTCAAATGAACAATATCATCACGACACACTATCAAATAAAACAGCTATTTGACTAAGCTGCAAAATTTACAAAGGACTATTCAGATGCCTGAACAGCTAATACATCCAACTGTAAAATGTCGGCCTCACATCCCAAAAGACCTCCGAGATGAGGCTGTGTTCGACCCAGGTCACCATGAATAAATTCTTTGACATAAGTTCCAGCATCGGTCACCAGATCGACACAGGCAAAGTTCGAATTCAACAGATGAAAATAGATAGAATGAATTAAGCGTTTTCTTATAGAAAGCGATCGCCTATGTAACACGCGAAGAGGTGTAGCTTGTTCAATACACAGAGGCGTCAATGACTGCAAACGCTCACATGTACTTTTCTGCTCCATTGGTTTTGAAAGCCATACGATGCAGCGATAGGTCTTCCGCTTGGAAGTCTCCCACTCCTTCATTTGAGCATAAGCGTCATTACAGGAACATGTCAATTCCAGCACTTGTACTTGTCCTTTAGATCGAAATTAACCTGTTCCGAAGAACTCTTCATAAAACAATCATCTATGTAATTCCTCGAAACCTTTGGGCCGATGACTTGTATAATGAAAGGCCGACCCGAACCAAGCATACGAACATCGACATCTTCTCTACCGCCAGCAGTGAAACGGCACTCCTTTGCTCCCAACTGCGTCATTAAATATTCACTGATGCATTCTTCAATCGAGTCAGTGGCAAGTCGAATTCCTTCAACAACCCATGGACTCTGAGAAAGGGTTCGGGATAACTTTCGATAGCGACCTTGTATATAAATTGGAGCCAATACGAGAGACATCAACGCATCATAATCCTCCAAGTCATTATTCTGTACAAGATGCGGGAAACTTCGCAAGTTGAGTTGTACTTCTAGTTCACTCTCCACCGAAAACTGAAGGTCACTCAATTTCTCTATGGCATGTCCCAGAACCCACTTTACACATTGCTTTAAATCAATCACGTTTTGAGAAAGCGTTGAAGAGTCCGAAGTGGTTCAGAAAAAGGTACACTTGTTTGTGTCGAAACACTATCCCACATAGAGATGCTGATTCGGAAGGTAGAACTTACTTTCAACTGTTGCAATTTACGAAAAAATGTTTCCAATAGTTTCAACAGCACATTTTCAAGTAACAATCCATAGCAGAGTGAGCAAACAACCGAAGATGAGGTTGCTATACATAGATATATACATATATATATTTGAGCAAGTGAAAGCGATAGAGCTACAAAGCAAACGAGCCTACCTCCGTGCCAATCGTATCCCACTGTTGCGAGTACGTTCTTCAGACTAGTCTCGGTCATATTATACACCACCAAGTCTCTCAACTTGTCAGGAACAGCAAGCTGACGGAGCACGCATCGTGGACAGCTACTATTGATAACTGAAATAGCTGATAATTCCAATTTACTCTTTATGTATTCTGTTAGATATTCCAAACAAACGGTATCGTCTTTAAAACAAGTGACATAACCTTTGGCATCGAGTCGTATGGTTGCACCACCATCGACGGAAGATGCCATCAGTAACCTGTGTGTATCATTGGGCCTCGAAGTTTCTTGTTGATTGGGGAAGAGAGGCATGGTATCAGCAACCACACAACCCCGTTCTGTTGTTCGAGCACCAGAAAAAGGAAGTTTTCCTTTAGACCGTGAAGGTCATTGTAGTGAATTTATAGAGAAACTTCGAGCTTGCTTACAGGAAAACAACTATGTGAGTGCAAAGTGTCGTACTCTTTCAAAGATGTATTTACAATGCAGAATGGAAAAGTAGGTTTTATGTTTTTTACTCTTTAGTGTAATCTAACTTTAACTTTAGTGGCTTGATGAAACCAGAAAATTGGGAAAAGTTGGGGTTTCACGAAGACGATGAACAACGTGTTCCACAGGAAATAGACTTGGCTCCTGAAAGTCATCAAAAGTCAGGATATGTTGCTGGGTTACGTTATAGACGAAGAAGAAGAGAAATGCGACAAGAAGAAGAAAACAATGAGTAGTAAAGTGTTTTGTATATTTTGGAACTGATACATAAGCTTACTGTAGTTTCTAATAAAAATATGGTTTGAATAGAAAAAATGTCACCAATGCCGGAGCTTCGACAATCCGTGAACTTAAGCTGTCGTTTTTCATGAGTTTCTGTCTGTCTTTCTACCCTTTCTTACAACAGTAGAGTTTTAACTAGACACCGCCTTTGAAAACTGGCAACTTTTTCGCCAGTTAAGTGATTCATCTGTAAAGTAAATATATTGTTCTAAACTCTGAAACTACTATCATTTCTTCTCTTCAATAAATTATGTTTCGTCTGCATGTCTGTCCACGGGAAGAATCAAGGAGAAAAGAAAATCTCATCCAAAATAGGATGCTTGTTCAATTGTGCTTGTTCGGTTACTGAGATAAATACTGCTGATAGGTGGCAACATGCCTTCTGGAACTATGAAAGCTGCAGTATTGAAACAATTTGGAAAACCATTATCTATTGAAAATATTGAAATTCCTTCACCTTCACCTTCACAAGTTCTTCTGAAAGTGGTAGCCTGTGGAGTCTGTCATACAGATTTACACGCAGTGGAGGGTGATTGGCCTGTAAAGCCTAAACTCCCGTTAATTCCTGGTCATGAAGTTGTTGGAAGAGTGGTGGAAGTCGGTTCACAAGTTAATTATCTCAATAAAGGCGACTTGGTTGGAGTTCCGTGGTTATTCACCGCTTGTGGTCGCTGTGAACATTGTGTGGATGGCTTTGAAACAGTTTGCGAATCACAACTAGATACTGGATATTTCGTCAATGGTGGATATGCTGAATATGCTATTGCAGAAGCCGCTTTTGTGGGAAGTATTCCCAATGGAGTCGACATATATGGTATTGCTCCTGTCTTGTGCGCTGGTGTGACGGTTTACAAGGGACTGAAAGAGACCCAAGTGAAACCAGGCCAGTGGGTTGTGGTCAGTGGTATTGGAGGACTTGGCCATGTTGCTCTACAATATGCAAAGGCTATGGGAATGCATACTGTAGCTGTGGATGTAACAGATGAGAAACTGAATTTGGCAAAGAGAGTTGGTGCAGATTTGACTGTGAATGCATCAAAGGAAGATCCTGTTCAGTCAGTTCAAAAGGCTATTGGAGGCGCTCATGGAGTTCTTGTGGCAGCAGCCTCTATGAAGGCATATGAACAAGCTTTGGGAATGATTCGTCGTCGAGGTGTGGTCGTATGTAATGGTTTACCAGCAGGAAGTTTTCAGCTTCCAGTGTTTGAGTTAGTATTAAATGCGGCAACTGTGAAGGGTTCCATTGTTGGAACTCGAAAAGATTTGCAAGAAGCACTTGCTTTCGCTGCTGAGGGCAAGGTTCATGTTCATTACCGGAAAGAGAAGCTTGAAAATATCAATAATGTACTAGAACAGATGAAGCAAGGCAAGATTGATGGTCGAGTTGTTCTTGCTATTGAATAAGCAAACTTGATATTTGTTGTGTTTTATGGATTGTTGTGTGATAAAAAATAAATTTTACAATGTATTTGTCGATGAGAATGTATTGATATGGAAAAAGTCAACGGCTGACAAACATTTGGAAGAATTTCCGAACCAATGAAGAAACGATGCAAGAGCGCTGTGCTGGAGAGTTGATGAGATAGTTTAACCATAGGAAAAGGACATAACACTAATGTGCCTTGGTATCTCTTCAGTTGCCAAATAAACAGTCTTTATTTTGCTAAAGTTCAATCTCAACTTGGTATGGATTCGAAAACAGCGATAGAACCTTCATTGTTACACTCAATGCTTTCTTTGAATAGAATTCATTTACAAAAGTTTGCCTAGTAGGTATGGCTCAAGTGATCGATAGCAGAACCACGATAATTCTCATACAAGAGAAATTTTTCCTAGTTGCTGAAAATGAAAAACGATATATCCACTCACTTGCCGGAATATATAAAGAGAGTTTTATAAATAGAGAAAGAGATCTGTTTCTGAAAATTTGACTTAACATGCACAATATCTCTTTGGACGTTTGTTTTATTTTATTATTTGCAGTGAAAAGTTTAGTTTTAATAGTTGTTTACAGTTGATTTTACAACATGCTATACTGGAGGTTTCTTAAAACAATAAAATATGCATCGTATTCAACAAAACCTAGCAATACTCGGTCCATGGTCTTCCTAGTTGTCATTCAAGCAAGGAAACGGAATGGATCATTGGAGGAGGGATTGGCCTAAGGGACCAATGGACCGAAGAGATTTTTCTGCAAAGAAATATTTCCTCTGCTGGAATATTTTGGCCAATTAGATTTTGTGGAAATCTTCTTATGAACCGTCCAAAGTTTCCTGAACAAAGACCATACCGAGTGGTATATTGTGCTATAGGATTGCTGTCACTCCTTTTTAGTCTTGTACTTGTGCAGACACTGAAAAATGGCCCTTCTTGGTTCTTTGGTTATAGAGACCATCGATTGGACTCACTCTCGGAAGAATCCTGGATGACGGGAGACGAAAGTGGTTTTGAGTTTTTCGTCATAAACCGTAAGGACAGAGAAGATCGCTGGATGAATTTTCAAAAAAATGTAGAACAGAAATTACAGCACGAAATACGGAGAGTGGAAGCTGTTGAAGTGGATGGGAATTGGACAGAGGTGGTATCCAACCGAGCTGCAATGACTGTGAAGAGGCCCTATAGAGGAAACCATGAGGACATTGCCAATTGGAATGCAGTGAGTTGCTATCTTACCCACAGAAAAGTATGGGAGCAAGTGTTGCAGTTTCAGAGGAACTCTATTGTATTTGAAGACGATGCAAGCTTTCGCAAGAGAAGAATGTTGCGATATCGTTTCTTGGCAGAGTTAGAAGATGTGTTTACAAAGTATCCTAATGCAGTGGTTTTCCTGGGATATTTATCAATACAAGCCATGAGTGGTTTTTCTTGGAAACCTTCTAAACAAGTGTCAAGACACTATTTAGATATTACTGGCAATTCGGCTACTGGGACACATGCTTATGCCATTGCACCGAGGGCTGCTGAGTTTTTGATGAATACCTCTTTACCAGTCGAAGTCCAGATAGATGCTTTTCTGTGCTATGCTGCTTTTCGATATCCAGAAAAAGTTCGTATTTTCGTGAGACGTTCTTCTATGTTTTCTCAGTCTTTTCATGCAAGTGATATTCAGTCAATATGCTTTCGTTGTATACTTCCATTTGAAACACCAACCTACATCATAACCATCATTGCTTCGATTCTCTTGTGTTTATCGCTTTATTATCGGTATTCTCTTTGTGCATCGAGACAAACGATATGGGTACTAATGACTAAAAAGAGTAGTTGCATTTTAGAGCATTGGATGAAAGAATATAGGTCGATTCGGGCAGAAATGAGACGAAAACTGTGACAGAAGAAAACAGGGTACCTTTATTTTCGGCTTGTATCAACGTATTGGGTTGTTGCACTTGACCAATGGAGAATATGAAATGTTTATTTCCTTTTCCATAATGCATGGCATGCATGCTAAATGAGATCTTTTAATAAACGATTGATTGAATTTTTGTATTCTTTATTGTGTCATGGATTATTAATTAGATTAATCGTCGAGCTCGCCTATGGTTGTGGAGGTAGAAGAAGCATTGCCAATTAGATAGTTTCGTATAGGAATGGGTAAGAAGTATGGTTATTTGGCTTCTAACTATCAAAGGAGTTGACACGGTCGTCTTTTTCTTTCTCTTGTTATACTATATATAAATTGAACAAGCTAATGACATTGTTTAACAATGTACCTGTCAGTTCTTCATGAAGAGTCATAACACCCAGGCAAGGAGACAAACGGTTAAAGACTTACGATTAAAACAATTGAATGGCTTCCTCAACAAACCTCACGACATTTGAGTTGTTCACTCTTTTTAATAATCTTAAAGATACTTTTTCAAAATGCTTTACCAAGTCATGTAAAGATAAACAGTAAGCCAACTTTAGAATGTTTCACAGAGTCCTTGTTGTTTGGTCACCGTCCTAATAAGTGCAGAGTATTTAAACTTGGAGGATGAACACCACTGATAGCTGCTACGCCAAACTTAGAGCCACTTTACTTCTTCTGTATCTTTCAAACATAATAGCAGACTTTCATAGGGTTCTTTCACGCCTCTTCAATGTATTTATTCTACTTGTACCTTTTATAGGACCAAACTTTATGACACGCACTACAGTAATTAAACACTTTTCTGAATCATATATTATAAAAAAGGTATCTTGTTACATCTCACCAAGTTGACGTAACTTTTCAGGGAGAAATCCATTTCTTCATTGTGACAATGGGCAAGTTGCGTCTTGGTGACGAAACGAAATTCTCTGTTTGTGAGAAAAACATTTGGTAGCTTTGAATATAAACTACAGTAACCTTGAGAAAACATGTGGAAACTCACCCAGCGCATCAACACTGAGAGAACACTCACACCATTGACAAAGTTTCGTTGCAACTACTCACAGGCAGTAGAAAAAGGGGTTGGTGTCTCTGGCGCTCAAAAGAAACCCGAATTTAACTTTCTAGATGCATTTGACGTGGAATCCAGATTAACAGAGGAGGAACGACTCATTGTGTCCCAAGTACGAAACTACTGTGCAGATAAGCTGATGCCCAGAGTCTTGGAAGCTGCAAGGCACGAAGTATTTCATAGAGAAATAATGACAGAATATGGAGAGTTGGGTATTCTCGGAGCAACTATTCCGGAATATGATTGTCCAGGAGTATCATCAGTCGCCTATGGTTTGACTGCAAAGGTAAATTGACTGTTGGAGATAAGAGTGACCCAATTTAACACCATCCAACTAGGAGGTAGAATATGTGGATAGCTCATACCGCTCTGCATTATCCGTTCAATCTTCACTTGTGATGCACCCAATATATGTCTTTGGCTCTGAAGAACAGAGGAAAAAGTATCTTCCGTTATTGGCAAAGGGAAAACTAGTTGGTGCTTTTGGTTTGACCGAACCCAATCATGGCTCCGACCCGGGAAGTATGGAGACAAGAGCACATCGAAACGTGAATGGTGGATACTCTATTACTGGAACAAAGGTATATGCTAAATGTGTTCTGGTGGATGCAGATGCGCTAAAAAAAGGAATTCACTAGACATGGATAACAAATTCTCCCATTGCTGATGTGTTTGTTGTTTGGGCAAAGGACGAAGAAAATGCAATACGAGGTTTTCTTCTAGAAAGAGACATGAAAGGCATATCTACCCCGTATATCTCTGGAAAATGGGCATTAAGGGCATCCGCAACAGGTATGATTATGATGGAGGTAAGAAGCATGACAAGTAATATCTTTATAAGAATTCAAAATTTTTTTAGGACGTGCAAGTTCCGGATAGTAACGTCTTACCAAATGTGAAAGGATTGAAGGGTCCATTTTCTTGTTTGAACAACGCACGGTATGGTATCGCATGGGGTGCATTAGGAGCTGCTCAGTTTTGCATGGAAACTGCAAGAGCTTACTGTTTGGAAAGAAAACAGTTTGGAAGACCGATTGCGTCCAATCAGTTGATTCAAAAGAAACTTGCAGACATGGTGACTGAAATCCAACTTGGCCTAAATGCTTGTTTGACAGCTGGTCGAATGAAGGATGAAGGACGGCTTCCATCTGACTGTATTAGCTTGTTAAAACGAAACAATGCAGGAAAGTCGCTTGAGATTGCAAGGCAGGCAAGAGACATGTTAGGTGGTAATGGAGTTTCTGATGAATACCATGTTATTCGCCATTGTATGAATTTGGAAGCCGTAAATACCTATGAAGGCACCCATGATATTCATGCTTTGATATTAGGAAGAGCAATTACCGGTATAAGTGCCTTTTCCAACTAGAGACGTGGTGGCGTGCTTTGGAAAAGATGGAAAATAGCTATATTTGTTGGTAGTAAGAAAATTTTCAAAAACACCATTATTAAATCTCTTATAATATATCAAACTTGTTAAACACAACAATGAGAATGAACGGATTGAATCAAAACCTTTGTCGCTTTAATACAATAAAGAACCCTGACAATCTATAACCGATACCATGTTTATACACTGTCTTCCCCATCTTAAAAACTCTTCTTATCTAAAGCATCATTGATAGCGACTTGTGCAGCTAAAAATTTTTTTGCATGCTGCAACATTCCTAACTGGTGTCGGAAACGTTCCATCGTGCTTTGAGTTTGTAAAAGTAGCTGCTGTTCTTTAACAGGAATATCTAAAATTTGACTGACACCATGAGAAAATGCAACGATGCGATCAGGACTCCGATCTTGTTCATCTGGTGAGAGACGACGAAGTCTTTCACTCAGCTGTACATTCTTTCCATGCAGTTTGTTGGATAGAGAAAGCACTTCATTCAACAAGTTCCATACTTCTAGTTCCATCGAAAACACCTCATCGTCACAACAAAAATCCTCTAACGTTTGTACTACCGCACTGACATAGGGTTTATCTTGTAAAATCCGTTTAACACGAAAACGATATTTCCCAGTATTCACTGTTAGTATTCTGCCATCAGGTAAAGGTTCAAAACGAATTAGTTCCATGACACAACCAACTCGAGCAATACTATTATTGTCCTTATTATAAAGAACTATGCCAAAAAATCGGTCTTTATCCTTAATTTGGTTAAAAAGCAACCGATATCTCATTTCAAAGCTTAAGAAAAAGAAGTAATTAGCACTGTTACATTCACTTTGAAACCAAAATAAAGCTTACATATGCAAAGGCAAAGACGAGCCTGGTTGAACCACCAATGATAAAGGAAACAAAGGGAGAACCCGTTCGTTATCGGACGGTTCTACTGCATTCGACTGTGGCTTGAGTGCACAATACTCGATTTCTCCCAAACCCGAACCCTCTAACTCCATACTTACAATTCGTAGTCTGCGTTTCATTGCGCAACGTCTCTTACAATACAGTCGGTTGCTTTTTGTAGACACGAAAGAAAAATAAAAGCTGTCCCTACACTTAGAAAACTGTGGTGCTTGTTGAATTATGGGACAGAAAGCCATCTCTGCCATACAAAATTTGGAAATCCTTCGACTTGACCAAGTGCCACGAAATGCGGTAAACTTAAAAAATTATCAGATAAACGCACTGCTCTAAATTAAAATTAAATAATTCCTTTAGTTTAGTGAATGTCATGTAATTTTCAGATGATATATTTCAACTGAATTAATTTTAAAACATTAATATTTAAACCCAGAAGAATATTGATGATTAATAGGTCTTAGCAGCAATTAAAAATTACCAAAAAAGAGGAACTCTGCTAAATATAAAATGGCGTTATCTTTCTCAAGTTGATCTGTTTCTGCTAGATTTTCAATCATTATTTCCTATAGTCTAGTAACAGTATCATAATTATTTTAAAAAACATTCTTGGAGACTCCTTTAAGGAAGTAATTTAAATTTTAAATATTCTGTAAGGATTGATTAAAATTGTATTTGTCTAACATCTGAATGACATTTTAGTTTATTTCTTTTATCATTCTATGTTATCGGATTTTCTAACATGCAAATGACAATCACTACGACTCTATCTCGTTCGTCCGTAATCTCTCTCGGTAGTTATATATGTTTGCCATTAGAACATTTTCAAACTCAAATACAAATTTTCATTTGTCTGGTGAATCCTTTAGATTCGTTTGTATCACCCACTTTGTTTGTGGTAAGCTATTGTACTGAAATTATTTGACTTGTAAAGCATGCTCGATGCTCCTTGTGTTAAAGTTGGTTTTATACTTTTGGTATTTTTTACTCTTTTGTATTTCTTGATTTAATTATCTTAAAGCTTTCGTATAAATTTGAAATGTCGATGGCTTGTAGCAATTCGGGAATCTAAACTTTTCAAAGATTTTCGTTGTCAACATTTTCGTTAGTCGAAATTGAATCCCCCGCCACTTGTTACTGTGATAAAACTGGACTGGAGACTCGGAAAGGAATCTTAAAGGCTATAGGCAGTTAGATAAGGAACTTTTATGTATATCGTGTGGGAAAGAGCTTGAAAATCCTATTCGTCTCCTTACTTGCGGTCATGTTTTTTGTTACGGCTGCTGTTACACGTCATCCGGCACATGCATCACTAACTGTCCCTACTGTTCCGTTCCTATTTTTAAATCTGAACTTGCTGATGACTTGTTTACTTCCAATCTATTGGCAGCATATAGAGAACTTCGACGATCCAGTCTCCTTCAAAACGTGGAAAACTTTTCTCAAGAAGCAGACACTATAAAAATGGAGAAAACTGCTGCAGATGATGATTCTTCTTTGGAACAAGAAGTGAGTCACAATATCCAGAGAATACCAGAGTGTGTGTCTGTAGCAGAAACCGAGTCTCTGCAACGGAATACATCGAGTAAACTTATACAAACCGACACGCCTTTTGCTATGTCACGTCTACCAAACTCGTCCGTTGACTGGAAGGATAAAGATAGAATAGCTGCAACACCAGTCACAAGTGTTCTGGAGAGTAGTCAAACTGAATTCCCAAGCTCTGCAAAGAGAACTGCGTTTATGCCTGTTGAAGATACTACAAAAGACTCTGTTACGGAGACTCCCTGGGAAAAAATCAAGTCAAAAGACGTAAAGAGTACAACATATGAAACCCAAATAGATTTGACGAAAGATCCATGGCCTAGAAAATCTTTAAGTTTCGACACTGTTTCACCAACTGCTGGCCTACTGGAAGAGCTTCCTTCCTGCTTTGACGAACATATTTCTCTTGAAGAGCTTCACTGCCTAATCTACGAACTAAATGACATTATGTATACAATCAGTAGAATAGAACAGTACATGTAAAAGAATATTCATGAATCTAGATGTTACACTGATCCGCTAAATGTATTAGTATTTTGAGGTTTTCGTATAAACCACAAGCAATATAGTAACCTAATAAAATTCATTTTTAGGAATAAGGCGACAAGATTGTTTCTTTGTTAGTAGGAAGGTTCCTTTTGGGTTCCTCATTAGCCATGAAGATGACATGTTAACAAAATACATTTAATTCATAGTATATTTTCTTCATGAATTCACGAATCTCTTCCGTCACAGTTTTGTTTCAAGTTGGTTGGTGTTCAAGAGTCAGTTAAGTGTAGTGAATCCTTTCGTACTTTGAAGTTTGATCAGTGCTATGACTGTTTTTTGCTGGAGTCCAAGAGACAACTGTTTAAGTTGGTGTAAGTTGGAGCTCAAGGAGAAAAGTTTTGATTGGGAACCAAGAATAACTGATTCAAGTACATTTAAAGAATTATTTTCAGGTTCTCTTCCTTTGAACACTCTTCAGAACTGGAACATGCTAAAGAAATCTCTTCGTTTTGATATTTTTCAAGTTTGCAAGTGGTTGAATCTTCCCAGACAGACTAGAGATCAGTTAAACATCAACTATATACTGCATTGGGAAGGAGCGGTTCATCTCTGGCCAGAAGAACCTGAAATATTTAATATGTTGGACCTACAAGAAGCCTGGACACAACTTGAACAGGAGCTCAACAACTTGGGTTTTGCTTGCTCAAATGAGAATATTTACTTGTACAGAACAGCTTCATGTCTTTGGTTACTTATAAGACAAAATGGTGATTGTTTTTCGGAGAAAGAACGTTTATACCTTTGGAGGATTGCGCGTCTCGCTAACGTTTCCCAAGCACCGTTGCAGCTCTTAAAGAGAATGGACTTTCTTGTTCATTTGCCATGCCCTGTTCTCTTATTAATAGCGATCATTTTATTTAGTTCTACTGATGAAATAATGGAGTATTATGAATTTCTTTTGGAACACCGTAAACGCGAAGATTTATTGGATTGGATTTGCTTGAAATGGGATAAGGAAACAAGAATACATTTAGAAAATCATTTGCAACAGTATTTAGATAAAACAGGAGATGTTCAAACAGTTGTATGGTTATCCCTTGAATTAATAGACCATTTCAATGAAAAAAGCCGTGTGTGGATTACAGAATATCGTCGTGTATTGGAACAAAGAGCTCTTTTCCCTGTTCTTGTGACCTTAGATACCAATGTGGAGAAGAAAACTTCCGACATGGATACTATAACTAGGTGCCTTGTTGATAAGAAAGCATGGGAAGCCGTTTGTTATTTTTGCAACAAGTCATTTGAATATGATTCTTTTGTTCATTCAGGCAGTAGACAGAGTAGTTTCCAAATGTACCCCGGAAGTTTTGGTTCAAAAAGTTTTGTTACATCTCAAGTAAGTTTCTAAGTTTTCATTGATAAATTTGTCGTTGAGTACTTGTCAATAGATACTGTTTTGTCCTTTCTGTAAGAATGAGCTACCCAATGTTGTATTTGTCTGCAAAGTTTGAGTTGTTGGAATCCATCTTCTCAAGATACCAGCAGTTATAGAAAGCAAGATGGTCAAGGAATAGTTGGGAAGAGAGACTCCTCTCAGATTGGTCATGCTGATTGGAATGGTTTCTTCACTTGGTGCCTGCAGTGTCGCCATGGAGGACATGTAGAGCATATGATGGAATGGTTCTGTTCAGCGGATTCCAATCGGCACCTATCTTGTCCTGTTTCTGGTTGTTCTTGTCATTGTTGGAAGGAATAAGAAGATGACTGGGATTAAGACAGCTGTCCTCCAAGCGTTTGGCATGCACTCTTCACGTGTCTTTTGAGCGTCGACAGAGTTGTCTTTATCCCACGAGGTGAAAATAGACGATTTGGTTTGAGTACACAGAAAAGTTACCCCCAAAAGTTTTTGTTATATGAAGTCTTGTTTTATTGGTAGTCAGTTACCTGTTTTTGAGAACAGTCGTTCTTCTAATGTTTTTGAAAAGAGACAACAGAGAAAGTCCGCAAAGGTGTTCAGAGTTAGTCGAAGACAGCGACGTCGACAGTGTACAAGACAAACGAAAATGCTACTCCATCCTATGGTTTATGCAGCACAATTGGATAGTTTTCCTGTGATGGAAGAAATGGAACGTAGTTTTAGGGAGAGGACCTTGGATATAGGAGAGTATGGTCAGTATGCTGTTAAGAAGGCAACGGTCAATCTGGGTAGTGTTAGAAATAAGCACTGGACAGACTCTTCCTCGGTCAGTGAAGACTTGTCCGCAGATGCAGTTTCAGAGGCTTCAGAGTCGAGCTCCTGTTCAAGCTTCTCTAGTAGTAGTAGTAGTAGTAGTAATGATAATAACTCACTGGGATCAAAGAAAAGCTTATCAGCCAGTTTGATATACTTGGAGGATAATTCACCCATCCGCAAGAGAGAAAAGAGAAGGAAGAGAAAATCTGTCGTAGAGTTTCACCCATGTTTAAGCAGAGTGAAAATGATTAACGAAAGGTTTTCTAACCAGGCTTCTTCACCAGCTATGTCAGCGCTGAGTTCGAATACCAGTTCCATGGATACGAATACAGCTGTGAAAGTAAAAGTTTGTGGAGGAAAATGTTGCAAAAGACATGAAGATATGCAGACAGTGATGAATTCCGTTTCGGAACTTGCTCTTACCAATCCAAATATTGAGGTTGTCAAGGGTGGTTGTCAAAAACAGTGCTCGAAGAATGGTGTAACAGTGACTATACAAGGAAAGAGTTTCAGGGGAGTGACTGCGAAAACTTTTTATGAACAATGGAAGAGCAGTTGTGATGTTTTGAGACAAGAAGAGGAGAGAGTTGCTGGAGAGATACCAACAACATGTAATATAGAATGGACTAATTATCAACCAGTTGCATAAGTGGTTGTAGAAGCATGGAATATAGTCAGTGTACATTATATCTTTGAATAGTTATGGGAATAGCGGGTAATTAGGGCTATTTCAGTTATGATGATAAAAGAAAATATTATTGAGAAAGATTGTGGCCGTTCAGAGAGCCACCAAAATTTAAAAAGTTGCCAAATTTGGCCATTTGATGTGTTGGCGCACAGCGCACACAAACCAACTTGAGAGCCTTCCATGAGTCATTCTTCACAAGCTTCACTAACCCGTACTAGCGAACCTGGAATAAAGAGTTTAGAACTGAAAGCAGGATTGGAGAGACTTCGAAAGAAGCTTGAAACAAAAGAATACCGTCATGGTCTTGTGGAAGATGCTTCTGCTCGGGTGCTACCAAAAGAACACGATACTTTTGAAAGAAAACTGACTCCCATTTTTCTGGATGAACTTAGTTTGGATGACGTACCAAGGAGACGAAATAGAACACCCCTATCCACAAGAACACATTCTACTGGCACAGGGGAACAAGTTGGGTTGAATGTGACCAACTCGGAAGATGGGAACTTGGTTTACCGTGGACATCAACGGTTAAACTCAACCCCAAGAGTTGTTTCTGCTGATAAAAGTTCAAATAATACTCCAAGGAGAACTGCTTCAAGTCCTGATGCAAAGATTTGGACACAGGATCACCAAAACTTGTAAAACGTCGCTCAAGTGACAGAAGTGATTCAAAAGTGGTAGAAAGCTGGACTGAAGATCAACAAGACTCTTTAACTAAAAGTGTAAGCAAATATTTTGTCTTATGGTTGGCTGTTTTTGAAAAGCTGTTTTCAGTACTCTTCAGGCTCCTCGTCTTCCAGAAGTCCGAGTTTCACGAAACTTATGAATGATTCCGAGATAGCTTTGCGACAGTCAAATGGGACAAACCCAAAAATATTACAATTAAGAAGCCGAGTTGGTATGGCACCAAGAAAATCAAACTCAGAACTTGTGCCTGAAGTTAGAAGGCGTTTGCGTTCTGCTTCGTGGGGTAATGCACAAGATAGTGATCACTCAAACCATTCAAAGTAATGTTTGTTGAAGACACATGATATAGTTACTTATTGCAGTTTGTAGGCTTCAACTTTTGGATAAAAACCTCGTTTCAAAAGACATGGAAAAGTTACAACAGAGGAAAAGTACCTCCTCATTAAGAAAGAAAGCAGATCGTCTTACGAAAAGTGATGACTTGCTTGAAACTGGTGAAAGTTGGAAAAAATCTCCTGTGAAGAATGTAAGAAAGTCTACCCCTCAGAGTCCGAGTTCCGACAACGAAAGTATGTGACTGATATAATTTTTAATGGTTTTATTTCGATTCAGCCTGGTTGTTTATAGGGTTATTGTTTGAATCTGATATTGAAAAGGACACAAGTTTGGTGGATGAAAAGACTACTGTAGATATGACTATAGAGGTACGATATTCAACTTGCTTTGATGATTAACTAAATACGACTGCTTGTTTAGCAAACACAACATGAACAAGTAGCTGCTGATGAAACAGAAGGAACAGAAACTGAAGAGGATTGCTCAAAACCTAAGGAAGAAGAGAAAACTGAAAATACTTCTCAACATTTGGATGAACATAATAACGAATATTGTAAAGATTCATATGAGAATGACACAAGCCAAGCAACATCACCGAACAGTATGACACAAGGATTGAGTAAGCTTTGTCAATTATTCCCACTGTCGACTTTGAGTTGAAGAATCCATCACGGGAAGACTTTATCGCCTCAGAATTGATTGGGTAAGTTAGTACTCTTATTTAGCAATTGATCATTAAATGTATTTGTATGTATTGATAGAGAGGGAGCTTATAGTAAAATTCTACGTGCCACTCACAAACCTACAGCGAAGGAGTATGCTGTTAAAGTCGTTTCAAAGCAAATGGCACGGAAATTGGGACAAGAAGGAAGATTGAGAAATGAACAGTTATGTCTTCAAATGGTTATGGGTCATCCGTTTATCGTTCGTTTAGCTTCTCTGTTTGAAGACGAGGGATTTTTATATTTTGTTATCGAGTTTTGTCCTTATGGAGATATGAACAACCTTATTAAGCAAGCTCGCAGAAAAAACAAAGTTTTATCCAAAGATACAATAAGGTTCTATGCTGCAGAACTTGTTAGTGCTTTGGAAAAAGTGCACAGAGAAGTATGCTTGTTTGCTTGTGTTGTTCTTTCTTTTAAGGCGTTATAGGGTATTATTCATCGAGATGTTAAACCACAGAATATATTGATTGGAGATCGAGGACATCTGAAGTTGACCGATTTTGGAATTGCTGCTCGCGTACAGTCTTCTTCTAGTGAATATGAAGAAGATACACTTGAACACGAATTGGATTCCTCAAGACGTCGAAATTCGTTTGTTGGTACCTTTACATATATGGCACCGGAGGTAAGCATCCGTATATTTGTGAGTTTGGTGTCCATCTTTACTGATATTATCTCTAGTTGATCCGAGAAGAGGGAGCCTGCTTTGCAAGTGATTTATGGGCACTTGGTGTTATTCTGTATCAAATGTTTACAGGCGAAGTCCCATTCAAAGGCAGCTCGGATTATTTGCTGTTTCAAAACATATTAAAAGGTCATGTGGAATTTCCAAAGAGTTTTCCTTCGGCAAGTGGGAAGGACCTTATAGAAAAGCTTCTGGTGACAGACGTTGATTTGCGTCTGGGAGCAAAAGGTTATGAGGAGTTGAAGAATCATCCTTTCTTTAGAGGAATTAAGTTTGAATTTCTGGATAGAGTAAGCTGGAATATTTTGACAGTACCAGAATGCACAACTGAATGAATGAATAGGTTGACGCAACAAAGGTGCTGGATATTGGTAGTCCTTCCGCACAGAGAAGTGCCTTAAAAACAGTTGGTAAAACTATTGGTTCTATCTTTAGTGTTGTGGGCAATGTTGCAAATTTAGCATCGCTTGCAGAAATATGGGACTCCTCGAAATGTAAGTTGTACATTTGGTATCACTGATATGCAAAGCTAAAGGCGTCTAGTTGGCTCTGCATATGAGAAGGAATTAGATGATTCGAATGACATGATGTCTCCCTTGGAAGTTTATGTTAGTCATGAGAAGTATGTGTGCATTTTCTCCATACATGTTTATGAGTCTTAATTGCTTTGTTAGATGGAGACAGCCATCAAGGAAGGTATATAATCTTGCCGTGGAATGGACAGGCAATTTGGTCCTGAGACATCCTGTGGAGGTATGTGAAGATATTAAATGTATACAATTGTTGCTATATTCTCCTTTTTCTATATAGGTTGCGAAGGATTTATTATGGAGAGAACGAAATATTTTGGAGGATGCTGATCGAGATTGGGCACTGGTACCTTCTGATGAATATAAAGAATTTTTGGTAGCAGCGGCACAGTTACAGTCAGTCAATCCTGGCAACTTGACTGACCCTGAAAGAATTGCCTTTTGGACAACTATGTATCATGTTATGTTTTTACATATTCAGAAATTTCTTACTCCAGTGACGCGAGCGCTAAGAAACGAACGTTTCTTTCGAGATGCGTTCTATCGTATTTATACTTTGGATTACTGTTTGGATGACATCGAGTAAGTATATAGATGTTCCAAGCTTTAGATGAATGATATAACTTCTTCAAGGTATGGTATGTTGGGTGCTGGACAGAGAGCAAGGAAACCTTATTTTCTTCCTGATGATCCACGTGAAGCAATCCGAGTTCAAGAAATTGAGCCAACCTCTTTTGAAATGTTACATAAGATTAGAGTTAGCAGAGGTTTTTGTGAACCTTTTTATCAGTGAAAAATTGAATTATTAGTTGCACAGTAAATTTCGCATTTTCTATTGTAATTTTTTATATTTTTGGGAGAATATTAATGTAAATGATTGACTGAAGAGAAGAACAAGAAGCTTATTTGTCATTCCTATTCTATTTTATTAGTGAATATTCTCATTTACTTCATAATAAAAAGACAGTGTTCAATCTGTAAATACTGACACTACAAATGTCAAGTGACGAACATGTGAAGATTGAATGGAATGGGTTGATGCTGGTGAGACCAACTCGGACCTTTGTGTGATTGTGGCAATGACTTGGTAAGAAAAAGAGATTGACAAGGTTATTATATGTTGGGTGATGGATTCCCATACCTATGAAAGAGATATTGAGAATGCTGATAGAGAACAGTTGGAAGAGAATAACTTTGAGTCACCAGAACCGAGTGTACGTGGTGCTCATATGAACTCTATTACTGGCTTGTTTGAGACCAGAGAGAGGGAACTCTTGGAAAATAGGAGAATGCAACAACAACATACTTACAGTATGCATCTTTTACCTGAATTGGTTAGTCTCGATACGGATGAGTTCATGAGAGATGTGAACCCAGTGGAAAACAGCGCCGTTCCCACTCCTCTTCCAAAGAAAAGAAGAGGATATGCAACTTCTTTTGAGAAATACGGAAAAAGAAGAGTATTGTTTTCTGAACATTCAGGAAACCTTCTTGATGCACTGCTTTGGCGAGAGTCTTTCCTTCCAACTTGTGCCTTTCCAAAGTGTCGATTCGCCTTTTATTTTTATAGAGCAGTTGTTCCTGGACGGGGAGCAGCAATTGACGTGAAGTTTCCTAACATTATCTTTCGTAGATTCACTCCCGATGGAAAGTATCTTGTTTGTTTCAGTCAGGACCAGAAGGATTTGGTGATATACAGGTAGGCTGATGAATTTCGAAGTCCAGGCAGAAAACTGATTGATAGGTAGATACATTGGACCACATTTGTGTTCCAAACCAAATGTCATCAATGAGGAGAATGACCAGACAGAACAGTTTACAGAGCCAAGCAACTTTGAAAATTTCTTTCGTTTCCGTTATCAGCTTACTGTTGCAGCTGGTAGTGATATACTCTGCAAAACATTTTGTTTGAGTGCTCTTAATGGAAGCATTTTAATTCTTGCTTCCTGGTCACCTCCTTCTATTGCTTCAGAACATGTAGAAAGTACTGAGCAAAGCCCTTCATTGAGTTCATCTGCACATCAACACGAACGACCAGCTCTTAACTTTGTACCATGTCTAGAGAAATTGAGTATATTCAGTGTTCATGTTGAAAGTGGCACTATCCGTGATCGTTTTAGTCTTTGTCATGATTTCGTAGACTTGGAAAATCACTCTGGAGTCCATCTTCTTGATGATACTTTGTTGATATTGTCATTACGATTTCAGGTAGGCAAGATAATGAAGATTGTTTTTGCCTATTTTAACAACTTGTGCTATACAGAAATTACATGTTTTAAAGATACTTCCATCTGGAATGTTTGTATTGCATAAAGAAATAGGTCCTTACTGTTATGAAGATGATTCTCTTGTTATTGCGCAGGCAGAAGAGAATGAACGGAAATGTCGAGAGCGAAAAGAATCACAACGTGAAAGACAAGTTGTCTTGAATCGTCATGAAGATGAGACGTTAGAAAGTACAAGTAATACTGGTTTAGGCAACGGCATGGCAAATGTCGGTTTCTATGGCGGTTTAATGCAACGTATTTTATCTTATTTCTATACTCAAGCCTATTATCAAAGTAATTCGGATGGTAATGACATTCGACAGTTCTATAGTCGATTTAGAGATTATTCTTCGTTTGTCATGATCAAAGCACAGCTATTGGATGCAAGATGTATTATTTTGAAGCTGGTTCGAGCAGAAGATGCCCAAAAAGCTTCGGATCCTACACAGTTGACGTTTTTTCTTGGATTCTACGACATGGAAACGACACACTTTGTTGGTATACTACCAAACAACAATGAAGAGCTCTACAAAGTCGTTGAGAACCATGCCGATGCATTTCTGCATACTTCTATGACATGTGATACTGTTTGTGGAGGTTTTGGACCTAGCGTTCGTTATCGATTCGTTAACATGTCAGGAATGAGTCGCTCAGATGGCACGCTTTCGGAAGCAAAGATCAAGAAAGTTCTTTCGTCTATTCCTTGCTCTGCTCAGGCGTTTCATAATAGGTACGTTGTATTAATTTGTCATATAAAGCACTTACCTGTCGAAAAAGTCCTTATTTGGATCGAAGACTTTTTTCATTTGATGAAAGTAAACTGCCAGCTTTACAAGGTTATAAAATGATACCTTGTAATGATTCGGGAGTAATTAAGTTTGCATTAAAATCAGGAGGTCCAGTGCAGTTTAAACTTCGATGTGATTTCCGTGCGCAGGGAGACAATCCAGAAAATTTGAAGAGACTTACCATGTTTTTATTTCATCCTGTGCTTCCATTTGTTATCAACTTTCAACAGAATCTAATGGAACCTTTACAGGTGAATTTTTATTATCATTCAATCCAATGATAATAATATTGGAGTTGGGGTTAAGAAGAACAGAACATGAAGACAGCATGCAGTGACCTTGAAAGAATTTGAATGGATTTGAGATAAAATGAACAGGGCTGTGGCTCGTTCGGAAAAGACATCGCCAAAAGAACACCAGTCTTTTGTTTCTCCAAAGTTTTGGAAGACAAGTCTTGATAAATTGATTGGTAAAAGGGCTAGTTCTCCTGTATCTTTGCAAGTTGTTTCTTCCAAATTTTCCGAGACATCTTCAATGTTGCGAAAACATGTTCAAGAGTCTGCAAAGGAACTCAGTGGTCTGTTTTCTTCGGAAGAGAACTGTCAACAAGGTATAGAGCAGAAAGAAAGCTGTTTAGCTCCGTGGGAAGTCTTGTCATTCAAGGAAAAACCATTTGCAAAGAAATTGAGGAAAGAATTTTAAGAATGACACGAAATTGCTACCAGTCAAGAAAAGTTAGAGAGGAACTTTTTCTCTCTCTTTCTTCGTTTCATGATGCTTCTTTTCGGTGGAGTGGGCTCTCTCAAGAACTCGTTCGTCAGTCTTTAGGTGCCTTGGAAAAGGATCCTTTTCTATCGGACTTGAGAATTGGATTAGTTCCAAGAAAAATGAAAGAAGAAAATTTTTGGCGCCAATATTTTTATCAAGTAGAAAAAATAAAACAAGCAGTTGTAGTGACGAGTCATTTTGAATTATGGGATGAGTCAGAAAGTTTGAACATTTCTCCAGAGACGACGAGAAAGGAGGAGGAGAATTCAGAGTTGGATCGAGAGTTGGATATTGTCTTGAGTTCCGTTGTAAAAAAGGATGATTGACTGATTATATTTCTCTTAAAACTCGATATCTTAACTGTTTTTTATTGGAATAAAAAGGATGATGTGTTTGTAAAGGATGGATGAGAAAGGGGAAAAAGATTCTTCGATGATGAAGTGCTGTCCTACTTTTGTGACGTTTTTTGTGAGAAAAACTTGTCACACAAAAACTAGTCATTTCTTTGCTTCCAAGGCTTTTGGTCAACCTGCGTTTATTCAGAAACCACGTTATGATTGCTTTTTCAAGGTGATTATGACAGCTAACTCTAGTAAGCTTCCATTCTCAACGAAGAAGAATCTCACCGTCACACGTTCACAACCGAAGAAGAAATTTGCCTTGTCTTCGTTACTTGCAGCGTTAGGGGTCTCTTGGTTATGCCTCTTTGGAAAGTCGGTGCATGCAGCTCCTACGAAAACGCAGTTGCGGATCCGACAAGATTATGCCGCAACCACAGCATTTATTGGTGTGAATAGTGGTCGTGCGTTTGATAGAGAATACTTGATGAGTGAAGAGATAACCAAGGTGCCTCCTGCTGACTTTTTGGAAAGGTGTATTGACAGAGACCTACAGTATATGGTGGGTTGGACGCATTTCCACGAATTCCGGTGCATCTTTGTTGCGGCTGCGTTTCTTGTAGTGTTTGAATCTATTACAGGGTTTGTGGATACGTTCATTCAGCAGCAGGAAAGGAAAGAAGTGGAAGACGAGATGCAACGCTTTGGTCGTTTCTTTTCACCGAAGACCGAGTATCGGGATGATGTGAGCTTGGATAAAGTCGATATAAATATGTGGAAGTCACAACAACGAGAAGTTGCTTTTTACAGTAAAGAATTCCCTGATCAAGAAGTACCAACGGAAGGAGAAGATGACGAAGAAGATGGCTCTGATAGCGAACATCATGATGACGGGGATACGGATCACAAAAGTTTAGAGAAGTTGTTCAAAAAATAAAAGTTGCATGAGGTTTCAATATTTTTTTAAAATAAATAGCAGCATTTAGGCAATAGTTTTTTCTACACGTTTCTTGGTATCATTTATGGCATGCGATGACCGCGGTTTGTTTCGTTAGTGGATACTTTGATGCACTCAAATGGATGACAATGATAGTAACATAGGTAAATGTTTTATTCAACCAACAAATTGTTTTTAATACCTTAAAGATTTTCCTTGCCCTACCGACCTTGAGGTTGCTTTGGAAGTTCTTTTTCAGGACTTTCCAAAGCTTTCTGAAGTAGAAGGGTTTCCAAGTTGTGCTCTACAGAGTCAGATACTTGCATTACTGAAAGATAATCACAACATTGAACGTGAAATACGTTCTTTAACTTTACAAAAGACAGTAAGACGTTTTCGTATTGTCCAGAATGGCGTGGTGGATTACGTTATCGTTAAAGAAGAAGAGTTCAGAAGCTATTTATTGCTCCTTTTAAAGCGAATGGAGAAGCACAGAGCAAAGGCGCTTGAATTCTTTTTAAATGAAGTACTTTGTCGGGAGTGTGACGTCTTTATAGAGGAAACTACAGTAAGAAACAATTTTGGAGAGGAAGGGTTGGTTTTTGTCCCCTATTGGATCACTGTTGGTGTTTGTATTCGTCGAGATGAAAAGAGTTATTGGCTATCTATGCCCAATATAGGAATATTTCTGAAGCATGTCCGTGAAGGACGAAAAGAAATATTGAATATTCTCCGAAGAAATAGGTATCATGAAATGAGTCAGAAGTAGGTTGCTTTTTAATGATGTTTGTGCTGTTGGCTCACAAGCAATTAGAACTTTGGAGCAACGTCGATTGAAACGCTCTTGTTTTTCTATGAAGTTTCATTTGCGTGAAATGATTGGAAATGAGTTGTTGGAACGTTTGGAAAGTCCAGTGGGAACCATTATTCGACTGAATATGGAAAATGAAATGTAGATAGATGTTTGAAAATATTATTTTTATTGAAATACTATTCCAAGTAAATCGCTAATTGCAAACACTGTTGCAAGTAGTTCACTTGAGTATCCTGTCATCATCAAGACTTATTTCGTATAGGTATCGTACTTGAGATGGAATTGTTTCTTCAGCTTTTTTGTCCGGCATCGGATGTCATCCAACGGCCGTTCCCCTCAAAGCATATCATATCATTCGGCCGCATGCTGACAAGTCAAATCCACATTCAGTTCGTCTGGAGGCCAATTGTTCGTTCCGTCGCTGAAATTTGTTGGGTGACAACAGTCTATTGTCGGTCAATATTGGAACAAGATGGCTACAGCAGTAGAAGGAAAACAGGAAGCTACAAAAGAAAAAAAGTTGAAGAAGGCCTTTGACCTGAAATCTTTTCTGAAGGATTTAGCAGCTGGAGGTGTTGCTGGTGCGATCTCAAAAACAGCTGTCGCCCCTATTGAGAGGGTAAAGCTTCTTCTTCAAGTGCAGTATTCAAATCCCCAAATACCTGAAGAGAAACGTTACAAGGGTATCGTTGACTGCTTTAAGAGAGTGCCAAAAGAGCAGGGTTTTATCTCTTTCTGGAGAGGAAATATGGCCAATGTCATACGTTATTTCCCTACTCAAGCTTTGAATTTTGCCTTTAAAGACAAGTATAAGAGCATCTTCATGGAAGGAGTTGACAAGAATAAGCAGTTTTGGCGCTACTTCCTTGGAAATCTGGCTGCAGGAGGTGCTGCAGGAGGAACTTCTCTTTTCGTCGTATATCCTCTAGACTTTGCCCGTACTCGATTGGCAGCAGACATTGGAAGAGGAGAAGGACGATTATATACGGGTCTTTTTGATTGCTGCATCAAAACTGCCAAATCGGTAAGTAGTTAAAACTAATTTGGTTTTTTTGAATAACAACCTAATAGGATGGCATGATTGGATTGTATCGAGGCTTTGGTGTGTCTCTTGGAGGAATTATTGTTTATCGAGCAGCATTCTTTGGGCTCTTTGATACTGCAAAGCCATTACTTCTTACCGGCAAGTTAGAAAATAACATCTTCTTGTCTTGGGTTATTGCACAAACCGTTACGACAACTGCTGGTATTATATCGTATCCATTTGACACCGTCCGTCGACGTATGATGATGCAATCTGGTTTACCGGCAGAGAAACGAATGTATAAGAACACTTTTGACTGCTGGATTAAAACTGCCAAGAATGAAGGATCAATTGCCTTCTTTAAGGGTGCTCTATCCAATGTCATTCGTGGAACTGGCGGTGCTATAGTGTTGGTATTGTACGACGAGTTCAAGAGGTTGATGTATTAGACCAAAGAAAATCTCAGATATCGAGACACTTCTCTCCTTTTCTATACTCATGTATGGGGGGTAACTTTGTTGCCCTAGTTCCTTGGTTTTTGTTGTTTGTTTGCGTATTTGCTTCTCTGTCTTCCTTGAAATGAGTTAATAAAGGGTTAGTTAACTTGATAGGTCATTTCGTGAGAATGAGAGATAATGGCACGTAGTTGGAGTGTAAATGGTTCATCAAGAGTTTTACAACACTTGGTTTCTCATCCTTCTTTAGTCGAGTGCAGTCGATAGTGGCATATTTGCAGTTTTCATATCATTTGATTAACAGGTTCACTTTACTGAACCAAGCTATTTGTGTGTCATTTAATTGCAGGCTCTAGCAGCAATATCAATTTCGCTAATGTCTAGACGGCATGAACGAATGTTTCCAATATCATTCAAAACCCCATCATTACCTGTTTAACTACTGTAAATTTCGTTATCCTCGACATAATAATGTTGGTACCTGAAGACAAGTAGCAAGATATTGAAAGCATTTAAACGCTCTATTAAGAACCTTCATCGTATGCCTTGTTCATCGATCATTTGTTTTTTTATTACGTTTCTTCTCCACAGGTCTTCACGTTTCTTTAATCGGATCCATCAAAAACCGACAGATATTATCAAAAAGGGAATAGATGTAACAAATGATGGTATTTCAGGATTCACAGAAACAACTCCGTATGCTCCTTACAAAAACTTATTTTTGAAATGCTCTTTCAGGAACTGTAAGGCTCATGACTCAGGTAAATATACATGGGTATTTATAGCTTCTTCTTGTATAAGAAACTTTGTATCGTTGGAAATTCGAACGTAAATCTCGAACTTTTTAGGAAAGCTTCTGGGACGAATCATCATTGTTATTTAAAAGATGTTATCGCTATATTTCTATTCATACTAGTCAAATAGCTTTTAAACTTTGGATTTTTAAAACCCGTTCTTCTCATTAGACTTTAAAAGTCAAGCGAACTGGGCTCGTCTATCCTTTTAGCAGTATCACATTTCAATAAAAGTTGTATTCCACTATTACAAGTTTTTCCTGCTTGAAATTTAGAGATTAGCAATGAAGAACTACTATTTTACCAACCCACCCTATGAATGAGAAGAATTACAAAGTTCCTTCGGAGTTCGTCAATAAGATGTCTCACACTGTCAAAATACTTGAACAATTTATGAGTGAATTGAAACTGGCAGCTGCCAAGTCTCTTTCTGTTGGCAATGTAAGATATTGAAAACACTTCTTTATGATACTTATTTTACCAGGGTTTGAAAACTTTGCTTAACAGAGTGGGATTTGTAGACAATACTTTTGATATATTCAAGTCTTTTATCTTCCACATAACTTTATATGGCTCTCTCTGTCGTATATTGAAGACACTCTAAACTCGGTGGTTTCTTTTATAGCTATCAAGGCAATCTATAAAAGTATTACAAAGTCTTCAATATTTCTACAGTCTAATCCTAGTGTATTTATTTGCTAGCACTTGCTTCTTTACAAATTGCTGTTTTATGAACAATATCTGCAAAACATACACGCTCAAGTTTTAATGATACCATTCACTCGTGAACTAGGTTGGACATAAAGTTACTTCGAAGCCTTGCACAACCCAGTCATGCATTTTATTCCAGAGAACGGTTTACTCCCAGGTTTTTTTTTTCTCTCTCTCTCTCTTTGGAAAGCCATCAACGGTCGGTGCATTATTCCCATGAAGCGGCCTCCATTCTTTTTCAGTAATTAAAGCCTCCCAGAAAAAGGAAACATGAGAGAAGGAACGAACAGTTCTTCTAGTCAACCGGTAGCAGAGAAAAAATATGAGATAGATTCTTTTGAAGATTTGGGACTGGACCCAAGATTACTGAAAGCAATATGGAAGGCTGGCTTTCTTTATCCCACTCCAGTACAACGACAAGGCCTACCCTGTCTACTTGGAGGAAAGGATGCACTCATTTCTTCTCCAACAGGAACAGGAAAGACAGTCTGTTATGCAGTTCCTGTCATTCAGTACCTTTTGACTCAATGGGAAGAACAGAGCAAGATTAACGTTAAACAAAGTGATTTTTCTCGATCTTTGAAAGCACTTATTCTGGTTCCTACAAAAGAGCTAGCTCATCAGGTTACAGGAACATTCGAACAACTGAACAAACATAGTGGTATAAGGACGTTAGCACTATTACAGAAGAGAACGGACTTGTTCAGAAAGGTCGCATTGACTAATATTCTTGTGACCACTCCTGCCACATTTAGAAGTTATTTGGAAGAACAGAACCTGCGACTGACATCAATTGATTCTCTTCGTTGGTTAATTGTCGATGAAGCAGACTTGTTATTTTCGTTTGGCTACGAGAACGATATGAATCATATATTATCTTCTATTCCTAGTCACATTCAAAGCGTGTTTGTTAGCGCTACTTTAGATTCAGATGTTAATCATTTCCTTCAATTTTTTGGAGCCAAACGTGATTTTGAAAAGGTAAGAGAATTGAAAGAGAAAAGGCTGAAATGATTAATTTGGAGTTTCGTACTAGTTGCTGATAAAAGAGGTAGCCAAAGATGAAGTTGACGCCTCGTTAGCTGTCCATCATTATGTTCAAGTTTCCACAGAAGAAGACAAATACTTGGTAGTATTTGCATTGCTGAAACTACAAGTGGTAACTGGAAAACTGCTAATTTTCGTTAACACTGTAGAACGAGGTTTTCGATTGAAACTGCTTTTGGAACAGTTTTACATTCGGACCAGTTTGCTCAATGCGGAATTGCCGTTGCATTCAAGGCTCCATTGTGTCGATCAGTTTAATCGTACTAGTAACGCTATTTTGATAGCAACGGATGAAGCGTGCACATGGAACAAGAGAAAAAGACGGCATTTAACTGAAAGCGCAGAAACTGAAGATTCGGTTCCGAATGAACAAACAAAAGTTGAAGAGGAATTTAACTTGTCACGAGGTCTAGACTTTCAACACGTTTCTGTGGTTTTGAATTTTGATTGTCCTGTGTCTTGCAACAGTTATATTCATCGTGCTGGTCGAACTGCTCGTGGTAACCGTAAGGGAGATATTTTAACGCTTGTCACTCCCGAAGAAATGGAACGCCTTCATAGTCATTTTTCGACTGTTGGATTGAAAGCTGAAGACCTTGGTCCTCTTAAATTGAAGATGGAACAGGTAGAGCCATTTCGTTATCGGGTCGAGGATTGTCTTTACAGGGTAACGAAGAACGTGATCAAAGAAGCGCGAGCAGTTGAGATTAAACGAGAGCTGTTAAGTTCAGAGAAAGTCAAACAGTATTTACGTAATCATGCATTGGATCACGAGGTTCGTTTTTTGCATCAAAAATGGATAATATTTTGAAATCATGCATCTTTAGGCCTTGAAACATGACAAACCACTAATTACGAAAACGACACCACACTTGGCAGACATTCCAAGCTATTTGTTGCCACCAGAACTTCGGACGCAAGTATCCTCCGTAAGTTATTTTAATATGTTTATTTTGATTCATATGTTGAAGTTATAGATAAACAGGTAGACAAGAACTTAAACCATTCGAACCAGCCGAGGTCGTCATTAAAATCAAAGAAGAGAAAGAAGAGATATGACCCTATTAAAGGATAGGACTTTGTGAAACACTGCTTGAGTGTGTTGGTGACGTTTCATACTTTTAGGAACTGGAACAGTCTTTTTAAGCTTTTCTCTACAAATAGTTTGTAGTGAGAAGGAAGAAGATGAATACTTGAATGGTAAATGTTCGCTTTTCAAGAGGCCTCGTTTGGCGCCATTTTTCATTTTTTTGTACAAACTTCTTATAAAATAAAGCTGCAACCCTACGTTTAGGATGGCTGGCTTACCTCTTCAAGTATGCTGTGCAGTGGACAAAGAGCTGTTACAAACTTTAGAGACAAAAGGTGGAATTCAGCGGTTGCTTGACTTTTTGCAAGTGGAAGATCTCAGTTCGTTGGCCAGTGAATGTGGTGTGCAACGACAGGTAATATATAAAAGAATGTTTTCAAAGAAACTCATTATTATTTTCTATTTTAAGCAACTGGAACGGCTATCCAACGATCTGTTTGAAAGGTTTGGCTGTACTTGGAAAAGTTGGAAAGACATTTCAAGCGAGCACTCAAAAGACTGGTCGTTGGCGCCTTGTGAAACTTTGAAATTCCCGTAAGCTATTGCTTGCTTTGATCCTGTTTGTTGACTCTTGAATCAGTTTATTAGAATATATAAAAAGCAGAACGACAGTAGAGATTATTGGTTTTGCAGGTTGCGGCAAAAGTGAATTAATATATCAGATTGGGTTGCATGCTGTGAATCAGTTGCCAGTGTGGCTGTTTACGTCAAGTAAGATAGCTGCGCTATCTAGAATCACTTCGTCCAGTCTGATGACGAAGGCAACGTCGTGCTTGGACCATTTCTATATTGACGAGTTTACGGGCGTGTATGAACTATGTGATAGTCTGATCAAGCTGGAAAAGGGTTTAGAAAGGAACGAGCAAAGTGACAATAACCATTCACAAAGAGGTGTAGTACTTATTGATGGCATGCATATTTTTCAAGAATTGAATTTGGAGTGCAATTATCACGAAAGAATGGCATGGATAGAATTCTTCATCTTTTTAGTGAAGAGAATTGCGAACGTCTTCAATCAGGCAGTAGTAATCACGAATACCACTGACAAACAAGGTCGACCTTTGTACTGGTCACGACTTAGCTATTGTCCAGACGTCCATATATTGGTTCAGTATCCTAGTAAAAAAGATGACGAGGAAGATAGCACATGTCGAAGGCTCATTGTGACAAGTAGATGGCAGTCTCAACAAGAATACTTTGTGAGTCTTTCCGGGGAAACAAGTATATAAAACATGGTGTAGAACGGTAACATGCAAATCGAATAATTGACATCCTGATTTAAGCCATCCATAGCGGAGTTTGTAGCGATAACCTGTGCACGAAAAGTGATTTATCAAAGTCCCTTAACATTATCATGAGAGGCAACTGTTGATATTTTGCCTTGTTCGCAAATGAATGGTGCAACAGATTAATAGTGAACGGAAAGTTTGAGCGAGTGAAAAGAAACGTCCGGTAAGTCTGCTAAGAACGTAAGAAGGGCGATACAAAAAATCCAGCACTTGTTGACGAAGTTTGGAAAGCTTTGATTGCACTTTTTTGATTATCTGTTCTAGAGATGAAATGTAACTTGCAAGTCTGTTGACAACAAATTTTATCGGTTTTTGTAGACAATATTTTTAGATAAACGCGTTTTGATATAAAGAGTCCTTCTGATATCGAGTTCACAGACTGTGTGCTGTGTTCAAAATAAAACGTTTGATAAGAGTGCCTGTGCAGGTTATTCGTGGAGCATAAACAATAGTGTGTTGAATTTTTATAAAGATGATTATCCTCTAACCACTTTCATAAAACCAGAAAACAGTATGTACTCACAAAATAGATTTCAGGATATAGCAAAAACTTCAAGCGCAATAAGGCACCAATCCTTTCTTGAAGCATCCAAAAATGAGTGGTGTGGATGAAATCCGTTTTATTGAAAAGCCTCTGCCGTCTCGCAATCTCGTCTGTATTGTCCTTGTTATTGTAGTATTGGTAGTGCCCACAGAGAGACTGTCATATAACATATTTGATATAAGATCATGAGTCAAGATAACTGGGAATCCTATTCAAGCGAATCCATTTCTGATTCTACTGGAGGGATGGGTAGCGCGTTTTCCAATCACGTGTTTTACGCGGAAGCTGCTCGTGGAGAAAGCATTGTAACCCCACAAGGGAATTTTGTTTCTGAACGTATATCTTCGTTGCTATCAACTGCAGTGGAGGCATGGTCTAGTACTGATAGGGACACAGCAGAGGAAGGTAGAGAATTTGCAGTAATTTCGGCTATTGGAGTGAAAGGTTCGGGTAAATCATTGCTGTTTAATCGTCTATTTGGGACCCAGTTGCAAGTGGGTAGTCGAATCTCCAAACGTGAGCAAGACAAGGGAACGAAAGGAGCTGTTATTGCCGTTGGACAGTTGGCTGGTGCGAGGCATTTGGTGTTGATAGACACGGAAGGATTTGATGGAAGAACAGTTTCAACTCAAACTGCAAATAACCAAAGTAAACGATTAGAACGGATCATTACCTTAACCGTGGCGGTTTCAGATATAATTCTCTTTCATTTATGGTATGCAGACTTAGGTAGATTTGAAGCAGCTGGTTATGGTGTGTTTTATACTGTGCTAGGAGAGCATTTAAAGATTTTCCAAAGAGACCATCCCAGTAAAACATTGTTACTTTTTGTTGTCCATGACCATGATGATGGTTCTTCCGTGGAAGGACTGAAAAAGTTGATCTTAATGGATATGGAGCACATTTGGGATAATGTTGAAAAGCCCGGTGAATATAGTCAAGCAAAACTTTCGGAGTTTTTCGATATCGCTGTGATGTCTCTTCCACATCCGAAATATCGCAAGGAAGAATACGAAGGGGCGATTGCTGCGTTCCGCAATCGTTTTATTGGTCAATCTAGAAAAGGTGATGACTACTTATTGAAGAGAGAGTATTCCAAAGAACTCCCGCTTGAGAGCTTTGCTACATATGCAGAGGTCGTATGGAGCGAATTGACCAGAAGTGATGAAGAAAGAGGTAGTCAGTTGGTCTCCTCAGGGGTTCCTTCTCAGAGAGAACTCATGGCTACTTACCAGTGTGATCTTAGCTATGAAACGCAGTTGCAAGCGGCAATGGATAAAATCAAGCGGTGGATGAATGAAGTGGGTCGTGGAAAGATAGTTGACAAGTTTGGTCACAAAGCTTCGTCCTTATATGTTGAAGCAATGGACAATTATGACATCAGTACTGCACCATATTCTTCATTCGGAGTTCGTGCACAGAAGAAAACAGAGTTAGGTAATGTCTTACAGAATCAACTCAAGTCATTATTTCACAAACAAATCATATTACTGCAGCAACAGGCCTTAAATAAATTTAAGGACATGTTGCTTTCTGCCGTTGCCACAAACGGTTCGATTAGTGAATATGATCAGCATGTTGCAATGCGCCGTGCAGATGATTGGTTCATTAAGAAGGCTGAAGATTTGGTGGTGCCATCCCTTCGGCTACATTATCGTGTGTATCGTTTAGAAATGCAAAGTGCCCTGAATGAAACATCAACCAAGTTTCGTGATTCACCGACTGTGCAAATGCAAGCGATGCAGAAACTGGAGAAGCTTGCAAACCGTCCGCCTCCTAAACAACGAGGAGTGGTGGTAGGCCTAGGATTGAACGCTGCCATTCGACCTTCTGGGTACGGCAATCTCCAGATGATTGCAAGTTACAACAAGGGCCCACATTCAATGAATATATCTTTGGTAAATGACCGTGACGTTTCCCAACAAGAAGGCCAAGGTCAAGCAGATCTTTTCCGTATTCAACCGACGCTGCATTTTGATGTCGACATCTGAGCCATTTATTGACCATCTTAAGAAGTCAGCAACCGTAAACTCATAAGAAAGCAAGTGAGCAAGACTGCTTGTTTAAATCTTTTTGCTCCCAACTGTTTAGATGAAATAATTCCTAAATATGTTCCAAATGCCACAAAAGGTAACGAATACAACAGAAAGGGACCAACATAGTAGTCGTTCAGGCGGCCACATATACCATCACATATCACCACAAAAGATGAGTTTAACGAAATTACTGTCAACACGTTCCTTTTGAATTCATCCGGTTGCCACTGTTTTGCATGTCCATAAAATACAAGTGGAGGACCATTGATATCAAACGCCCCACCAAAGATTCCTGCCAATCCTCCCATAGACCACGCGGCAAATCTATTTGCAAACCATTTCTTTGGCAGTTTTAAACCAGAGAAGGAATACACCACGAAGCCAAAGATTAGAGAACCTAATACATGCAGTGAAACACTATGATTTACATAATGTAAACCCCAAGCTCCTAATGGAGTTGTAATCATACAGGATACTAAGAGTGGAGTTATCTCTTTCCATTGAACCTTCTTCCATTGTGAACCCACTAAAACCCAACCAATTAATGCGCCAACTACGGCAGCTATTGGCTGTATATCTTGAAACACATTCGAATTAACAATCCAACCAAACTGAGAAAGAATACCGACAGCTACAATAGCAAAACCGAAGCCTGCAAATGCCTGCGTGAATGATGCAAATCCCATCGTCAACGCGATAGGAAGATAAGGACCTCGAAGCATTCTTTCAAACTGCTGCCAAAAAGTTACATGTTCCGTTACTGGATCGGTTCGGAATATTGTGTCCATAGTTTCCAATCCCATTAAATCGTGCGAAGGATGTGGCAGCTCTTTTCTCAAAAGAACCGAAACGACAAAAACGAAAATTGCACTTGCCAGTGAAAATTTCAAAGCGGTATCTGGACCCTCAATAAGCCAATCACGCAACTCCACAAAAACATCAGTATGAACTCCCTTGCGGGATTCGCCATTTGATTTCCGCTCTTCAAAATTTAACTTCCTTTCTACAGAGTCGTTAGTTGGTTTTTCATAAAAACGCGTGCTTGACAGAGTTTCTCCCAGGTTCGAGGACTCGCTTTCGTCATACATACAAAATTCTGTTTCTTCTTCATCGTCAGCCAGTTCTGTACTACCGCGAGTAAATTCTCTGGAATGAGTCGAAGACAAATGTGAAGAAGTCGAAGCCCTAAGTCGGCAACCAAAGGATGTTAACTTTTCTACCGGTTTATGCTTATAATCTGCTATAGGATGCCGCCATCTCCAACTGAAGCGTTGCAAACTTTGGCGACTCAAAGTTCGTTGGCAACCACACGTTCTACGAGCTTGAACGTAATAGGAGATACTACAAAAGCTGAAACGAGGAATGTTTGTCGTTATAAAGTTCAAACAGACGCTCTTCTTTGTCCAGTTTGTGCTTTGTTCGTTAGCCATCTGCGTTTTCAGAACACCCGAACTCAACAACAAGCATACACTCCGTATATCAAACTGGGAACAAGTAGACACTTTGGTCCCATCGATCCTAATTTCTGTGGTTTTGGCGCCATTCATTTTTCTTCCACTACAGAAAGATTTTTTTCATGGATTTCAATAATTTACGGCTGTTTCCATTAAGTTTCAGAGAATATAATCACATGCCTTGTTCATGAAATATTCGCTGAATGTCGTGTATTGTAGCGGGGAGCCTTGTCACAGGACAGTGAGATTCTCTTTCCACATATGTGAATATACAAGTATAACAAAAGACATAACCTGACGAGACCTAGGTAGTACAATTATGGACAAATAACTTGCTCAGTAATGTTCACTCACGCATACTGCAGGGTTCACTCTTGGTTGACGACAGAGAGGACAAACTGTCTTGTTCGGTGGCAATGTGATGCCTTTGCTAGAGGGTCTTAATGGTGTTGGTGGTGGTGGAAGAAAGCCCACATTTTTTGAAGCCTTACTCTATCAGATGTACTTGCTAAGTATAAAATCATATCATTACATGCTCACCTACCTCAGCAGTAATTAACCATTCCAAGAATTTGAACACAAAAACTCCAGTAATAGCTGCAATCTTCAGAATTCGAATAGCTCTGTCCACCCATGTAAGAAATTTCGAAAGGGATCCTGTGGATGATATGCTTATATTTGAAGATTCTCGAAGCTCATCGATAGTTAAACGACGAACTTGCAGGCCTAAAACCCTGTTAACTCTTTTTAGACAATGAAACGGCTTTCTTACTACCTTGCATTCGCAAAAAAGGAGAATAAAAATTGGTCTTTTCAAATAAAAACAGTAGCTGCTGAATCAAGCACCACAATTCATACAATGCTCTAACACCAGGATATATTTTAAGAAACAGAGACTTGAGCACACTTGTCCGAGTATTGCTCTAATCAACCTTCAAACAAAGTAGACGAGAGATAAAAGTGCGAATACCGACCTCCACTGACACTCCAGAGAATATATTAGCAAGTGCCATTCCCGATAATTCTTCGTAGTAAGCGTCTAGTTTCTGCTTGATGTAGGGTACAAATACCAAGAAGAAAACACTAGAAATGACCTCCTTATTTGTTAATGGTCCTTTCTCTATCAAAACAAACACGGTTCATATGTAAAACACAAGGAAACTGGAAACAACCTTTAGCTGATAGAGCTTCACTTGCTGAGAATGTGTGGCCTCTACGTAAGCCATAAAACGCTTCTGCGCAAGAAGCATGGTTTTTTCTGGTAGCATGAAGAAAATGGGTAATAACAAACGAAGAAAGCAAAACTCTCTTACCTTAAACTGTTCAATTCGAGGATGAAATGCAAAAACGTAAATATTTCGTCACTTCGTATTGCAACAGGAACCATTCTTGAGACGTGGTCAACTGGAAGAAGACTGGAAGAGGCAAAGGGTATTGTACCTTGGATGTCTCTGAGCGAATACCTGAAAAGTAAAACGCATAGCAGGCTTTAAAGCAGGTAGCAATCTTTCTTGCGCAAACATTTCGAAAAAAGATGGTCTCAAGCTTTCCTTGTTCAAATGTGTGAAAAACATGATTGACGTCAAACTGTTAAACCTTTTCTCCCAATAAAAAGAATAATGGAAAAAATCAACAGGAGAAATTGACCAGTTAAAATTGGTTGTTCGCTTTTTTGCAATACTTTGTATTCGTTCATTAGTTTTTGTCTCCTTAATCTCATGTCAACGTTGTTTGAATACACCTTGTTAAAGATACATTTTGTGTTTGCCATTCAATTAGATAGATAGATGGATGGATTGTATTCTATTCCATTTACTAGTGACTTTTGATGCAACATGTACATAAATGTGGACACAAGGGAAAATGTTCTGCAATCTAATAGAGAAAATTTTTGTTTTATGAGGATATATTCAAAAATTGAAGAGGAAAAGAAAATATCCGCAGAATTTTTCCAGCAGCACTTGTATCTTTGCGAGAAACATGGATGACAAAACCAAGCACACAGTACAAAAGTTGCCCTTGTTAACTGTTCGTGCAGGTGCTGCAAAACTATTTTCTTTCAAACCTTTGTCAAATAACGTTGTTTTTCAAACCAGGACCTAGAGATGGTAGTCGCTGGGAAGAACGACTGCGTGAAGAATTGAGTGCTCTAATATCTGTAAGTTGACAATTTTCGTTTTATTGCTTCTTATTCTCTGTAGTACGTAAAGTTGAATAAGGACACGGACAGAGACTGGTTTTTTGTTGATTGTGACCCAAAGGTACTTAATCTGTGTTGTTAACGGAAACTGGTTCGCTGAGCTTGCGTATAAGGGAATTAACTGGAGTGGAAAATGTTGGTACTATCTTGATAACATTCGATATGAATTCGATTTAACTTTTGAAATACCTGTAACATATCCTATGACACCACCGGAATTGATACTTCCCCAGGTTTGTGCTTTCTGTTGGACGCTTTTGTTTCCGTGTATTGAAAGTTCTCACGTAGCTGGAGGGAAAAACCGCAAAGATGTATCGGTTGGTTTGCTTTATTTCAAACTAGTATCACATAAGCTAACATTATGAAGAGGAGGAAAAATATGTCAGACGCTTCATTTTCAGCCACTTTGGTTGCGCAATGTTCCTCGTTTTGGTATTGCTCACTGTTTAGCTTTAAGCGTGAGTATTGACAGCTCGTGGTTTTCACATATGATAATAAACTCGTGATAGCTGGGCCCTTGGTTAGCAGCAGAAGTTCCCGAAATGGTTGGAAGAGGTGTCTTGTCTGATTTTGCGAAATAGTAGACTACATGAATAATCAGGTAGGTGAAGCTCATAAATGATAAATGGGATATGCTGGGAACCTGTCTTTGGAGTTCAAAAAGATTCCAGCCGTAGTGCAATTGGCAGGGCTTCTTATAAAAATAATGTTTTTCAACAGTGGAATTTGTCATTCCTCTGCTTATCTTTGGAATCACCAAAACAAATGAGACTGTTCTTGTATTAGAGTAAGCTTTTGTGAAGATGCCGACAAAACTCATAGAGTGACTGATAGGCTTCATTTCATATGAAAGCAATGTGCCACATAGACAGTAAAAAGTTCATTTGTCGAAATATAAGTTGTCACATTGTGTAGTTGGGCTCCAGATCGTCAAAAGTCGGACTAGTGAAACATTATGTCCTTTATGATTAGAAGCGGCTGTGAATTCATTCATCGCCCAACTGAACACTTGGCGCTTCCAGATTGGAACCATTTTCTTTGGCGGAGTATTCTGATAGTTTTGGCGCCAGAAGGTCGCTGCTATTCAGAAAAACGAGTAGGGCTATGGGAGGAGACACCAATAAAACTAGTAGAGGGAACTTCAATTTCAGGTAAAATTGCTTGGATCGAACTTTCAAACGACTGACTAAACCTCTGTGCAGTCGTCCGCGGGGACGAGGTGGAAAGGGAAGGACTGTGTCAAGACGTAAGTTTAAACGGGTTCTCAAGAACCGTTTTCTTATTTTCATCTTTAGAAGATAATTCTTCCGTGAAGACAGAGAGCGGAACTTCTAGACAGAGTTCTACAGAAAAGCTACCCTTACCTTCAGACAAAAAGCTGGTGCCTCTTGCGACAACTGCGGATGGCGTGAACAGCAAGAAGGGCCTACAAAATATCAACCCTGTTGAAAGGGAGCTTCAACAGAGATACGAGAAAGCGCTACAGGCTGCTCGTCAAAGCGTTTCTGGTTTGTCAACTCTTCAGACTTTTTATTCTTTTCGCTTAGATTTATACTCAGGTGTAAACATATGCAAGAGTCAGACGAAGCCTTGGAGTAAAGGTTCAGCACCAATATTTTCATCAAAAGACTTCTTGGAAGTGTTAGATTCGGCAGAAAAGAACTTTGGAAAAACTGAGTCCACTAGTGCTCGAAACAAGTGACAGCGTACACAAGATTCTTTTTCAACAAATTTTGTCAACCGTTGCTAGTTGCGGTGACGAAGGAGAGTGCTTGGCTGTTTTCGTTCAAACAGTATTTGTTTCTCCATCTCAAATAATCTTAAGAGTGTCTCTTTTCTTCGGCGGTATTCATCATTGATTTGTTGGAGACAGTATACACGAACCGGGTCTTGACTTTCACCTAACTGACCATGGCTATTTGGTATTTTTGTTTGCATGTCATCATTATAGAGGTAACAGACTTCAGAGTCGTTTGAGGGTTTATTTGAGGAGGGACTCCTTGGGGAAAGTTTGCTTGCAGCTGTACAATATGAAGTATCATCGGTGAAGCTGAATCTTTTAGGCGTCCATGGTTTCATACAAGCCAGAGAATGTCTCCGCTTAGTCACGCATTGGTTTTGTAAACTATCAAAGATATATTGTACTACTTCTTTATGTTTGCCACCCATCGCATCCAATAATGGAGTGCAACCCCATCGATCTCTCCACGTTAATGACGCACCAGCCTCAATCAATACCTTTACTATCTCCAAGTGTCCTTCAGCTGCAGCAAGATGCAGTGGTGTTCTTTTGTCATAGTTACAGAAGTTGGGAGAAACTTTGTGAACTTGCAAAAGTTTCTTCACGGTTTGCACTGTTCCTTTTGCACACGCACTAAGTAGTTGTCTCTTTCTTGGTGACAATACTGTATTGCCTATGTTACCTTTGTTCTGTGTGAAGGTATCTGTATCTTCCTTGTCGTCCTTCGTTGAGCCTTCTGCATAGCTTATATTACAAACGTCCTGTGGTGCCAACATTTCCAAGTTCAGTGGCTCTAAAGTTAACATTTTCTCCCGTTTCATTATTAAAAATGAGCTCATCCTTCCTTAATACAATTCTTTGGAATTTGGAACGAGCTAAAAATAGAAATTTTGTCTCAAGATGACTTGCCCAATTTTCTTTGTAAGAAGCACACTTCGGTCCACGTGGCAAATTTTGGAAAGCAGTGAATTGGTGAAACTTGTAAACGTCGCTAAATTATGGTAAAATGCATCCTCAAAGGCTTTACCTGTTGGCTAGTACATAGGAGAAGAACACGTGGTTTACTCACCATTGTGTCGTTTTGAAAAATAGAGCAACGATTCTTCCTGGAGAATAAATAAAGCACTTGGGCTCGTGCAAGATGCAAGGTGTCTTAAATATGCAGTCGCTCAACCCGTAGCCAAAAAAGAAACAATGTGAACTGTTTGTTGAATAGGGCCATTAAAAAGTTTTTCTCCATGTTTCTCAGTTACAAGTAAGACCAAGAATTGTAAAGTTTCTTTATTTTGCAGTAAACGTAGGTAGAAGAAGCAAGCATCAGAAAGTAAGCAAAAGGGCCAGACTCTATAGAAACATGAAAGATATTGAAATAATCTTTTAGGCTTTAACAGGCATATAAAAAGCAGCTACTCTATAGTGTCTTTTATATACGAAAGGTAGACTTGTACAAGTCGAAGGTATTTAAAGGACTCGAGGGAAAACACGGTAACTGCATCAAAGGTGGAATGCACTTGATGAGCAAGGTTCCCAAACCATGTTGTAACGAGTTGTTTTATAAGAAATGTCTCAAATATGAAATGTTGCAGTAGAAAGATACTTACAAGGTTCATTTTCATCAGCAATTCTTTCAAGTAGTTGATAATGTAGAGCGTATTGTTATATCAACAGAAGAAAATTTTCCAGTTCTCGTAAAGACAGAGGACTGAACTTGCTCTTTGTTGCGAACGACTAGTATCCAAGGACAAGTTGGCAAAATGAGGATAAAACTGTAGTGATAAAATGCAAGTTTTGTTAAAATTTGTCCAATTTGACGTACAGTGAAAGTCTATTTAGGAAAGTGAAGATTTACAATGCAGATTCTCATAGGATATTTTATGACAGTTAATAGAGAATAACAATAATATCTTTTTAAAATGCATTGATGATTTCTTTAAATAGAAAAGCCCAGATTTAGGCTACTGAAGGTGCTGACTGTTTCATGTTCAAGTTCCCACGGTATAAAATTTCCTGTAACATTATACAAAAAGATTTACTTGAGAGAAGAGCCTTGAAGTTGCTGAGATTCGGAAACGTTAACAATGAGCATGATATATCAATGGAAGTTCTCAATAGGCCCTTAAGGACATTGAATGTGTAATTTCTTAGTCATTTGTCATGTAATGGCATGTATAGTGAACAACTTTTGTGTTGTCTGCTATTCTTCACAAGTCAAATAGTAAGGTTTATTTGAAAGGCCTCCAGGAGGAGCTGCAGAAACTAGCAGGATAGGAAATATTTTAAAACAGAGCAAAGAAAAAGTTATGGCTGAGGTAAATGAATATAAAGCAATTTGACATGTGATACACGTGTACGGGTAATATTAAAGACATTTATGACTGTGACAATATAATTTTTTAAACCAACATTCGATTTTCATTCCGTGAAATCATCTTCAAAATATGAATTGTCTGTCAAGTATCTGCTTCAAAGGGGCGAAACTTGAAATCCAAAGTCAATCGAACTAGGCAACGAGAGGCCAGACAATCCAACGGTTCCATAAATAGCAGAATTTCATGTCAGAGAATACAGTTTTATTACAAACATATGTTCATTACTCATCTTCACTTGTGCTTCTTCCACCACTAAAGTCATCACTAGCAAATTCTTTATCTGACCCCGACAAAGATTCGCCTGAGTTACGTCTCAACCTTTTTTTCTTCTTGTGCAACTCAACAATTCTTCTTCTTTCCGTTTCTTTCACCTCGTCCATAGTCTTCATTAGTTTCTCACTAACTTGCTTTGCATATTCTTCTATCGTTCTTACAGGCGTCTCTGATGTATCATCTCCAAACGAAGAAAGTGGTTTTTCAACTTGTTGTTTTTCAATATCTTTGCCCTGCTTTTCTCTTCTTCGTTTCCTGCGTTCCTCTAAATTCTGTTCTGCAGCCTTCCAATCTTGCTGGCTATAATTTTCTTCGGCATTCATGCGAGCGTGTAACAGTTCTTCCTCATCCTGCTTGTCTACGGAATCTTCTGTATCAGCTTTCTTCCTAGCTATACCCAGTATTACTCCTTCACTTGTATTTTCTCTTCGGTATCCAAAAGTGTTCCGATTCTGATCAGTCGGTTTTGCCATTTTCGGTAATTTTAGTTTGGGTACAATGGCTAATCCATACTTTTCTGCCATATCTTGAACAGGTAAAGCAGATACGTCAAACACCTCTTTATCTCTTTCCATTGCAACAGCACGAATATAACAACAAAGGGCCCTTTGACACAGATACTTCAATGAAGTATCACTTGCATTCAAACTTGCAAGTGTTCCCGAAATATCTTGCGTCTTATTTCTATTCACCTTATGCTTCTTAGGTTCAATCTGATCACAAACAATTAGTACCACGAAAAAACAACACGATTGTGGCTAATCCTATCCATACCTGACGCTGTTTCAATCTTTCTAAGAAGGCAGTTTCTGAAGGTAGCAGAAACAACAAAGAATTTCCAGAGTAGTTCATTCTTGCTGTTCTCCCAATCCTGTGAATATAACTTTCTACACTATCGGGACAATCTACTTGGACAACCCAATCCACTCTGGGGAAATCCAAACCACGAGAAGCTACGTCGGTCGCTAATAAACAAGCAAATGCTTGGCTACAAAACTGTTGATACATTGTCAGCCGCTTTGACTGTTTCATTCTTCCATGAATATGTAATAAAACAAGACCAGGTTTCATCTTTCTAAATGCTTCATATACAAAACGGACCTAAACAACCGCTCAGAGAACATGTCAATCCCATCCAATATCACTTACCTGTTTACAACTTGCAAAAAATATGATACTTTTGCATTTCGTATGACTCTTTATAAAAGACCACAATATATTTAATTTCTCTGATGCTTCTGTTATAGCAAAAGATTGTTTCAATTGTGAAGGAATATCAACGAAAGAACTTTTTTGTGCTTCATTTTCCATTTCTTCCTTCTCTGAATTCTCTGTTTGTTCATTGAGAGCCTCAACAGACGGTTCCTCTCCATCTGGCATTTCCTTATCATAAACGGCGACATATTCTGGGTGACTGAGCGATAGTCTAGCAAGAGACTGTACCTAAAAACAGAAAATTAATAAGATATTGCAAGCATTTTATATCCAATATATTTGCTATTACGTACTGATCGAGTTTGTGTCGCTGAAAAAAGTAAAGTCTGTCTCTCCTTTGGAACATTTTGTAGAATGGCGTCAATCGTCTTTGCGAAACCCAAGTCCAAAATTCTGTCTGCTTCATCTAAAACCAAAATCTATCATAAATAATATTCAATACCTTCGCCAGCTGCTCTTTTTTCTTAAGTTTAACTCTCTTACCTGCAAACGAGAACAGTCGAAATCCAAACTTTGATCCATATGTTGGAGGAGACGACCGGGAGTAGCGATAAGAATGTTCATTCTTCCAATTCGTTCTTTTTCTTCTTCAAAGCTCTTTCCCCCAATGACTAGACCCGCACTAAAGCTGTGGTTCTTTCCGACCTTCCTCAAAACTTCAAAAATTTGTATTGCCAACTCTCTTGTGGGAGATATTATTAAGGCACCCAGACCATCTAAAGACGTCCAATCTGCTCTCCACAAATACTCTAATACCGGGACTAGAAAAGCCAAAGTTTTTCCAGAACCTGTACGAGCAGCACCTAAGACATCATCTCCGCGTAAGCATAGCGGAAGCGCCATTCTCTGAATAAGAGTCAGTGACTGAAAACCACTTTGTTGTAGTCCATGTAAAGTTCTTCTCGATATTGGTAGATGTTGAAATTCTGTGGCGCTGTAGATATTGACACCTTCTCTTGCCTCGTCTGGACAAGGTGCTTTGCCTTTTAAATAAAGCCTGGGTGGAATATTTTTCACCACTTGAATAATATTTTGACGTTCTTGTTTCTCTTTGTGAAACAAGCTGTTGTTCTTTTTTACCGCAAAACGAGCCATTCGAGCAATAATCAAGTCATCGGCTTGCAGGAACGTATAACCAAAGTCTCGCAAAACATCATCCCCGACCGTCACTGTAAATTGGATTAGAGCTCCATTTTGAGCAACTCAAACGAAACGATGTGCTACAATAGCAGTTTCTGAAACACAAGCAAAGTGCCTCAATTTGGAAACATGTGCTTTATATAAAGACCACAGTCGTTTCTCAATGTAAAGAAATTATGCTTAAATAAATCGACCTTTTATAAATTCAATTTGTTTTACGTAGTGTAATGCAGGTTCCTTTTTCTTCTATAAAAGTTTTGTTGAGAGAAAAATAATGAAAAACTTCTTAATCATGTAGCAGTGTCTGTTTTTCCGTTATCTGTTATGTTAAGTAGAAAATTGGGAAACAACTCAGTGTCTGGTTTTATTGCATACGTTCCTTTTGAGAAGTAACAAGGCATTCTTGTCAAACAAATACACCCAAGTGTTTAGTATTCTCTCTTATACAATAGCATAAGAAGTTTTCTATTTAAGGAAATTCGATCTTGATGCAAAGCAATCGAGTTTGTTGTTAAAACAGTTGTTATCATTATTATTTTTAAAAAAATATCTTAATTTTCATCTATCTGCCTTTGTTCTTCTCAATACGATTCACTAGTTAAAGTCGAATTGACTAGACTCGTCCGTTCTCGCACAGTATAGCAGAACTTGCATCTGCTTTTCATGCTTATGTCCGATTTGTTCTTGAATGATAGAAGATAAAGAATAAATGTCCGTCCAAGTCCACTAGTAAGAAGAATTGCACCAAACTTTTTCTACGTTAATTCTATTTACACCATCACAGTACTTGAGCAGTTTACTGTGAATTGAAACTGAATCTTGCAATTCTATTTCTATTGGCAACTCGATCTTTGGAAATATTTCCTTGTAATGCTTGTGGCACAAAAATTTGAAAGTTTTGTTTCTAAAATGGATTTCAAATCCAATATATTGACATTTTCAAAGTCTCCTCCCTATGGTACCTTAAACACTTTCGATTTGTATATACAAGTCTGCCCTTCTGTGTACCGACAACACTCAAAATTAGTTGGCCCTTCTGTGGCTCTATTGGAGCTTCTTCAAGAGAGTATTTTGATTGAAAGTGAAAGGTTTCTAGCGTCTTTGCTTCCTAATGGTTGCTACTTTACAAATTTCCGTCTTTTGAATGGCAACTGCGGACACATACATCTAATTTTTAGTAATTCTCTTCAAAGATGAACTGTCCGTATCTTAATACTGGTTGAAAAGCCTGTACTGTTAAATTCCATTCAAAAACTTTTACAACCCAATGACTGCTTTTTCTTATAATTATCATCTTTCGTTTCAGGAAGACCTCAACGGGCTTTGATACCAAGAAAAAAAAAAGCAAATTTTGGCGCCTTTTCAATGAGAAACAATTGGGAAAAGCATTGCAATTTTGGAGGATTGTGATATGAATCGTTGGGAAGGAAAAGTTTCTCTTGTCACTGGTGCGAGCGCAGGAATTGGCAAAGCTATTGCTCTTTCTTTTGCAAAATATGGTTTAAAGGTTGCTGCACTTGCTCGTAGACAGGATCGCCTAGAAGAACTTGTAAAGGAAGCAGCATCGTTGAACTACAAAGGAGAGATTTTCCCGGTACCAGTAGACATAAGAGACGAACCCAGTCTAATTCAAGCTTTCCAAAAAGTGAAAAGTAAATGGGGAACAATTCATGTTCTGGTTAACAACGCAGGAATAGGAAGAAAAGCACCACTATGCGAAGGTCCTTCGAATTACTGGCGAGAAATGTTCGATACCAATGTGATGGCTTTGATGATTGCCACGAAAGAAGCAGTTCAAGAAATGAAAAGAAACCAGACTGAGGGTCATATATTTCACATCAGCTCTATGTCTGCACACAGAGTTCCTGCTGGAGATATGGGCTGTTATGCAGCAACTAAGTACGCTGTGAGAGCCTTGGCAACGGGACTTCGATATGAGATCAAGACACAGGATCTTCCCATACGAATTACAATGGTGAGTCCAGGTTTCGTTGAAACAGAATTCGAAGTTGCCCGCGCAGGAGAAGAGCATGCCAAACAATTTTATGCATCGACAACCTGCCTTACCAGTCAAGATATTGCAGATGCTGTTCTTTATGCACTATCTGCTCCAAGTCATGTAGATGTAAATGATATCTTGATGAGACCAACGCCGCAAAAGTTTTAATTGCTTCGTTTTTGCGTGTTTTGGACATGAGTAAAAATGATGAGGAGAATAGTTGGTCTGTTTATGACAAGTTCTCAAAATTTTGGTTGTTAGGAGCTGCAGCTCTTTCAGGAGTTGTGTCTCGTTCTATAGTACATCCGATGGACACACTGCGAGCCAATATGATGACTGGCAGGGAAACACGACCAAGTCAACTGCCGCACTTTCTGCACCCAACTTTCAGTCACTGTGGACTACGTTTCGATGGTTGATAACGAGTTCTGGAATAAAAGCTTATATAGAGGCTTTGGAGTTAGTGTCACTGTTCAAGCTCCTGCAGTAGCAACATATTTGACCACTTATGACCTTTCCAAGAACCTTATAAGCAAGAAGTTTGAGAAACACTCCGAGCTTTTGCAGTCAAGTTCACCTCTGACTCATTTATGCAGTGGCTTTATTGCAGAAGCCGTGAGTGCAGTGTTTTGGGTTCCTATGGAAGTGCTGAAACAGAGAGTGCAGGTGGAGTTCGTGCTTTGGAGTTCCTACGGAAGCTTAAGAAACAGTCACCTAGGTTCGTTCTAAGGATGCGAATTCTCTTTCAGCGCTACGGGATCTTTTAAAATATGAGGGACCTCGTACTTTGTTTAAGGTATTTCAAAAGGTTGATTTATTGTCGACAGTCTTCTTAAGAGTCTTTTTGATAAGGGCTATTTTTTGACTCTGGGTGTATTTGGACCTTATTCGATGATATATTTTGTGTGTTATGAACGTTTCAAGTTATGGGGAAGAAAACTGGAAGCAGATGGCAGTGCAGAGTTACCTTTGCGATCATCTTGTCTTGCGCTGCATCCAGTGGTGCAGTGGCAGCAGCTTGCACAACCCCTTTTGATGTGATTAAAACAAGGTACCAAATACAAGGTGATATTTTGTATCAAAAGGTAAACCTGTCTTTATGCCACAAGAGTGTCATAACTTCATATGGGGCTTGACAGGGTTCTGTGTATTACCGCAACAGTTGGGACGTTGCTCGAAAAATTTTACAACAAGAAGGGTGGCGAGGCTTTTTTCGTGGTTTAAGTGCAAGAGTTTTATGGTTAGTATGAAACAACTGATTGACGAGAGTATTCATTAAATAATGTTCGCAAAGGATTATGCCTGGAACGGCTATTACAATGTCTAGTTTTGAATGGTTCAAACAACTCCAGCAGAGGTTAGCTAATAGGAAGAAGAATTCTTTATCCGCGTGAATTGAGAAAGTTGTAATATAAAAAGGAATACACGTCAAAACCACTTTGTATATCTTTTCTCGTTATGTCATGGTGCCCCATTGGTATTGATTGATCCATTCTTTCTTCCCTCCCTCCTCCATCCACCACTAAGTATTGTGTGCTCGGATTGTTCACCAACTTGCTTCAGTTGAGAAACAAGTTGATAGCAAACACAAGTTTTTAATAGAAATTCACCACTATTTATAGTTGTGGTATTGCCTGGGTTGGTGTAAAGCAGGTGAGCAAACTTCCCAGTTTTGGAGAATTATTGAAAGTATGCTTCTTAGTCTAACTGGGAAACACTTCAAGTACGACCAAGATAAAGAAGAAAGAAACTTGGGAAAAAACTTGGTTTTTAGGGTTTTCGTTGATTTGACTCGTTTCATTGCACCTACCTGTTGTTGCTAATGTCTTCAGCAGTTTATATGTTGACACACCATCCCCGAAGGATGGAGTAGAGGAATTTGATCAGAATTTGGAACGAACAAAACTTGAAGAAAAAGAAGAACTGCATGTAGAGTCTCATGACGACAAGGAAGTGCCTAAAAGCACTGCCTATTTCGATTCTCAAGTTTTCAGTGAGAAGGATGACCAACAACTGGAAGCAACACGAAACCAGGGACAAACACAAAACGAATCGGTGGAGTTGGATAAAAAAGAGAAAAGTTTATTCTGCAAAGACCCGACTAACCCTATTAGTGTAACTGAGAAGTGGAACCTTTCGAAGAATGATTTTTATTCCTCAAAAGCACAAGAATACAGACAAGTAGGCCCCAGTCTTGTTTCGGATAGTAAAAAAGAAATAGAGAGTGGAGGAGAGTCTTCAGAAGGTCAACAAGACCTCAAATATCGTATGGAACCATCTCTTTCCTCAACTATGCTTCCCCCAGATATATCTGCTTTTCAGTCGACAAGTTCACTGATTTATAACAAGGAATGTGGTATTAACCAGGGTTACTATTGTAATCCACATTCTTCTTTTGTTGGAATCTCCTCTTGGGCATCTCATATACCTGGCAATGTGGCAGTTTCTAATTCAATGCTAAATATGGAGCACTATCGGGAAATGGGTCAGCCGAATTCATACTATTATTCAGGAGAGCATACCATTATTGATGAGGAAGCAAGATCTGCTTCTCTCGTATTGTTAAAGTTAAAAAGTGTTGCTGGAGAGGATCTATTGGAAATTTCACCTTTGCGACGTAAGAGATGGAAGAGAGAAAGTGGTGAATACGGTGGACGGAATGAGAATTCCTTGAAAGATATGAATTATGCTCATAGAAGAGATGCAGATTATGATAGTCGAGGTTTGTGATGCTTCATTTTGTAGTCAAGAAGTACGTTCTAAAGCCTGCTGTAGATGGAAAAGAATCAAACAAAATGTTGAAACGAACAAAAAGGTTTGTATAGTGAGATATTTTCAAAAAAGAAGTATGTTAACATCTTTCAGGAGTTTGGATGCTGGCAGTATTCTGCCACATACAGAAGTTGCTTGTAAAGTAAACGATGAAGATAGCAATGAATGTAGCTGGATTTTAGGTACTGTATATCGTTATTTAAGTGATTCTGGAGAATATCAAGTTATTGATGCAGCAGAGTTGGACAATGATGATGAATCCTCAGAAAGGTAAATATTTTGACAAAGTTTTGTTTTTTTGCTTTTAAATTATTTTATAGATACTATTTGGTTTCTTCAGAGAATGTGATTGCATTATCGAAAGATACAAAAAATGTGTTTCCACCATCCACGAGAGTCTTGGCAATATATCCAGATACCACAGTGTTTTATCCCGCAACGATACGTTCTTCACGGAAAAATGGAAAACAGTTGATATATGCTTTAGAATTTGATGACGAAGACGAAGAAGAAGAATTAGTGAAGCATGTTCCTGCAAGATATGTTATTTTGAATCCTGAATAGTATCATTGTACAATAAGGAATGCTCATAGAAGACTTATTCTAGAATAACACAAACAGTTTGGTGTTGAACTTTCATGCACGAACAACAATGGATGCCACTGTTTGATTGCATATAGTTAGATTCTCTGTCTTTTTTCTTACCTAATCAATAAATTGGCAGTTTCATTTCTCCACTGACTATTTCCTTCAAGAGTCATTCACTTGGAGGTTTTTATTGGAAAACCTTGTCGATGGAAAGCCAAACAGATTTCTCCAATTCACCGGAAATGGAATTTCATGCATTGCTGTCTTTCATTTGTCAGCGTTAGTAACAAGAGGGTTTTGAGATGTCTTTTGCAGAACAGTATGAAGAGCTGTTGGGAAACAAACCCTCCACTAATTGGAAAGTCTCAAGAAATAGTAAAGCATACGGTGAAGAAAACTGGACAACCGATAGAATCCTTGAACAAAATGTGAAATGTGAACGAGTTGGCGAAAATACGAGACCAATGCAAACGGAAGCTCTAGCAGTTGCAAAGGATGGAACAGAAAGTGCACGAAGAGCACGAAAAATGGCAGAAGAGGCAAGATTGATTGGTACTACCACAGCAGAAGAATTGGGAAATCAAACGAGTAGGTTATTTACTTTTTCGGAAAACGCTTTACAGCATTACTGAAAAGCTTGTTCTTATAGAACAGTTGGAAGGGATTCAAGATGATGTTGAAGGCATTCACTACAATCTGGGAGACGCAGAACATATCATACACGAAATAGAAGGCGGTTTCTGGGGTGACGTACTTCCATTTCGGAAGCCTTCCAAGTTGTACAGCAGAGCAGGTGCACCAGTAGGTTGCAAATTTTGTTCTATTGCTTTTGCTTATTGAGGTTCTTTTAGGTAGCTAGTCGTGAACCAGAACAAGCAAACAAAGGAGTTTTTGGTGTGGACCTTGGAGGAATGAAAAATGGCAAAACCAATAAAAACACTCCCTGGTCGGTTGTTAAGAATCAAGAAGAACGAAAGAGAAGAGACAGCGACGAACGAACGAAGACTGTTTCAAGTAAGAATCCATTCAAGTATATTTGGCAATGGTGGAGTCGGGAAGATAATGGCAAGAATGAAAATAATTCGAGTAACTTATCGAAGAATACATCCTGTTCTGTACAGAGTCAAGACAACAAAAATAGTGTGAAGGACCTAAACCGCTTGAATTTGCTATTGGGAAATGGAAACAGTTTGAATACAACAGTGGAATCTTTGGAGACCACAACAAATGGCGATCATTCAGATAATACTGTTGGGATAGTTTCATTCCTTCAGTAGATAAGGTATTTTAATTGTTATTGACATTGATGATTTTTTAATTAAACCTTGCTAGCATCTGAGAAAGCAAGATGAAGAACTTGATAGAATTAGCTCGGCTTTGAAAGATATGAAAGATATTGCCTTGAGAATGAATGAGGAAATGAGATATCAAGAACAGATTATTGATAATCTCACTGTGGTAAGTTATTCTGTCGATGATGGAGTTGCTGTCATTAAATATTCTATAGAATGTTGAAGATGCAGGTTTTCGTTTACGGGGAGACTTGAGAAGGGTTAAAAGAATTTGAATCTTTCAACAAGGAGCAGCAATACTTTTCCATCCTTTTGTATAGATTCTAACCAAATAAAACGTGATGCCACATAATGTCTGGAGGACGTTGTTTTTTTTATCGTTACGTATACATTCACATATTCTCTTTCACTTGTTGTGATGACATAGAATTCTTCCCTTCTTGCTGATTGGTTTGACTGTCTTTTTCTTCATCAGTCCGCTCATTACTGTCCAACCACATTTTCAAACCAAACTCGCCATTGTTCACTTTGTAAAAAGCTGAATCCTACCAAAGCAATCAATGTTTCATTTTCCTATCATAAATGACAACATACTGCCTTTTTCCTTTTCATATTACGATATATTTGACTGGAAAATGTATTATTAGGCATCAATGACAAACACTGAAAACCTCTTTGTGATGCCTCCTCGGACAAAAGTTTCTAAGAAAACCAATACAGACATTCAATGGAATAAGAAAAATAAATTCTTTGCTTACGGCATCTAATGGTTTTCCTTCATCTTTTAAAATAATAAAGGCGGCCTTTTTCTACTGTCAATGAACACTTTCATACAAAACTCGATTGTTCTTACCTGTAACACTCGATTATTTGCTAATCCAGCAGCAACATCATCATTGGTAAGTTTTATGTTAAGAGAAGCACCAAGTCTAATACAATCAGATCAATTGCAAATTCTAAAAGAAATACTTACTTCACAGTTGTGCCATCCTTTAAAAGGAATTCACTATTATTTCTTCTTAAAGATTCAGGAGAAACTCTTCGAATATAAGGTCTCTTTTGATAAGAATGGGAGAATTCATATTTCTCGACTATATCAAAATGATTTGAGAAGATATAATGAATGGAGAACGTCCTTACTTGATTCTCTCCGCGTAGACCCTGAAGAGCCTTCTAGACACTCCATTGATCCTTCATGTACTGAATCGGTGGAATATTTTGAGTAACAAGACGTAGATAAATACTTTGGTAAAACATGCGTAGCAAACCAAGGATATTCCAAGGCACGACCCTGCACAGAAGGCAGTACTATAGTCTCCACATTCATCACACAAATAGAGTCATTAGCTAAATTTTTATCTTCTAATGTTCGATTCTTTTCTTGTCTTTTGGATCCCTTTGCCACACACAAATCGCAAAGGATCTTTCTCATGTGATTTCCTTCCGAACTCTTTTGCCATTCCGATGGCATGATTGGCTGTGGTCGAACAGTAGGAGGAACGTGTTTTGGACAATAGCTTGTTGTACATTTTATACAGGAAGCAAGTAACACATCTTCCTTTCCACATTCCAAGCATTTATGTTTCGGACACTTCCATTGCAGCAACGTATTGGCAACAAATTGGAGTAAGTTTTGTGTTACGTCCTTAGGCATTACTTCGAATGGTATCCATCCCACACAGTCTGTGACACAAAACAGATATATGCTTAAAATTTTTTACAAAGGTGCTATGGTTCATTCTTACCCGGATGATAAAATAACCCACAATCATTTGCTTTACAGCGAATTAACCAGGTGACGTCTCGTGAATGTTCTGAAGGTTGACCACATAGATGACAGAAGGTTTGTTCAGTTTCTCTTTCAAAAACAGATTCGGCATCCAGTTGTTTTAAACAAACATGTGTACTGGAAGGTATCTGTTCTACTACTGCTGCTCGAATCAGAGAACTACGGCCAGGCTTGTGATCTAAAGATGCTGGAGATATTCGTGAATTCGGAGAAAATGTCTGCTCTGGATCTCTCTGTGGATATGGAGATACCAACATATTCGCAACTTCTGTTGATTGCGATTGCTTCGTGAGTTGCAAACGGGAACTATTCGAGTATAATGGGTTCAAATGAGGTATTCCTGGTTTGATGGAAGGTATATCAACATTAAAGTCAGTTACTCCTGTTTTGTCAAATGATTGACTCTCCATCAGCTCGTCGCTTGTTTTCATGCTTCGGGTTTCTGATACCCAGTTTTCTTGTCCTGAAATAGGAAAACGAAATAGAGGAGATATAACTTTCTCATTGACAGAAGACTCCAGTTTGGTGTTGGATAGAAGAGAGACCGAGATAGAAGGAAGTTGAAAACTATTATCATCAGATGATGTCCTGTTGACAACTCGTCTTCGTTTTCCTTCTTTACAAACCATCCACACTGTAATTCCAATTCTTTTGGTGGTAGTGTTTGTTTGGTTATCATGACAGTCAGAACTCTGAACTTGTGATGAAGCATTATTTAAAAAAGTTGATAATTTTTCTTGTAGAGAAATCACCCAGTCGTTTTCTGCAAAAATTGTTAATATACGACAACCAGTTTCTCATTGTTCCTTACCATCTACTAAAGTGTATAGAGAAGCTGAAACGTTCCAAAAATCAGCTGCTTCAGCCAATACTTGTTTCAATGTATTATCACACTTAAATCGAAACACACAATGCTGGTCTTGGAAAAAGACTTTAACGGCAATGACTTGAATTGTTTGTGTCGGAACTTCACCAGCATCAGCACAGGCTGTATCATTACTGAGATAGCATGTGTTTGTATCTTTGGTCTCTTCCACTCTATTTTCGGTAAGTGAAGCATCATGTTGAGCAGCATTTGCTGATTCTTTTCCAGTAGTTGTCTTTACAAGGTTGCTCTCAGTATCTGCCGAATCACCAGCAAATTTTTCTGCCTCGTTGATCTCTGACTTGTCCATGTGTAAAATTCTGGTTGAACAGTAAAGCAAAAATAAAAAAATTAAAGAGAGTAAAGGATACAAGATATCTAAAGATTGGTCACTGTTACTTCACAGGCTTCACTGTTTGGAGGCTATTCAAACGGTTGCAAGCAAAATACGTTGATGTTAGGGGTATATGAACTTGTATTTTCAAGCAAAGTGGCTTGTTGCTGGGGTCAGTGTCGAATACAGGTGGCCGTATGTCCTTGTGTCGGAGTTAAGGTGCAGCGTGAGCCCAGTTCGTTCCGAAGAAGACACCAATTGAGCAGGAACAGAACCTTTTCTTTAAGGTTGATTTTCCTTAGTTATAATATTGAGAGCAGAGAAAGAGTATCACGACCCAGTTTGATGGTTCCGTATAAGAACTAATCTAGTTTCCCGTACGACAAGTTCTCATTCCAAAGGAACCAACCAGGACACTTCTTTGATGGGATCAATTTTTTGACCCTTCAAGACAAAATGTGTAATTCGAACGAACCTCCATGGAGAAAAACTGGAGGGAAAATTGGTGGGAAAATGAAAACAACATTACAGGAGATGGGAATGAAGCCCCCCAACCAAGCATGGGGAGTTGTTGACACGTGACATCAAAGCTTTGATCTATTTCAAAGAGGGAGAAGGGTCGTCAACAAGGCGTTCATATAATTGCTCTTTAGAACTCAGTGAATGAATTTTGTCCAGAACCAACAATAAAGGTTGCTACGTATATGATTACTGTATTGACAACGATTGTTTGTCTAAATAACATATTTATATATAAAGTATTCGTTCACTCTTTAAGAATTTTGGGATATAAGGCAAACATCTTATACTCATGTGGATGAAGAGAGCAACAAGGCATCTCAAGTGTGCAGTGCCTAGTGGATACTTGTCATAGTGTATGTGGACATTAAACGAATATCAGCAACCGGTGATAAAATGAGTACCATGGAGCACTTTTGCAGGTACCATGTCCACCATGCTAATTATTAGGTATAGAAAAGCTGTGTTTAGAGTTAGGTCAGTTCCAAAAGATAAAGAAATGAGATTGCTCTGGGTTATGATGAATTTCCATTTGAGTAGAGGACTAGTAGTCATATGGAAAGTTTGTCATTCAATGGAACATGTTCATCGTTGGTATTCTATGGCTTAGTATACATAAAAACTTTTGGAACCATCGAGACACCAGTTTATGTCAGCTGTGAAATGACTCATGGACCAACACCGGCAGACGTCAACCTATATGTCACTAATAGCATTTTATGTAATCATAATATAATAGCATAACTCAAGCACATCTTAACAGAATACGGACAGTTCTTCTTCAAGAATGAACGGTGGTAACTCCATTGTGTCTGTTCGTCGTCTAGAGCTTGTCATCTCTTGTAGTAAAACTATGAAGGATTCCAACAGTTTTATATGAAATACTTACAAGGAAGATTTTTAGTGCTATTCTTGGTATTTATGCCATTACTACCATAGTCAAATATATGGTTAAAAATCAAATACCCAAAGAAATTTGCGCAAATTGGTTCCACAAGGAAAAAAGCATTGAATTTCAGTGGCTACTCTCGGAGACACGAAACCGTTGTCTCTCCTACAGACAGAGTATTAGTTTTGGAAACGTGGTTGCGTGGGGCGAATATTGTTTTTTGAGCCTACGCGTTGCCGTCTCTATCTTATTTTGTACTCTTTTCAGTTTCATGACGGACCCCTATCAAAGGTTCTACTATTCACAAGCTTCGACACACAGTGGGATGCCTCCCGGAAACCCCATAATGCCTCCACAGGGCAACATTCCTATGGTATATCAACCTGCTTATCCACCAGGTTATGCGGTACAACCAGGTTTCCCGCCTGGAATGGCACCAACTTATGGAATGCCTCCTCAGGCAGCGGCCTATTCGAGTTTACCTCCTAATATGTATTCCTCACAATATTTTGCTCCTCCAATGCAGTACTACCCTGGTGGAACTTCTATGAGGCCGAATTATTCAACTTCTAAAAGCTTAGTCCCTGCTCAAGGACAACAAGGCCCAACGGTACCCCAAGCTGGGCAGCTGGTGCCATATCAAGACAAAGATGTTGCGGTCCACAAGGCAAAAGAAGATATGAAGAGTGCGTCTATCTGCTTTCTGGCTGAATTAAAAACTAAGTGAACAACTGTAGGTTTAGAGGGTGAAATTGCAAGATACAAATCAGAAAACTCTTCGCTTCGTATGAAGGTTACGAGAACTGAAGAAAATTTGAAAAAGATCAACGAAGAAATTGAAAGTTTGAAGACGCAGTTTAGTGCGGCACATTCTAAAGGACCAAGATCGGGAGTTGCGTAAGTTGACAAATCTTTTTATGTTTGCTTATTTGACTGCGTTACTTCAATTTGTAGAACGATGAGCAAAGAAGAGAAAGAATTCTACGAAACGAGTTTGAAAGGTGCTGAGGAGCGAAATGAGCGCCTTCGACAAGAGGTAGTTCGGTTACGTGTGAGACTAAACAAAATCAAAAATCTAGTGCCCTGGACATGACGGAAACCCAAAAAGCTTTGGAATCACTTGAACAGAAGTTTGATGTTCTTGAACGGCGTCTCATATCAAAGAATAAACAGAATACAGGAGATAGACATTCGGCAATCGAACAACTCTCGAATATGAATCAACTTGGAGAGATTTCTGGTGCCCTTCGAGGACTCCGACTGATATCGGAATCTTCCCTGAAGGTACTTGCAGAACTATAACATCGAATTGATTGTCTAACATTCGTTTAGGTTTCGAAGGAAAGAGATGGAACAACATTTGGACAAAGGGAAGAATTGCAAGAGATTATGTCACATTTGTCTTCGTTGGAAGTACGCGTTGCGGAGCTCGTATCATTTGTTTCGAATCAATTGAAAGCATCATTGGAAGCGATGGGTGTTCGAAGTACCGACCTTCCTTCACTTTCAGGGGTTCAGAACATTTCTGCTGGATATGCTGGCGGTAAGACGGTTGAAATGTCTCCTAATTTGCAAAGACGGACACGATCCATTTCTGATAGTCGGAAGTATTCTGATGACTATGGTTTGAAAAAGGATTCGGAAGATAGACCTTCGTCTCCTAGACAGTCTCCTCGGGGCATCACAGGGGATGGAACTGTTTCTTTGGAACACAGTAGTTCTTCGCTGAGTGGTATGGCCAGTTCTTCCGTCAAACAGTCTTCTTTAGGGTTCTCATCACCAACGGAAGGAAGTGGGAATCAGTTGCCATCGTCTGTTAAAACTGAACAAGCGGCACCACGCCAATTCACAAGTACTTCTCCAAATTTAAGAAGGGCAATGAGTCCTTCAATGGAAGCAAAACAAGCATCACTTCCACAAACGACGCTTGTTGAAGATGTAACAAGTGACCTTGTTGACCTTGGTGACTTGGACATTAGTGAACAGAAGAAGAAATGAAAACGTTCACTGAAGGTTGTCTTGTGAAGTGAAAATAACATCTTCACACATATAAAAAATAAATATTATATTGCGTTGTATTTGACCAGGTCGTTTATTGTTTGTCTTTATACATGAAGATTGGTGACTTTCTTCTTTGGATAGAAACAACAGACCAGTTACTAAGATCATGCATTGAAATAGCAAAAAGCATATAACTATAGTTGTTCTTCTGTCAGAGTTGAATACTTGGTAGCAACACCATATCGAAGCTTCCCAAATAACTTTGGTGCGAATTCAGATGTTTCTTCTTCCACCCAATCTATACGAAGACCTGCAGACTTGAACGCATCCGCTGGAAATGTTCGATCAATATTGCAACCAACGGTAAAAAGACGATGAACAGGAGCAACCCAAGGAACCAAAAAGGAACGTTCTTCATGAGGAACAGCATTATGTTCATAAAAGAAATATTTACCATCTTCCTTCAGTACTCGAGAGATTTCTTTCAAAAACATGGGCACATCCTGCACTGTACATAAAATAAGAGTCGCGACAATTACATCAAACGATTCGTCTTTGAAAGGAAATGTATTACCGTCTCCCTGTGCGTGCTGCACTGTGAGTCCTCGCTCATTCGCCTTACTTTGAGCTCTGACACTTAACTTTGGGTCCAAAGTTAGTACGGTGAGCGACTTTACAAAGGATGGATAGTGAACAAAATTCAAACCAGAACCTGCACCAACTTCCAAAATGGAAGGAACGTTGGGAATCTTCTCCAACAATTTCTTTCGAATTCTTTCCATCTGTTCACTTTTTACATTGTCTAGTGACTTGAAGGTTTTAATTGTTGCAAAATAACAATACGTCAACAGAGCTTACCCACTCCACAACGTGATGGTCCCACCAACGAGAAAACCAGCCCATTCTTTACTGACCAGAAATACGTACCCGCTGTGAATGTAATTCGTTAATAGAATATATTCTATTACTACGTCTCCTTGAAAAACCGTCGTTCTACCACTTGCTATTATTCTGTTTTCTAAGGACGTGAGGCACACTTCGTCAAAGGTGTAAATGAATGCTCAATTGATTTGGATTTGTGACAAATGGCACAGAACGCGGTTGGCTCACCAAACTTACGAAGGTAAGAACCATTTTTAAGTATATAAACAACTTGTAGAAAGTTTATATTTATTTAGGAGAATGACTCCTTCTCGTTCTTCGGCCGCACCTGGTGGAGTGGGTGGTGGCAACAGTTCCTCGAGGAACTACTTTTCTGCCCGACTATATAGTGATGAGGCTCCCGGTTTGAAAATGTTGGTGCCGTTGTTGGGTGTATGACATAAGCTAACATGTATTGCTTACTAGTGGTCCTACATCGGTTATGGTTTTCAGCTTTGTTTTTATAGCCATGGTAGTGATATTACACGTATGGGCCAAGTTTAGAGGCGCTTAAATAAACACAAATACCTTTTAAAACAACTTGTTGAAAAATAGCGAACCTTGTGTGAGAGTTATCCGCCACTTGGCAAATAAAAAACTGAAACCACCTGTCGCTTGAAAAGTCACCATGCAAAAAGCGACTGGTTGTATTAAAGGTGTGTTGCCCTCTGCGGTTGTTGTTTCCTCCCAATTGTTCTCCTACACCCAGTCAACGCACCTCCATGTTGCATATTCCCAAGATTTTAATTACACGTTCGTCGTTCGAGCACTTGCTATTTAAAGATCTTTCGTTTTCGATTGAGGTGTCGGTTGTTGGATTGATAGGTTCGTGAGATTTGTTCCGTGAAGAACACTTTTAAAAGCAGAACCAGAAGGAACAGGAACTCAAAAGAAGAAACTATCTTCTTCAAGTAAGGGAGTGTGGTTGAAGCTGAAAATTTTTCATTATTGTGTTTCATTATAGGTGGCGCCATACCTGAATCGACATCGGGAAGAAGGACGTGAATGAACGTTACTGTAGTACTTCCAGAAGTCGCTCAGCGGAGTAAAAACTTGAGAGAATCAGTTTTGGATAATTGCTCTTCACAAGGTGACACCCTGGAACGTGGGAAAGGAGACAAAAGAGAGCTTCATCGGGTTCTTCAAGAACTTTGTGAACGACAGGAACAACAAGATAGTATGAAGGAACCAGTGGTTGTGGAGTCAAGGTCCGGAAGCGAGTCTTCATGGTCGCATAAAGTTTGCCGAGAGGAAGTTAGAGACCACGAGTTTTCTCCTTTTTCCCCCAAGAAGTCCCTCGGCCCAAATAGAAACTTTTCTCCAGAGGCAGACACCACAAGCAACCGAATGCGTAGCCAAGAACGAGTTGTAACTGAAGAGAATCGATTCACATCTCCGTATCAGTCGCTGTTTCTGGATACCTCTTCTTTGACGGAAGACTTAAAAAATATAGATTTGACTTCAAGTGATGACGACGAGGACGACAATGACAATAGGACGGTTTCCAGAGGGGACGAGAAGACAGAAGACAATCTTAGTGGAGGATTGCTAAAGTCAGTTTCTGATGTCGCAGATAATGGAGTTCCAACAGAATTGAATAGCGTTCAGAAGGTAGCTAAGAAGCGATCTGCAACTTCTGCTTCTTATCCTATGTTTACGGTGCGGCCATTTCATTATGAGACTCGAGACCTCTCAACGAAGGAGCTTGAAGATACTGTTCGATCTTCTGTTTTAGAAGCAGACAAGAATACTTCTTCCTTGAGTCAAGCAACAAATACTTCTCTTCATGGAAATGTGTCAGAGTCGATGCAAATGAATAATAGGACACAAGTTGCACAAAACATGGTTCCACTGAATACAACGACCACTTCAAACACAACTAGTCCGCCTGCCCCTTGGATGACAAGATGGAAGACGAGAATGTGTAAGTTTTATCCTATGGGAATGTGCAAAAACGGCACAAAATGTTCTTTTGCGCACTCAGCTGAAGAACTCAGAGAACCGGATAGTACATACTCATATGGTAACCCTGTGAATCAATATCTGTTGGATGCTCGTTTTCCAGAAAATTTATCTCGACCTTTGAATGAAGAGAATCTAGCGTTTTATAAAGGGGATCCAATGCTCAGTCACATTATTCTTCCTGTTTCTAACGGTAATAACTATGCTACATCTAAGCCCGAAAGCATATCCTCTTTCGGTTTTGCACGGAGTTATAGTGCTGACCAGAACTCATCAACATCTTTAGAGTATGGAAGCACCTCAAGTCAAGGAAAGTCAGTTCCACCTGCTCCATGGATGACACATTATAAAACGAAAATGTGTAAATTCTTTTCAGCTGGAGAATGTAAAAACGGTGACAGATGTTCATTTGCACATTCTTCGGAAGAACTCCGTGAGCCACCACCTCCTGAGCTTGATGAAGAAAGAAGAAGAAGACATTTGAGAAAACAATTACAATTGCAACAATGGAATTTGCTAAATGAAAGGAATAGCACATTAAGCTCACTTTATCAAAATCAAGGAGTTAGCAGAGATTCAGATTTACAGAATTATGAAATGCAAATGGTTGGGTCTAGATTGCACAATATATATTTATCTGGCAACCAACATTTGAATGTTGGTAAGAATGACTATTTAAATGTTCAAGGATGCAAACAGATATGGAGTTGCCAAAAAAGAACTTTGTGTCCTCTCATTCTTCACCACAGTTAAGAGGATACGTGAACATACCACATGGTTTTCACAAGTCATCATCTTTTTCCTATCTAGATTTGGGTAATCATTTTGGTTCAAATGAGCCAAGCAGTGTACGGGCTGGCACAGTATCTGATAGATCTATGGAATCGCATCAGTCGTTTGTTACAGGAGTTGGTGAAGCAAGTATTGAATCTTTTGTACCGATTAATGCGTTTTCAAACAGAGGCAGTCATAGTCTGATGCAGTCGGCAGCAGATGCGGAAAGGGACACAATGGAAGTCTCAAGGAGATATAGTTCGTCATCTGTTACAGAGCCACTTTCAAGTAAACCCTCAACAGTGTTAGAAGAAGAGCAACTTGCATCGTACGTTACAAAGCCATGCTTGATATCAGATCCTGTTAATAGAATGCAAACACCACAAGATGACATTTGGGATGAAATTGATCGTGATATTCTTCATGCAGTATTTGATGAGGATGTTGTTACACAGACGGGTAGTAAGTCAACCTTGAACTAATTGTGTTCTTGATGGAAGTGTTTACTTTGTGTGAATTGCAATGTAATTGATGAAGTTATTTTATTTGATTGTATAGTCTTTATACATATAATCCGGTTGTAGTATGTCGATTGAGTTGGATACCAAAATCATTTGTTATGTGGGTCTACTGATTCCAAACAAAAAGATTTTGTGCCATCCATGGACAGATTTCGATTGGTTTTACTTAGAATGGGCATGGACCATTTAGGTATGAGAGTGAATGAATGAATGAATGGTTGTTGCAAGACAGGTTTTGCAGTAATAAATTTAGTGAATGATTTGTCATCTATAGCATATTTCTTTATTGATTTCTTACCATTTATATGGTCAATGATTTCTTGAGTGACTCTAACTGAACTTGTGAAACACGAACTGTACCATCCATAGAAGCACTAGCCAATAATAAACAATTCATCTCAACCGATGAAGCACAAGGCTGAAAATGCAAACTCGTCACCGCACCTCCATGTAACAAGCATGGCGTGTTGAAGAAGAGAAAAGATTGACCGACGGTCAACCGATCGATGCCCATCCAATGAACTTCTCCGTTCTCTAATCCAACTGCTATCAAATAGTAACGCTGGGATATTATGATGGGAGCAAAACAGACCGACCGTACACCAACAGGAAAAGTTTGTATCCAATGAGTACTTTCTCCAATGGAATGTTGTTCGTCTATTCCCCAATGAAATTTTACTGTTTTATCTCGAGAAGCAGTACAAATTAGTCGTTCATCAGGTGACCAACTGGCACTGTATAAAATACGTTGATGAACATTTTGTTTATGGGTCAACGTTCGCCACTGATGGTCTTCTTCCCTATGGATACCAAAAGAACGATCCCTTGAAACACTCAGCAAAATACCACTAGGTGAAAAGATTAATTGGGTCACTGTTAACTCATGGCAGAAAAGCATCGTTTGCATTTCTTTCTTTTCAATATTCCAAATAATAATGGCTGCGTCTTTTGCCGACTGTGCTTGACTCGCTGATGCTGCAATACCTTTTTAGGATATCCCGCACAAGTCACCACCGTATTACCATGTCCATATAACTTGGCTACTTCTGGCCAAAGTGTTGCTTGTGATAAGTTACTTTCTGTTGGAACTACATCCTCTACATTTGTGCCATTCATCATGGTCGAAGAATTATCCGCTTTTCCTACTTCATAAACTGCCTTATTAGTGAGACCTAAAGCTGCCATATCCCCCATCATTGCGGCACTTTCTTCCAACGACGATGAATATACAAGACGCAATGCAGGAGATAGCATTCGACATTGAGCAATAAAAGAACGTGGAGCATGAAATAAACGAATAACTTTCTCCTCGGCTGCACTAATAAAAGCTAATCCATTGTCACTAACAAAGACAAGACTATAAATATCATGTCCATGAACTTGAGGTCTGGCAATCTCTCTAAATGATATTTGCTTGTCATCACTCTCATGACATTCTTGGAGAAAGATTCTTGCTGTTTGATCACTTGAAACAGTAGCAAAAAAGAGACCATCCACTGGTTTCCAACATATTTCTGTGACACTTCTTCCATGTCCAGTGACTGTAGGCACATTTTTCCATTCATATTGTTTTTGTGCATTGAGGTACCATTGCCATCGATACATTTGACCTAAAAAACCATGTGCCCATACACTATCACCTAGTGGAGATATATAGGCACCGAAGAAACCTGCTGTAGTGCAAGGTGCTCCTCCCAAACTAGTAAATCTTTCAAAAGGAAGCCAAATATTCTCATCCGTTGTAGGTGACCATAAAAGAACATTTTGGTCACAAGAAGCAGATACCAATACCAATTGATTATCTTTTTGACAAGAACATTTTGTTGACCATCGAACAGAACAAACTAAATCCTCATGTTCCGTTAATAATGCTTCACAAGAAAACATAAATGAATGTGATTTCGTTTGTATGATTTGTTTTCTCCATATGTCGGTCACCGAAGAAGAATCTTGCACTGTGTAGTTGGACAATGGATGAAAATCCAACTTCCAAACTCGAATAGTTGAGTCTTGAGAACCACTAGCAAGAATATTGTGTTCTATCCATAAGTGATTGTTAGAATAGAAAGAATGAAAATGTGTCCATATATACCTTCAAGTTGACGATATCGATAACAAAAACAAACATCTCGAATCCAATCATTGTGTCCATATAGACGAATAGACTTCGTAGTGGCTAGTTGAAATGAGAGACAATCAGAGTTCAATTCCAAATCCGCGGCGAAAATAGAAATGGCACGATCTGTTCCACCTATGGCCATCAATAGAACATTTTTGGTTGTTGATACATGAAAAACTGTCACTGAAACAGATTCAGGTAAGAAAGTAAGGTTTTGACTTGCTATCTCTCTCCAAAAACATTTTGTTTCTTGATATTCTCGTTGAAAGATTTTCCACGTTGCATCCGTCGAAACACTGATAATAAAGTACTAAATTCCAATCAATTGGAAAAAGTTATCACTTTATCAACGGCTTTCTTACCTTTTCAGAACAAATAAACGAATCCAACGAGTTGACAGCATGGCTATGTGCTTTCCACTGGCATTCTAATCTCCATCGGTTGTCACCACTCTGACTCCAGCAACAAATTTTCCCTTCAGCTAAATATTACATTGAGCGTCAATCTTAGGGAAATATATTCTATAAAGATGGAAAACTTACCATCTCCTGAAAAAAGTGAGCCATTCTCCAACCAACGCGTTACGGTAATGGTCGATGAGTGTCCTTGCAGCGCTGTCACGGCACACTTTGCTTCTTTATCCAGAATAATAACCGTATTTTGACAACCATATACCAAACCATAAGAACTTGAAAACTTTAATGTCATATATACAACTGATTATATCTGCCTACCTCCAATCTGCGATAGCTGAAACTCTGTTACATCCACCAGCTATAACACACTACTTTTAGGAAAGAATCAATCTGTTTATTGCTAAATGAACTTACCCAAAAATACTAGATTGGTTCCACTAGATTCTTTCTTATCTGTCACTTGTTGCATCTTTATTTCCAATACTCAACTATCATTTCCTATCTTGGCCCATTCATTGGAAATGTTCAAATCTTTTGTCAAGAAAATCAAAAAGAATCGATGACTTGAAATTTATTAACTCCCAAATAAACTTCAACTGGTTACAAGGCGGATATAGAAAACAGTTCACAACATTTCTTTTCCATCTTCTCATCGAATGGATAGTAATGCATAAATCCTCTTCCTCATAAATAGTATTTCTTATCCCTTTCCAGCTCACCTATTAAAGACACACATGATATCTTATTATTCCATCACAGTTAATATGTTTCTTATTTCCAACTTTGATATAACTCGTCATGCATTGTGTGAGTCGTCTATAGTTTCCATATCCGGTTTCACATTATATTCCATCTCCTTGGTCACGGAAGACACTGACGAGTTTAAAGAAAAAGTGTTGAATGACGTCACTGTTTCTGTTGTCTTCACAAGTTCACTTGACATCTCTTCATTTCCTTCACCACTTGGTTGATCTCCAGAATGACTCATTGCATTATTTACACATTCTGATATACCTAAAAGAGACTTGACAGGCTGTTCATAGCTTTCTTTATCCAAATGTTCCCTTGAAAAGTCATCACTGGATACTTTCATTCCTAAACTTGGAGGTGATACCCGTTCCGGTTCCATATCCAATCTGGATGCTGCCACTAATTCTTCATAATAAGTACGTATTTGCAAAGAGCTCTTTGTAGGAATCAACTCCGCTAATCTATCCCAATTGCAACCGAAAGCTTCAAAATATTGTTTGAATGCAACCTTCTCCTCGGGACTCCATTCTAATACTCTCCTTCTCTGTTTCTTTCTTTCTGGCTTCGGTTCATAAATATGACTTTCAATACTTGTTTCTTTCTTCATGCCTCCCGATGTTGGTGGCTGTTCCAAACTTACATTGAGACTTTCACGGTTGTGTTTCCAATATGTTCGACATTGCATCGCAGTTTTTGTCCCAACATCCTTTGCCACCAACTTGAAATGTAAACCATGTTTTGTCAACGCCTGAGAAAGCCTTTCGACTTCTTCAAATGTCCACGTAGAAGAAACTGGAGATGATGACCGACTGCTCTCTAAACCTGATTCCGAGTTTGTAGAATGCCACGTAGGAGACTCGCCATAACTTGTCAGTATAGTCTCCGGTGACCCTATGTCAAATGGACTCTTTGGTGCGACTTCAGATGAAAATTTGTTGTTTTGTATAAAAACATTCCTTCTTCCAAATCGTTTTCTTGTTGAAACATCACATCCACGGAAATATTTCTTCAATTCTAGACGAATCTTATTTTGAAAGTAGAATCGAACTACATCTTCCGTTGTCTTGTACTTTAAAAAACTTGCTATTTTCCTATCATTTGTACTCTATATCAATCATGACTATATTAACAAAGCAAGATTGACACACCTAAAATTCTTTCCGTATTGGGCAAAACGTTTTATAAAAATAGAACGTTCTCCAACCGTCCAAGGATTAATGGCGCAACAAGCATGATGATAAAAGAGAGGATCTTGTAGTAATACCGCTCCTCCATCAAAAGGTAAACTAGATATGTCCTAGAACTCGTTAGATATAACACAATCAAAATATGAAAACTACTAACTTGAGGTGGAATTCGAGCCAAACACTTTCCCCATCTTGAACGGCCTCCAGCAGTTCCTCCGTCTGCTTCAATTGCATTGAGAAAAATACTAACGTCTTCCAAAGAAACACTGCGGCTCTCTGGAGCATTTAGAGAACTACGATAAGTAGCACGACCACTTCCAGTTCGTGTTAACAATGCCTCAGAACCTTGCATGGCTAACAAAATATCACTAAAGGCGATTCCTTTCAGTGACCATTCCTTGTTTACATTGTAAAACTTACCAGTCTCTTTGTAGGAGAGACTCTGCTTCCTTCCTACTTAACTGTTCTTCATGTGAACGCAACTGCTTTATCCACTTTTCTCTCAACTCCATAAATTTGTCTGTTAGCTGCTTCCTATCTTCTAACTTCTTCTGACGTTTCTTTACGATATGTTCTGCTACTCTGGTTTTCAGTTTCTTAAAGTCTTCCACTACTGTTTGGACGCTCTCGATATCTTCAGGCCCACAATACAAAGCGAACGGAGGATACGGGGCAAAAAGTCCCTTTTCCAACTCTTCCTTTTCATCCTCAAAAACTTGACTAAAATAAGGTTGTAAAGCTGCATGGGACGATGCTGCTCTTAACCTATTTTCCAACAAGAGTCCCTTCACTACCGTGTCCAACAAAAGTTCTGAAGTGACTTGAGATACTCGTTCCGTAAACTTCGGCAACAGGTTGTGGCTTTCTTTGGTATTCAGTCTACCAAAACTTCCTACGCTATGCTTTTTTCTAAACTCCAGCGCCTTCTCTCTTGAACGAAGCTCTCCCTTTTTCAAGCTCAACATTTCGTCAATTTGTTCCAACTCTTGAAGAACACGTTGCCTTTCGTCTTCCTTGAACGTCTTTGTGCTCACATCCATATATGTTTCTTTAGACACTTTGTTTTCTTGAATTCTTGACAAGGACACTGTGTCCAACGAGTTTTTGCTCGTAGACGATGTCACGGCAGCTTTTTCAGCATTGACAACCCCTTGTGACTCTGTTGAGTTCTTTAAGTTTTCTGTAAGAATAGTGTGTTTTCTTCTTGGAGGCGAAGGTAGAAATAGTTCTCCTTGCAAGTCAACGGCATCAAGACCACCAAAACCCTCCATGGACGGCCCTTTTAAGGTGGAGGTTGTTCTTTTTGCCATCACAAGCGCTGGTAGTCAATTGAAAGTATCAACTTACGACAACGGACTTAATAGCTTGCTGAGTATAATTTCCTATTCAATAAAATGACTAGCTCTTCCCTTTTCATACAAGGCACTGGTAAGAATAATCAATTGAAGTGACAAGGGTTTGAGGTGAACAATCAATGAAGCGCAACAATGCAACTGGAAAGACTAGTCGTTGTTGCATGGATAGAAACATCTAAAGGTGACGATTGAAGTTTACTGAAGCTTTGTTTATTCATTTACAGTTGGTATTAAAGTTCCAAGGCACTTGTATGACGCATGGACAAAAAAGAGAAAGCATTTGCATGGGACAGATGACAAGCAAGTTTAAATGATACAAGCATTGAAAGAGACTTAGAGACTCTAACTAGTGAAAAATCGTCTAGTGTGAAGTATCGTCAAGAACAAGACTTGTCCACTCAACTCAAAATGTTGGAAAGGACGTTGGGAAGAAAGCACTGAAATATTCTCTTTAACACTATTTGTAAAATCTACTCTGAAAATGCCTTGAAACTTTGGTGAAACAATTACTGCTTCGAACTCTGCCAATAGGGCCATACTTACACTGTTAGTATTCACTCTGGTTGGGAAAAATGTTTAGATATTCGAGTTCAGAAGAGAAGGAAAAAAAGAAACAAACGCAAACCTTTTTCGTGATACCTCGGCGGAGCATAATTTTGGCGCACTAACATGAACGTTATCTTGTCACCCTTTCTTTCGCTTGTGACTATGATCAGTGAGACCAATTGCAAGACATTCATATCGCAAGACTACTTGGAAAGAATTGGATACTTTATCATAGAGTGAACACCATGGAAAAGGCTGTATATGGAAATATTAAGCGCATTTAATATCTTATTTTAAATACACTCAGTTATATAATAAATGGTTGGATAACAAGTTTGGTATCATTTATACTCAAAGCACGACTCCTATCAAGAAAAGACCACATCATCCATATGCTCTGAAACTTTAATTTTCAAACAATTTAATGAACCGCGAGATATCAAAGTTAGTACGAAAAGACATAACAGTGGAAATAGAGTGTCTGTGAAGACATTAATAATTGCAATAGGATCTATAAACCCTTAATAAAAACCAGGATACAGTCACCTTGCTATAAGTGACTTCTTAAGGAGGAGAAACTGTGTCGAATAGATGAGGGGTTAAACGATAGGAAAAACGTTATTCCCTGTGAATTTTTTAATAGAATGGAAAGCCAATTAGACAATAAGAAATAATTTGTGAAGCGGGAATGCGTGTTCCAATGGTATTATGGCAACGGTTCCTGTTGAGAAGCAAATCTTTCTTATTGAAACCACTTGTTGTAACTCCTTGTACGTTTGCTCATAATGAAGCAACTCAGACTGTGACAAGGTCCTCAATTGCACCAGTTACTCCTGAAGAAGCCTTTGGTGACGTGCCTACAAAGGACTTGTTCCGTGGTTTGGTGGCATTAAGTTTGGCAAGAGCCCCAGGGGTGGCGAAATTTGGTGGACAAGCTATTGAATATGTCCACCAATCTGCACCATCTTTTTTGAGACGCTTCGTAGATGAAATGGTGAGAAGAACTGTCTTTGCACATTTCTGTGCCGGAGAAAATTTGGATGAATGTTTGAAGAATACACAACACCTTCGAAACTTAGGGGTTAAGTGCTTATTTGACTATGCAGCTGAAAGATCTCCAGGAACAGTTCTCTCGGAGGAAGATTTGAGAAAAGAAGAAGCAGCCAAAGAGTATTCTGCAGAACTTGAAATTGAGACCATTCGTCTGTCTGCACAGTTAGGGAAGGGTGATTTTGCATGTATTAAGATTACTGCTTTGGCAGTTATTGAACACTTGGAAAAGTTGAATGCTTTAATTGTTGAAGATTGGAAGCGACACAGTGACAAGGGCGTTGCTAGTCGTTGTTATAGCATTGATCCCGAATTCAGTTTTGATTTTGAGAAAATTGCTGCGTTTAGGAATAATTTTTCTTCAGAAGAACGTAGGATTCTAAGAAATGATCTTTTTCGGATTGAACGACTGTGTGCTCTGGCAGCAGAATCCAAGGTTCCCTTGTTGATCGATGCTGAACATTATTGTTTGCAAGATGCCATAGAATATATTTCCATGGGAATGCAAAAGAGGTATAATACGGCCCAACAAGGTTACATTTATACAACAGTTCAGTGTTATTTGAGGGATTCGGAAAGGCGCGTCAAGTTGGTGTCATCTATTGCAGAACAGTTTGGCTTTCGTCTTGGACTGAAGCTTGTTCGAGGAGCATACCTCCATTATGAAAGACAGTATGCGAAAGAAAAAGGTTTAGAATCTCCTGTTTGGGACACAATTGATGAAACACATCTTTCCTATAATGGTCTTGCTTCGAAAACAATAGAACAAATGTCTAAAGGCAAGTCATCAATGGTTTTGGCCACTCATAATCTTGAATCCATTCGAAATGCTATTAAGAAGATGGAAGAGCTGAGTATTGAACATAATACTGAGCATTTTCACTTTGGTCAACTTTATTCCATGGGAGATGCGACCACCGCGTCGTTGAGGAAAGCAGGTTTTCAGGTTGTCAAATATATTCCATTTGGTCCTTTGGAAGAGGTTGTTCCTTATTTGACACGTCGTCTTCAAGAGAATATGGATATTCTTGGCTCTACATCTGTTGATATGAAATTTTTTTATGAAGAGTTAAGTCGAAGGTTGACTGGAAAGCGAACACTGCCACAATAAATGAAACAGCTTGTCAATGATATTTTTGTGCATATTCAATGAAATAAACCAACCTTTTTTGAAGAAAGCAAAGATGTGGAAGATGTCTGTTGTCCACAGACACGGGAGGATTGCATTGGAGATTAGAGATGAACGATAAGGAAGGATGAGCAACTTCATGACTGTGGCTATATATCCAGGTCACTTATCTGGTCTTGTCTATCCTTGGGGACTAGTGGAAACCACAACTTTTATAGGGGCATTGACTGGAGCTTTAGTGGTCAACTGGACGAGAAGAGTATTGCTAAGTCGTCCCTTTAATAAAGGACTGTTTGTTAAGCGAAGACCAGTGAACCGTCGTTGCCCCCGTTGTTCAGGTTTTGGTATATATCGTTGTCCTCTGTGTCGTGGAGGAGGTGTAGTGGTAGGTACCTCTTAGTTTTTATTGTCTTATGCTTACAAGGAACAGGACTATGAGAAGAAATATCTCCATAATGATCCTTGCCCAATGTGCTTATGTCGACGCTATGTTACTTGTGCGCTATGTAAAGGAAGTGGTGTTAGGCCTAAAGTAAGTTTGCAACCAGAATGGTTTACGCACTCGTGGATACCCAATGTACCGTTATTTATTCGCACGTTCAAAGAATGGAGGAGAAGACATTCAGGACAATTATTACCAATTCTGAACGATCTCAACAAGTCGGGTATCGTTTTAAATGGAAAATGGACCGCGTTTCCACTTGTGTTGGCAACTGTAACACTTTTCTGGAGGTGGACCAGACGACTTCGACGCAAAACCTCCTTTTCTTAGACATATTGGGAGAATATATCAAATGGTCAACGAAGCATTGAACTTGAAAAGTTTTCGTTTATTGAGTCAACTTTCAAATAAAACTTGTAACCTGTTATTACTGCGAAAAGCGGATTGTTTTGTCATTATATAATATATGATAAAAAAAACCTTAAGAATCGTTAAGAACAGTGTGTTATCTGTAGAGGGTCAGAAAAAGATGTAACAAATGTTATTTAGAAACGTATCGGTAGCACTTATGAGCTGCAGTTACTGCTTGTGAAAATGGCTTGATCATTCTTTCGGCCAGTGACATTTTCTTTCTTCTGTCTGCACCTTTCTTGGGCATAGTTTCTGATGCCTTCGTTCGCAAAAGATTTGAGACATATTTCTAAAGTGGATAAAATATGGAGACTAGTTGATGCCAAAGGTGAAATATTAGGCCGTGTAGGAAATGTTGTTGCAGGTATCCTTCAGGGAAAGCACAAGGCATATTATGATAGATCTGTCCTTTGTGGAGACCCTGTCATCGTGGTCAATGCCCGCTTTGTAGAGTTAACGGGTAGAAAATGGCACACAAAAGTGTATAAAAAGCATTCTGGTTACCCAGGAGGTCTACACGAGTTTCCAGTAAAGGATTTGATAAAAGACAAACCAGAAGGGTTAATATACGAAACCGTAAAGCACATGTTGCCGAAGAATAGACTCGGCAAGGAAATGTTGGGTATGCTCAGAGTATATCCCGACGGAGAGCATCCACATGCAGATCATCAAGTCCTTCCAGTTCCACCAACAGGAAAGACAAAAGACTAACCGTTTATGGCATACTGACCGAAGAGGAGAAAGAGGAGCTATGGAGAAGAATCTTGGCTTCCGTGCCTCCACAAGGTAAGTTCAATCCTCTTTATATTACCTTGTAATCACTAAAGTTGATAGAACTGGAAAAACAATTCTTACAAGTAAAGCAGAAGCTTTCCGAAGCTGACATAGCCCCAACTTCAGCTTCTTCCTTAAGCCTAGAAGCTTTGTTGAATAGATATGAAAGAGGACCCAATGGGAAAGTATTCAAAGATACCAACAAGTTACTGGAGACGATAGACTTTCTGTTGAAGAAATTTTTAATAGTAATAAGTGACAGTTAACCTTAATGTCTTCTTTGGCGCTTCTTTTTGTTTTTTTGCATTTTTCTTTGTTCTATATTTTCTAGTCGTCTTTTTTGACGAGAATGTTGCGCCTCTTCCTGTCCTCTTTTTCGTGCAGACCACTCCTTTCGGCTTTTCCTTTTCTTTCTGTTCTTTTCTTTTTCCTTTTTCTTAATAACCTTATTATCCTTTAGTTTCACTCCTTTCGTTTTGGACAGAATTCTTTCCAGATTGACTTCATCTATATTGCTTTCTTCCTTTGGTTCCAAGCTCTCGTCTTCCAACTTGGTGTTTGAAGATTTTTGAATTTTATTAAGAGCTCTTTTCGACTGTTTCTTCTTGTTGTTATGAACCACTTGCCTTTTTGCTTTCTTGCTTGGCGTTTTTTTGGGTACTTTGGTCGTGGTTGCTGGTTCCTCAGTTGTTCTTCCAGGTGCATATAACTTTTGTGGAATCAATGATATTAACTTGTTAAACCCTATAAACATGTATTGAAAAAAGAGGTACTGCTTCTGCAACAATAACGACTTACATTGGTCTAGTTGGAGGATCGACTGGTCACCCATTCACCACACAACGTCGGAACAGGAATTGGATGAGAATGAACTAGGGTTGATGCAAAGCAAACGAGCATATTGGCCACATTGAACACTCACAACCTTGTCGCTTACCAGAAAAACCAATACGTAAAAGATTCTCAATTTTATAAAGCCATATACTCAACACAGTTGCTTTCATCCCTAGAACTATATAGCAAACTATGAGCTTTGCAGATGTTCTTTGAAAATTCAAGTAAAGGCCTCTATATATTCCCCATATATTAATCATTCATCACTTTTCTCGTCACCAAGTTGGCATTCAATGTTGAGTTCTCTAGTCTTTTAATATGAAATACTGAAATGAGTTTATAGAACAATATTTTTGATATTTTGGACAATAAGCAAATCTTTGCAGCTTTTTCTACAGCGATACCAAATATTACCCTTTCTAAAACCCATGAGTGCTATCTTGCTTGCACAATTCCTAATCTACATCTTCTATATGCTGATTATCAAACATGAAAATGGAAGAATTGGCAACTACTACTTCAATACGATGACGTGTAACTTGGCGTGGAATCATTAAAATATACTTTCAGTTGGCAACACTTTCATTTTATTCTGCAGTTTTCATAGATCCAGTCATTTACTATTTTGAAATCGAAAATGGAATCCTGTCGTGAAAAGCGGTTGAGGGATATGAAACCTAAGGAGAGGATAGAGGCGGAAAACTTCCCTTTAGAAGAACCGGTACGTTTCACAGCACTTTAAACTCAGTTATAAAGTGTTTTAAACTCCGAGTGATAGAAAATGTCAAGTCAAGAGCTCTGGAACGCACCCGACTATTCCTTAACATGTGACGAAGAGTTTCGTGAACTTTCTAGTGCTACCGCGCTTGAAAACTTTTATGACATGGAAACCGAAAGGGAGCATTGGCTGCAACGAATGTTGGTTTCTAATGGAGATATGAAGGATGCGAAAAGTAACATTTCAGTTGCTTCAACCGTTGACGACATAAAAGACAACACTGCTAGTGTTGCCAAAAAGGTGGACTAACTTTGGTGAATTGTCGTTATAAACTGAGACCTTTTAGCTAGAAAAAATTGCTAGAGACACAGAGGCGTCCTTTCCGCCTGTTTACAAGGTCGACGGGTACGTCCCAAGAACTTTACTCAACTTTTCTAACTATTGGACAGTTTTCAAAACTTGCTGGAATCCACTTCTACTTGGGACGAAGAAGATCGAAAGGTTGGTAAAGTATGTTTTGCTATAAAGACAATTTACAGCATTGTTAGGCATACTCCGAGTTCTTGTTATCGCTTTATGCCCCAGAAGGAAACAAACACGACACAAACGACGATTCTAGTGATGAAGACTTTGATTACATATTAGAAGCAGAAAATGAAACTGATGAAGAAGAGGTGAGCTTACTTGTCTTTGTCGACGAGTTTATTCGTATATTAAATCACGAAGGAATATCGAAATGATCCCACTGCGAAAATATCTGGAAAGGAATTAGTGGATCTTGTGAGTGGTAGAGTATCTTATTCTTTTCGAAACAAAAAATCTGGTGTGAAGAAGCGGAGTTTTGAAAAGAGAAAGGGGAAGAACCATTTGGATACTTCCAATTTCCAAGTCTCAAATATATCACATGAGTCAATGAACACTGCAAGTTTTAAAAGACCAAGTCTTATTGCGCCAGCTCTAACAATGCATGTACCTAATACTACGCTTCATTCATCTTTGTTCTATTCTCTTCCATTGTTGAAGAATACTGCTTTGGATCAAATTTCTGTACAGCTGAATCGACATATCCAACTTTTGTTTCAAGTATGTTTGCTTGTGGCTCAAGAACCTTTGAAAGATGAGGCGACTCTTAATCTCTCAAAACAAATGCTGATAGAGTGGAAGAAAGTTTCCGATATGAATGTTTGCTATCGTCAGTTCTTCAATGAGGCTGTAGCTGATTTTGAACCCGAAGGAAGCATCAGTTTAAATTCTTTTTTTGCTATTTCATCTTTGCAACAGGTTCCTGTTTTAATGGACTTGTTGGAAACTCGAAACTACATTCGAAGACACGAAGCGGAACAAATTTTCGATACACTTGTTCCGCATTTTGAAATAGAATTTTACCCACAATTACAACGAGACAGCTCATTAAATGACAACTTCTCTCCCATTGACGCTCATCAGGTGGATGTCAAGCAGTTGAAACAAAATCTATGTGAACAAGAGCAGTGGAGTGTTGCCGAGGACAAACTTATTGCTACCCTTATTCGAAAATTTGGTTCAGATTGGCTAGACAAGTAGGCTGTGTGTTTGTTTGCTTGCCTAGTGTACTCAAATATATTGTCTAGTTACCAACGACTTTTGCCTTCGAAGGACTATGATGATGTGAGGAGGAGATATCGCCAATTAAGTAGTCGGCATGCACCGTATGTGTACTTTTTCATTTTGTAGCCATCCACGTTAATCATGTAATATTCTAGAGATAACCCTGTGAAGCGTCTAGTTATTGAAAGGCAGAAACCATTAACTAGTGAAGAGTGGCGCATTTTAGAATATGGAGTCTATCTGTATGGAGAGAATGCCTGGAAACTGATTGAAGTTAATCTATTGCCACATAGAGACCAAGTAATTTTGCAACGAATGTGGAAACAGCGACAGAAGCGGAGACGTCAAAAAATTAGAGAAAATGAGCGGCACAAACAAGAAGCAAGACGACTAGCCAGAAAGTTAAAGGAGCAGGGATCTGAGTTACCCACAAATCTAAATTCAAACGGAACTGGAAGCTTGACTCAATCAAATGCAGCGAATGGCGAAGATTGTTTCATATCAGAGAATACATCGGAGTCAGTACAATGTCGAAGTAACTGGCTAGTGGTTGATGGAGATGTAAAAATTCACTTTTCACAACAAGATGATAAGAAGTTGCTTTCAGAAGTGAAGGCATTTGGCGCAACCGAGGAGACCTTTACAGCACTTGCAAAAAAGTTGGGAAAAACGAAGACCCCAGACATTGTGAAGAAACGATATGCACAGCTGTTATGTTGGATACAGCAGTCTTCGGCATCGGCTTGCTTTTCAGGACCAAGAAACAACTCTTTGTGATTTTTTTTGAGAAGAAAACAACACTGTAAATAACACAATGACATTTTATGGGAATACCGTGTTTTGTTGGTTCATTCTGTATATTTCGGGGATCGTTTTGGAGGCCCACTATACCAAAGGACATTTCCTGTGTCATGTTTTGGTTAATATGTCAAAAAAAGGAGTATCCTTCAGAGCAAAACAGGCATCGTCCAAATGGATATTACAATAAATCTTACATAAACTCTCAACCGGATGCCATTGAAAACTAATATGACGCATGTGAGCTAGGTGACAACATATTTCTAGTATCGAACCAGAGTCCAAATCCAAAGGCATAGACAGTACCCTATTAAGGTCAATAGCATGTCTTATAATCCTGTTTAAATAGATAGAATCAGAGCCATAGTAACGTTCACAAAGCAATGCTGCACAATAAACCAAAGTTTCTGCAATAGACAGTTGTCCAATTGAAGCGATCGGTCCAATTTGAAACAGTTCCTGAAAAGACTCTTGAATGTGTGTCATTCCAACTGTTTTACTGCCATCCTTTTCTGCCAACTCAAGAGCAAGCCTGCATATATGGAAAGCTCTTCGAACGTCTCCTGTTACTGCTGCTATCTTTTTTGAACACAACTCAAGCTAGAAGAAACGTCATAAGTTATCACGTTTGCAAGAAATAAAAGGTTCATACCGCTAACTGCTCAAATTTATCAGATGAACAATGCAATTGCAACGGGATTTGATATTGCAGAATGTCTCTTAGCTGAGAACTCGTATATGGTGCAAACGATATTCTATTGATGCCTAAACGGGAACCGATGCGTGGTAACAAAACTCGTTCAGGTAGGTCCATCGTATTCGCAATCGCGACAACGACTAGAGAAGATCCTTCTCGCGTGGGCCACTCCAAAAAATCATAGACTACTTTTTGCTTTCGTGAAAGAAGTACATCTAACTCATCCAAAACAACAACGATGCAAGGACGAGTCAACGTTTTCCGATTTTTTGGTGTATTTCCAATTTTTTCATTTCCAAAATATTTGTCTAGCTCCTGTGACGCTTTTAGGCAACCTGCTGATAAACCAAAAATACTAGAAAATAACACTGAATATGCTTCTTGTGGATCAGAAAGCAACATTGCGTTGATTTCCACATAAATGAATTTATCGCGATAGTCTGGGTTTTTCTTCAGCTCATCGACTACATGACGAACACTAGCAGTTTTTCCAGCTCCTGGTACTCCATTTATGTACATGGAACGCTCACCTATTCCATTTAAAAGATCAAGTATCCATACATTCATAAAGATTTTTCGAATTACCCTTGTTTTTACCATCTGCTATACTTCGAATTGTTTGTGCGAGGAAATCCTTAATTCTCTCGACTTCCTGTTCTCGACCAATTAATGTATAGCTTGTACTCTCGTTTTTTCCGATTCTGTACACAAGTTCCTAATAATAGCTTAGCATTTTTGTTATAGTGAACCATGGGCCTTCTTGTGTGAGAAAAGAGATGCTCCATGTCCTCTGCAGTTAGTTTCCTCACAACTTGTCGTTTACAATCATAAAAAAATCTACATATAAAGCTGTTATCTCCGTTGCTAGTTACTTTTTCTAGTTCGAAGGTAATATGACAATGCTTTAAAAAGCAGTCGACTGAGTTTTCGTCATTATGATTACTTAAGAGAACTTCTTTCTTTTTTAAAGAGAAGTCCAAAGGAATCACTGCAGGTTGATTAAACACAGATTTTAGGAGATAAGCAGCGATAACGTACTTAATTCTTTGGGATAAAAAAACCAACGAAGATTTAGGAAAATGCTACAATTTTTTCCATGATACCAGTCTGACAGTTTCTTATGTGCAAAGCTTGCACGAGGTTTCACAATGATCTTGTCCACACGTGCAATATATGGGTCACTCTCATCGGAAGCGACAAAAACTATATCCCCAACTGAAACACTATTTCTTCCTGGTTCGAGTTCGTAGTTAAATCATTACCGTATTTGGTTTTTCCACGTGGTTCCAATATCTGAACGGAGGCTACAGTAAAACTTCCCTTCCCGGAGAATGTATGTTTGGTCCAAAAAATTCGACAGCGTTCAGAGCCTTTACTTTCAGTGTTTTTGGCTACTGTTCTTTTCCTTTTTTTCAGCTTTTTGTCTGTTGAATGTTGCTGTGCCGTTAAACAGTTCCTTTTAAAAGTGCAGGATCGCCTTCTCTTCCCAGCGCTCTCCATCAAACTTTAATTTGGCGCCAACACCAAAACTGTTATTTTAAGAGATTGCGCCATTTCTAACATTTTTCTATTTCAGTGAATTAACAGCATGGACCGTACGTAGTAATCTATTGTGATTTTTCGTAACAGTTAAATTCCATACTTGTCCATATCGAAGATTCTTCAAATGATACAGTGGACACCAATAATTAGCAACTATTTGAGAGTGGATGAATTGACCTTTTATCCGTGTTGGCAAACAACGTCTACGGTGTCACAAACTATGGCGAACAAAAAACAAACATTCTTCGCATCAAAATAAAATTTACAACGCTTAATAGTGTGTTTAGTCTTCCATTTTGGAGTTATGAAAACCAATTTTGGGAAACTAGTACTCTGGATTCTTCTGCATTTCCAAATGGAGACATACGTACCAACAAACATACCCACCACGCCAAACGAAAGAATCATAATATTTTTCAGTTTTTCACCAAATGAGAGTTGCGCTCTAAACAGTTTTAGATGGAACAAAGAAGGAAAAATGTAGGCCAAAGAAGCGGCTCCTACACTCTTTCGTATGAGTATTCGCTGTACGAAAAATATACACAAAAACTCACCAAGTGAACCTACTAATGCTTGAAAGAGACCAAAACTAGAGCCTGCAATTGCTGCTGTAGCAGCTGTCCCAAATACTATAACTAATCGAGCTACTACATTCGATGGATGGCGTTCAAATAAGCCCCGTCGCCTCTCATTAAGTACATCGTTTGTTACCCAATCTGGTTCCGAACCTTCCTCTTCATAGTCAGATGCATCTTCCATTCCTTCTCTTTGATAATAGTTTTCTTCCTCAGTAATATCGAATTCCTTTGGGATATCATCGGCTTCCATATCTTTTGAGCTTTCGTCTTCATTCTCGTCCTCTGAACCCGAGCTAACTGTCTCTTCATTGACCTCTTCTTCCTCATATTCGTCCAGAGCTTCTCCATGTGAGCTTGAAATAGTTCGCCCTGCTAACCAATCTTCTGCGGCTTGCACAATAGGAACCAATTGCAATGGATATGTAAACAGAATACCGACACAAAGAACTATTTTGACGACACCCACAACTGGACTATTTCCCTAAGAGAGAGAGAGAGTTAAAGGTCACTTTGAGTAAAACAAGAAACTTGCCATATTGAGGACTATAATCGATCTGGTATTCTCCCCAAACGTCACAAAGCCAAGAGCGCCAACTACTAATAACACACCAGAAAGCATTCCAATTGCGACTTCAATAACCACCTTGAAGTGTTTTCTGCTCTTCATACTTTGCTCTACGGGTACAACGAGACCAATTCCTTCTAAGGCGGATGTGATCTGTCCAAAAAAGACAGGAAGTTGAGTAATACTTGGACTACTCGGTTGCCATCGAAAATGACTTCCAATATAGCTAATAACTGCCACGAATCCGACAAGAAGAGAGAAATTCGCCGCTAACGAAAATGGTGCAAGCGAACGAAGAGAGCGTAACATAGCCAACGGAATTAGAATAGGCAAAGGTATCAAAACAAATACAGAGGGAGAGACAGAAGCTCCAAACAAATCATGTAAGGTTTGACCCAAAAATATAAGATAGCCAGTACAGTAACCAAACTGTGTCAAAATTAATGCACCATTGACTAGCTTTTCTCCTAAACCACCTAAAACATATCTGCCAAGATCTCCATAGGTTAATCGAAAGCTAGGATCGTCAGCTTCTGGCATCTGATTTTTAACCTATTCCAGATAAGAGTTTGACACTTTTAAAGAGGACAAACTCACTTGAACTAACAGCAGACAACAATGTTCTGTAATAAGAGATATTAATATAAGTCCTATAATACCACGAATAAGCCCTGCATGTGCAAATGCATAAGATACGTATAAAAAGTTTAGACCAATAAAAGCCTTCAGCATATTCGCAATATCCCCAATTAGATGCTTTACTAGCTGCGTGCGTCCCAAGGGCTCCTCTTGAATGGCATGCTCTTCCTGTGGACCTTGTCGAACTTCAAATTCACCATATTCTTCTATCGTCACGTTATCATCTTCGTCGTGTTCTCCAGTGTTCTTCATATCAACATCAGCATCTGTCAATTTTGACTTAGAACCAAAGCCTTGGGATTGTTGACCATTTGTTGTGTAGCTCAGTGAGTCAAAAGATCTGCCAGAACGCAACTCTTCTGCTGCATTATACTCTCTTCTGTGAAAGAGTCCCTTCACCAAAGAAGTCATTCTCTGACCCAAAGAAGCTAAAAGTTTTGTTAGTACCTAAAGAAGAAAAAGTAGAAGTGCAAATATATTACATTTTTCTAAAAGATGGGTTCTTTCATTTCTTTGCGCCATTCCTTGTTCGTCTTCAGCCCACGTCTCGGAACTCACTCCTGGTAAAGGAAACTTCTTTCTGAATGAGACTTTACGGTAATCTTTCTTATTCTTAGGTGTTATTACTTCGGGAGGAGTCCTAAAAGTGTTCGGCTGCCCAATTTGTGAAGAAGAAATACTCAAAATAGACTTCTCACTATTTCCGCTATCAGAAATTCCAGAAACTCCAGAAACTGAACTTTCAGGTTCACTTTGGTTGGTGTTATTTCTCAAAGTGTCCAACTTCTTGGAGTAACTTTTACTGTTGTCGTAGTCCATACAAGCAAAGGCTGAAAAGCATACCACATGCCATTTGCTCTGGAACAAAATGGAAAATCTAAAACTAAATAGGGAAGCAGCATATTGAAGATGATGACCTTATTAAAAAGCTTTCTTTTACTGTTATTTTATTTTAGCATAAACCTATGCAGTTATTTTCTAACAAAAAATAAAGCATTTAATATCCATCGTTTGTCAATGTTGGAATTATTGACACCCCATGGTTGTTTGTACCAGAGACGAAACGTCCTTATCGGTGTCACTACACCCTGGCGTTATTCTTTCTATAAGTGATCATTATGTCCGAAGTTCAACTGCATTTGGCATTGCTTTCTCTTCGGATTCTTCAAAAGCAAGTTCTTCAAAAGCAGACCGAGGGGAAAAGACTTGTCGGGTTATCGGCTGTCTCTTAGGAACGCAGAACGGAAGAAATATTGAAATATTCCACTGTTTTGAGCTGTTACAATATATCGTCGAAGAGGATGAAAGAAATCAAGACATATCTAATAGGGTTGATATGAGTTTCCTTTATTCAAGAAAGACGCAGCACAAGACAATATTTCCCCAATATGATGTCGTTGGATGGTACTCTACTGGTTATGTTGGCTCTCCGGAAGATGTTAATTTTCACAAACACATCATGGCTTTGACCGAAAATCCTTTATACCTGTGCTTAGATACCGAATTCTCTTCGTTGAAAGGGGACTTACCTGTAACTATATACGAGTGTGATATACGCTTCGTGGAAGATAAAATGCAGCTAGCCCTAGTACCGATTTCGTTTCACATCGCAAGTAGTCAGGTGGAGAGAATAGCCTTGGAACATGTTGCGAGGATGGGAATGAGTGATGATTCAAGTACATCTTCTGGTAAGGACTGTTTTGCTTTCAGTTTAGTTAAACTTTAACTTTGTAAAGCCGTACATTTTTTGTACAGTGTTTCAAGTGCTGTACGAATGTTGAAGTTTCGAATGGAGACGTTACGTTCCTTTTTGGAATCAGTCAAAAGTGGACGAATTGAGAAGGATGTTAGTATTTTACGACAAGTCAGAAGTATTTACAGTCAGCTGCCTTCTGTAGCAGGAAATATTTTTAAACTGTCGCAGGAGTTGAGAAAGGAATATCATGATACTGCTTTGGTGAACTACTTAACTGGTATCACAAAGTCACTTTATCTTTTGAATGAAGTGGTAGATAAGTTTCATTTGTCGACGGAAAGTTCATCCAATCCGAGACGTTTGAGAGGAGCGTTTTTATAAAAAGAAAGATTGCTCTGATTATTATTAGGACTTTTCAGAAAGATTCTATGAACACAACAATATAATGCCATCTTTCCTTGTGTTTTGTAATTTCCTATTCACTTGTATTCATAGGAAACCGAATCATATCAGCTTGTAAAAAGTGCATTTACAAAAAAGGAACCACAAATTAAGTCATATAAATATTCTTTCATATTTGAAAAGCAATTAGTGGCTCCAAGGCAGTACGATATGTTCTATCGCTGTTTTATCAGCGACTGTTTCATTCTTGACTGTTTTGACTCTTTGTTTCTTCATCACCACCTCTTGTGCTCGTACTAGTAACAAATTGATTTCTTCTTTCGTGAATTTATAAATAAAAGTCAATTCTCCGTTGTTCACGTGTTCAGCTGCTTCTTCTATATGATTCAGACAGTACACAATCTTTCCGTTTTCAATCTCTAGCACCACTGAAGAAAAATAACACGCATGTTTGCATTGAACACATTCGCCTAAAGTTTGAAACTTGCTCTCTTGTTTTGTACGAGTGCAAATACCAAAACACTTTTCCCTTTGTGCCAATTCAAAGCTAACAACTTTCTGCAAATATCGTAACAAACATTTAGCCTCTTTCAACTTTGTTTTGGCTAAAAAGTCAGGAGAATTAATAACTTCAATAAAGAGTTCTTCTAAAGTAAAAGCCGGAGCTCTTGAAAGGGCAATATAACGAGCATGTGCAGCCCATGCAAAAGGAAGCCACTCAGTACAAGCAAAATTGACAGCCTCTGCACATGTGTAACCCAATGAAAAGCTATAAAACAAGTAAACAAAAAATGAGAAACACAAAACCAAGTACTGCGTACCCAGCATGATATGCTTGTGGCATGGTTATAATAAAATCACCAGCATACTGAACAGTTCTACAAATTGGTGCACCAAATTTGGACAACCTTAAAGGATTCACAGTGGTAACCATGTTATAGAGCAAGTCAGGGTTAGTTTCAAAGAGTTCAGGGATACATAATTCCATTGCTGCTTCAAACAAGGCGGCACTCTTTCCGCCAGGTGCACCATACCAAACCTGCGTCAAACGAGTCTTCAGAAACATTCAAAACACCATACAAAGTCACTTACCTTCCCTTCACCTTCATGCATGTAGTTTAAAGAGTACATATAAGAATCTTCATTATGCCAACAAAACGATGAAAATAACATGCCAACATACAGCCATGGAATAGAGATCCCAGGGATTTTAACATTCAGACATGAAAGAAGAGAATCACTTAGCTCCGGAATGATATTCAAATTCCATGGATGTAAAAGGTATTTGTCATACTCCTCTAAAAGTTCCTTTCTGTCTAGACTTGTCTTTTCAAAGTTTTCTCTATTAGCAAATGATGGAAAGCCACTGCCACACAGGTTTGTATAAAGATCTGACCCATAATGAACACTAACAGCATCTAACGAGCTGTCCACAAGTCTCCAGTACTCTGCTTCGAGATAGAATGGATCTCTTAAAATATTTTTGTCTTTCACTGATATACCATGACGATATTCTCTGGTATGAAACCATTTTTCTCGAAATATGTCAGAATATTCTCGTATATCTTCTATATCTACTGCGCAACCTTCTAAAAACCCGAATTTCTGTTTGTTTAGAGGATCACACTCTTTGCAGAAAGCTCTTGAAACACTTAGACTATCATTTAGTCTTTGCGAGCACATTAGACACTCATTCTCCCCAGAAGAACCGTAAAATTCTGTTGCCATCTGTTTGAAATGGTCCGTAGTCCGCAAGTACTTTGACCTCAGATTCTCTATATAGCCTTCTTTCACAAAAGGACTATCTGCATCTTTTTGGAAATCACTCTCAGCTGGCAAACACATGTCGTGAGATATTGATGTTGACCGAGCTTTCCTTTCATTTACGGATTTAAATATCGCCATATTCTTGTGCTTCTTCTTTTGAGAAATTTCAAAATCAAGAAGATATTCTCTATAAATATCCTGCAGTACTTTCGGTGCATCGTCTTCTATTGAACCCAAAATAAGCTGGGACCTCACAAGTTGTGACCACTTTCCTTGCGCGGTCACATTCTCGAAACCCCCGAGAGACATAACGTCTTTGTAAAGGACATACAAGTCAATGGGGCTTCCATTGATCATAATGTCTGAGCTTTCTAAGTCTTTCCAAGGCTCTCCTATCTTCTCCAACTTTGAAGAGTCTTTCTTTAAAAGATATTTTCGTAGTCCGAGGACAAAAAGATCGTGGGGAGTTGTTCTATTACAAAGTTGATGGATATTTTGTCTTTTGGTCTCAAATTTCTTCTTATGGTCGATAAGCATTGGTGGCTTCCACGATGGTGGTGGTACAATTCTTGCAATACCAAAAGAGGAGATAAGGGACTTATTTTTTCGTACATATCCTATGGGGTCCATGAATTCTTCTTCAGTTGGATATAATGTTGGTGCTTCTGAGAGCTGTTTAAAGCCTTCATATAATTCTTGTAACAGGCTCATATTTGCTTCATTCCTTTGCATGTTGGATCTGTTGTCGTGTGCAAACAACAAACAATTGCGCCCAAACCAATTTCTCTTGTCAACTCGTTTGCCAATTTGTTACTGCAAATGGTCTTTCATCTTAAAGGAATCCTTTTATTCGTTTAACGAAAACGCAGAACAAATTATTAATCTTTAGTTTTTTATTCTAGGTTTCAATGGCACTTTGTAAATGCGATATCCCACGAAAGAAAATACAAGTGCCATACCCACTTTTAATATATCATCTGGAAGTTTTAAAGCCAATCGACTACCAACTGCTGCTCCAAAAACAGTTCCCAAAAACAATGAAGGTACCAATCGATATCTTACACTACCTTTCAAAGCATAAGCTATTCCACCTGTGACTGCTGGAAAGGTCATTGCCATGAAGGACGTACCCAACACTTTATGAAAGTCTCTTGAACCATCGCAACAACCAACCAACGATATCATAGGAGTAAAGAGAGTTCCACCACTAACCCCAAGAAAACCCGATAAAAAACCCACTGAACCTCCAGTGGCTGAAAGTACTGCAATTCTTGTTGCAGAGACTTCAGCCCAACTATCTAATAGCCTGCGAGAATAGCTTACTGGTTCAATATTGCTATTTTCCATAACCATTGAAAATGGTGCATTTAAGCTAACCTCTTCCGTAATAGTATCTACCAGTTCATTATCCAAGGGACAAGGTGCATTCTCCAACTGTGAAAGGTTCTTGTTTAGAAACAATCGGAGAAACATTAGGGGAGATATAAACATAAGAAAGACACCCAAAGATCTTCTAAGAATACCACTGTTAACTGCATTTGAAAAGTGAGCACCTATAGGGGCTGTGATCAACCCAACAAGTGCTAGGTTCAAGGCAGTTCCATGGTCTACTTGTCCAGCTTGATGAAAGGCAAACGCACTGGACGCTGCTGTTCCAAAAACTGCAAATAGTGTGGTCCCTGCAGCAATCCTCTGGCGAATTCTTGCAAATTTACACAATAAAGGGATAGCAAATACCGCACCTCCAATACCGGCCATAGAGCCTAGGAAACCCGAAACGAACCCAATAGGTAAACCAGGAGCCAACAAACCATATTTTTCCATCCTCTCTTTCTGCATAGTATCTCCAGTTGACTGCTGACAACTGGTAGCCAGAAAATTCTCTTTTGGTGACTTGTAGTCTGATTTTGAAGATTTGATGACACTCTCTGCCACACGTTTCTTTTCACTTGAAAAATGGCAGTTGAACTTGACGTTAACCCCTCTATCAAATGGGACAAACATACGCTCAGAAAGTGAGTCATCAGTATTTCTTATTAGAGATGGGTCAAAGGCGTCCTTTCGATAGGAGCGGCTACGGTTACGTTTATGGTGTCGCCCACATGGAATACTACGAGTGTTTGAAGCGAACGTTTTATTGACTAGATCTGAACTGTTTACTCGTTTGTAGGCTTTTGAAATATAAGAATTACGAAATTCTTCCAAGGGAAGCGAGTAGGATGAAAAACATCTTTTGCTGGTCCTCACACAATACTGAAGCCCAGTGAAGAATGGCCTCAACATGCTTCCAGAAGATCGGATGGAAATTGTGTGTTTAGGTTAAAAGAACCAACCCAATCACAAGGAAAGCTTTCACATGAGACACATGATGACATGTAGCTTTGATCAAAAATATTGTTATCAATACGGATGTTCATAAAATTTAAAATCACATCATTGGCTTTCAGTTTCTTACTTTGTTCAGTACAGTCCTATAGCATTATTATGTCAGCATTCATCGTTCTTAATATACGTCTGTTTGGATATTTCAGTGATAGCACTTGTCAGAACATATTTCTGAATATCAAAGAACACTTAAGAAGTTGTCTTATTGCTTAGCTTACGAGAGTGGTTTTACTTGCACGCTGAACTATATGACACTAGAGTTCGCACACGATACTACCTCTTTTTTATATATTTGTGGGCTGCATAGCATTTTCCACAAAGACGTATCAACCGATAGCTACTAAATAATAAAAGTGTTCCCTCGATAGTACCAGCAACTGCCAAAAATTCGATCCTTCATCAGCTGAAAGTGAAACGCTTCCAAGACTTTATTTAGGTGTGTATCCGAATGTCTTGTAAGAGAAACACAAGGTTAAACACCTAAGGTATGTTGTTTATTCTTTCAGTGTCTGTAACCTTTTTGATATACACATTTACTGCCAAAGGAAACAACTTGTTTACTCTTATGAAACCTTGCCATACCTCCATACATGCGAGGGAAATATGCTTATTGTTAAGAGTCGGCATTCTTGAAGATTGACAGAAAAAGTCTGTATATTGTTAGCCTGTTTTAAGGAGAAGACTCTTGATAGCATAATGTTACCAAGGTTAATACTGGTAATTATTAGTATCGAACATATTTCAGTTAAATTAGGTAAACAGTCATCTAAAAATGTGTATCTAATTTTATGAACTCAAAGTGCAGATGAGAAATTCCATTTCTGATAGTCGTCGTGTAGAATTGAAAGTCTAGCAGGCAAAGATGTATTGCTTGCAAAGACGCTCAGCCAAAATATACGGAAATTTAGTTACCTCTTGTGAAAACACACACGGAGGTGCAAATGTACATACAAGGTCAGGTTCTAAATATATACTTACACAACTCTCCCTTATTGCCTCCTTTTTATTTGGGAAAAGTCCAGTAGTGAAAGCTTTAATAGCCACTCGAACAAGACTTGAAAAGTAACAAACATATGAGCACGACTTTCAAAATTTCAACTAACAAATTCACGAAAGTCTGCACGCAATCTTTTTACAAAATAATAGAGACATTTCTTGAAATTGTAGTACACAAAGGTGTTACAGTTGGGTTTCGTTCTGACAATCTTTTCGAATCCACAGTACAAAAAACAGAAGCAAGGTGTCAGAATATTCGACTCAAATGAAATATATAGACAACTAGTTCCTAAAAACTTTTTTGTAAACAAGTACAAGAATTTGTATATTTGTTTTCATTACAACATCAGACTTCAAGATGATCAACCAATCGTGTAAATCAACCACAATGGTTGAACTTGGCCAAGAAACATTTTCCACAACGAAACCCATTTCCTCAAATGGATACTAAATCTCGTTACCTTCACAAAGTTACCGTTTCTTGTCAAAAACCTTCTGCTTGCATATAAATCAAAGTCATGGAAAGTAAAAAGTACCAATGACATGAAATTTCAAAAACAATCCTCCCACTTGAATCATGTGGCCTGTTGATATAAAACTACTGCAGTTAATATTTTTTGAATATTAGTTTCCGATAAATGTAACATTTGTAAAGTTTCTCTCTGAATAACATTGGGATCATTTCCAAAGATGCGCAAAAACATTGGTGCGTAGCGTGTAGAATCTTCCTCAGACAGTAGAGCATGTTGTGATAAAAATTGTTTCCAGTCAAATTCTGCACCAGGTGCAGATCCTCCTCTTGTATCTTCCACTTGCATGGCATCGGTCGTTGCAATGACATTTCTTTCTTCTTTAGTAGTTGATGACTTGTTTTCGGCATAATTATCTCGAAACATCGTTTGTGACCAGACACTCAATGTCGAACTCAATGGAAGCAAGCCAATTTCCCATTGAGTATCTCTTTGATGAGAAGCAACTTTGCTAAATATATCTTGTAATTTGTCATAAGCAGCTGACCCTAAAAATTCTTTTAAATTTGAGGTCGAACAAACAACCAGTTGACAACGATTAGGAATCGTTAGCCACTCTTTGGTAGCACTGTCGGGAGGTGATGAGGAAATTGAACGAAAAGATATTTCCTTATTGGCATTTTCATTATATATGCCACTGTCTAATACCCAATTCTGGTTATCTCTAAATTGTTTACTGACTTGGCTGGTATAATTTGTACTGATGATGAGCTGTATAGCAAATATATCATCGCTTGCCAAGTCAAGCTGTTGCGCTACTGGAATCAAAAACTTTTCAGTTTCTTCCTTTATAAGAGGAAGACCGACTCTTCTTCCTGTTGTACCATAACACTTTAACGAAATACCAATGAGATACGTTGTTGACCTGTTCCTGGAAATATTTACTTCTTCCATGCTATCGGTATCGTCATCTGTTAAGACTTGTATATTGGTTCCAGATGCTGATTGTTTTGATACACGTAACATCAAGTCAGGTCCATTAGAATTTTGCGTTGACGGAATAAAGATCCCATCTTGCTGTGATAAATAAGCGTCAAAAAACTCTTTCCAAGCATTTGGGTTAAATGTCCGTCCAGTACTACTCCTACCCTCTGATACAGAAGCACTAAAAGAACCAACATATTGAGGAGGAGGAGAAAGAAACAGAGAAGGGTCTTCTTCTATCGTATTGGTATATGTATTCTTTATCATACAATCTTCTACTAATGTTTTCTGAAATATACTAATGTCACCCAATGTTTGGCAAAAACACAAGCGAAGATACAATGCCATCGCTATGAGTGTCTCAAATATCATTCCGCGAGACACTGCACTATCGTAGAGACTCAGTGATGCAAATAAATGAGAGATAAAACGAAACATAGGAATGTCGCCACAATAGTTCCGAGATACTTTAAAACAATCTTTGGATAAACCAATTTGAAGGTATTGGTTCTCCCCATAGAATAATAAAAACCAAAACTATTGGCTATATCCAGTGCATAGGTTGAGTAAAGACCCAAGTTCATACCTCTAAAATAGGTCTCTTCCGGACGGAGAGGAATTTCTAATACACTGGCAAGAAGCATTGAAGAAAACACTGCCACTGTTTTTGGTCCCATATTAGGAAAGATACAAAAAGTGCCGGTCTAGGCTCTATAGTTTCCACCATCTCCCTCAGTTCCTCTTTAGAAAGATCCTGCCATTGCGGATTGGATACAAACATCTTTGCCAACTCTGACAAGACATAATGGACATAGATAGGCACACCACCTGTATAATCCCATACTATTTCAGATAACCAGTCAATTCCTTGTGGTGTTTTTGGAAAGATTATTTCTCGGAGAGTCTCTTTTCCATATCTTGACTGTTGTACAATATCATTTACGACATTACTTGAAAATGGATCGAGTCGTAGAAATCTTAAATCAATTCGTGATGGCATAGCATCCTCTTGTCTACGCACAATAGCATCAGATCTTCCAGCTACAATACACAATACATACACCGCAGGAAACAAATTGCTCAGTATTCGAAAGAATGTAGGGTAAACATTGGATGAGTCTTCATTGGAAGAAGGGCTCCTCAAGTCACTGAACTGGAAGTAATCCTTGACTCCCAAATACCCAATTTCATCCAGAAACAAATAGAGATACTTTTTGTTGATTACTCGCATCAGTTTCCGTAACCACTCTGAGGGGCCTTGAGGAATAAGTGGAAGTACTTCAGAAAGTAACCCTTGAGAGTTTGGAAACTCAGATAAGGCAGCTTTACAAATGCGCTCGGCAAAAGAATAAGCAAAATCAGTTCCTTTTTGTGGAAATTCCTTGAGGCTCAAATATACAAACAAGGTCTTGTTGTAAAGTGCATCCAAACTCTCTTCCGGTGTTGCACAACCTGGAAGACGTTGTTTCGATCTTGCTTGCGAGATAAATTCTTTGTTTATGACGAGAAACTCATTGAACCTAACGCCAAAGGTCGTTTTGCCGGCGCCATACATATGCCCCGCAAAGCAAACGACGGGACGCACTCCACGAAGTTTTTTTTGGGTCACTCTTATCGTAGGAGTCAGAGAAGGCCTCTAATACTTGTAAAACAGCTTGTTGACGATTGACCAAGGGAGAAGCTAGGTCAAACTGCTGGCAATAAAACAGAGGCGAGTCCATTGTCAACCGGTCAAAATTAACCCATGAAGAGTGGTCGTTACTCATTTGTGATGGTTTGTGAGAAGCTTCTGCATTGAGTTCTTCTACCGCATTCCTATTGAAGGAAGTAATAAATATTGAATTGTTCTTTTTGAGGTTCAACTTACCAAGCTGCTGTAGCTTCCTTAGAGTCCTTGCCAAACTTTTTAGTTGCTTCTTCTGCTTTTCTTACACTTTCCTATTGAAATATTCAAACTTGGTTGCAACAAGACAGTTCAACTATTTACTTGTAACTGCTCTTTCAAATGATCTGAAAGACTCATATTTAGTCTCCCGTTTCCCGTCATTCCTTTACCAGAGGTGGGCATACAGCGCAACAAAATACTCTACGAAAAGTCAACAAGCTTCAAAGGTTCTTCTTATCCATTTTACTTGCCTTTTGTTTGAAACACCCCTGCCTAAGGTTATGACGTTGAAACAAAAGTTGATGACTCAAAGGAAGGTGAATAAAGGCGGAAGCCATGGTCTGCTTGGAGTTCACAAATCACCAACAACTTCTTCGACTTGTCGTCTTGCCAATTTCCAAAGCACAGCCAATTTCAATTTTGTGGTGACGAATGCAACTTCTGAGCATTTGTCAATATTGAAGAATGACATCGTAATAATGAAACCAACTCGAGTTTTATATTACATTTTGATGTTTATAATGATAGTTGTTCACAATTTTACATACATTAAGTTTCCCAAGTAGCTTGAAAACCAAAGATATTCATGTTGCTAGGCTCGACAAATCTGTTTATCCAAAGCTTCAGTTGGGAGTTTCAAGTTATCTAATATTGAACAACAAGTAGTAGACTTTAGGAAACTTTCGAAATTTCTGTTATAGATTTATTCAAAGATTATAGTTAATGTAATGTTTGAAAAGTCTTATCTATCAATTTATTATTCAATGTTTCATTGCTCAGGGTTCAATAGGATAAGAACTAATAGAATAAGAAAGTTTGTATAAAATTGCATATTGGCGACTCAAAAGAATTGTGAGTTGTGTTTGAAAATGATAAGCAAAGATAGCAAAAGGTTATGGTGTATCCGAAAACCTCCCAAATTTAGTATATTTTTGAGTGTTTCGAAAGCACAGAAATAACTTTGTACATAACTTGTTCTATTTGTTTGTCTTTGCATTTTACATTGCAAGTTAAATAGTCTTCGATGTCTTTAAATGATAAAAGAGTACAAAATTTTGCGTAATATTAACTTTGTCCTCATTCACCCTATGTCCGAAGAACACTCGACAGTCATTGGTTCATAATCTTGCAGTGTGTCGTTTAAATATATCCCTAAAGTTTACCAATTCTACAAACCCTTTCCTCTCTCTCACTGTTTTAAAGGAAAAGAAGGAGAGTGTGCTACCTTGATGGACGTAAAAAGAGCGAGTGGACTGACTCTCGGAACTAGAGGACAACATTTGTGTTGCAGTATGATAATGAGTGGATGAATTGAAAAAATTTTCAAGTTGTGTTTTTGGAATAATTTATAGTAGTTTTGATTAATTTGTCAAATATTATGATTGTTGAGTGATAAACTTTGACAGATAGGTTTTTGGCTCAGTCGTACACGTTTTACTTCGTTCTCTGGCCATTCTCATTCCCCTTGTCTGTGGCTACCCACATTCACATTCACTGGAATTGGCCGAGATGACTTTTTTCACTCTCACTTTCTGTCCTCCATGTTCACGACTGTCATGTACATTCATATTCAAGTTTGAAAAATATTTGCGTCGTCTTCCTTCTGTACTTGCATTTCCATCGCTTTGCTTTCTTTTCCTGTGTACCATGAGGGTGCGCAAACAGACAGCACTTTCTTTTTCGTATTCTCCTACTTGATGCTTTTTGCTGCTTCCAAGCTGTTTTCTCTATTTAACAAGTTGGGAAAATCAAACAGTGGTGACATACCAGTGTTCGTTTATAGGTCTTGGTGCCCATGATGCTTTTCCCTCGTCGTATTTGGGCAGGAAAGTGTGGGTGTATGTAGACACTCGATGATAGTGCTGCCTATGTAAATTTGAAAAATCATGTCTTGATTGCAAATGTTTGCATGCTTTGGAAAACATTTGGATCGTTTTTTTGAATGTAATATCTTTGTACGTTTTCAATCTTGTTATTTCCAATGGTTTCGTCTCGAGTTATTTATTCTGTTGCTTACCATGAGGGTGCGACTAGAAATTATGCCTATGTTTTATCTGTATTCTACTACTTGCAAGTGTTCATTTCAGTGTCCTATCATGTTTTGTGTTTTTACCAGTCTATACAGTTGTGCAGGTAAGCAGTCATGCTTTTACTGTTATGTACTGAATTGCCCCATGGTGGTGCTTGAGATCATTTTGTTTGGGCAAGATGTGATGAGAACGATATCATTGAGGTACGTATTGGTATCTATACCTGTTTAACAAGGTTTTGTTTGTAAAACTTTAGAGGTTATTTTGTTTCATCAATGCTTGTACAAGTATGGAAACAATATACTGCTCGAATATTGTGACTTGTCCTTCACACTTGTATTTAGCACTGGAAAGAAATTTGGAAACTCAAGTGATACTCCTGGTTTACTGAAGTTGTTTTGACTTTTAAACAGCATTGGAAAGTAAACAAGTAACATCTGACGCCATCGATTGAAGGACTTTTCGTGCTTTATGAAGATCATGATACTGCCGATCCCAAGGTGCCGTTGATTGCGTTTTCAAAGACACAATCACCTTGACGGTGCAGACATGATACATTCACTCACTATGGATAAAGAGTGTTTGTAAGAGTACTTTTTATGGAGCCATCAATCATACACTCAACACTATTCAACCTTTTTTTCCTCTTCAATGTTGACGTTATATGACAGAGGGTGCGTATATTCAATGGACTAACCAACCACGTTGTGTATAAACATCAAGTTTGTGCCTGTTATTGGCCACAAGTAAAGTAAAATTACTTTTTTTGATGTTTATTTTGAATGTTTGTCGGATTCAAATTTTTCTGATATAAAGAATCAGGTACACAATTACTCAATATTATTGTTGAAAACTGAAATGATTTGGTACTGAATTGTCATTTTGTATACTCGGTTTGAAGGTACAACTTTTGAATACTAGATTTCAAAAACAACAGATGGGTCATTATTATTCAAGCCACCAGATTCTAATAAATAGTCAAGAGACTCAGCACTCGATGCAAAAGGCAAGGCCCTCCCTCTTCAATTGTAAAGGGCTGAAATTTCGGAGTTGGGAGAGTAAACCACACTAACATGTTTTATGTATATGACAATCAAAGTTGTAGTAATTGAGTGACAACAGTTATCCAATGTAGGCGAGCCTTACAGAACTTTTTGATGAAATATCATTTCTTTATTAGATCTTATAAATTTAGAGAAGAGGCTTTGGCTTATATCTTATAGTTATGTCTAACATGTCAACATTGACTATATGCGTTAAAAGATTGGTTGATATGGTTGAATAAATGCTTCTATTGAGGAAGCAATCATCCCCAACGTTTCCGCATTTGGCAAAAGTCCTGTTGTCTTTATTTGTATATGCAACAAGACATTCACACTTGTTTATATTATGGTGATGTAGCAGCGTGGGTTGTTTATCAATCTGATGAGCCCTTAGTATATTGGTTGGCTAATTGAGTAATCAAAGAATAAATAAGAAGAACTTAATGGTAACGTTTCTTTGTCAACGGTGATGTTAATATACACGATTATACCTTGATATTTGTCATTTCATAGTGTCATATTCAAATAACTTTATAGTAATTTTTGCCTTGTTATACAATGTCAACTATATCCAAGGTTCATTCCAAATTGAATTATTTCAGTGTATAAAAATAACCAAGCTTGAGAAGACTGATACTCTATAAAGAAAGATATTCGATAAACCCACTGGGACAGAAGGACTACTTGGTTGTAATTCGTTTGTGATATACTTTTCCTTGTCTGCAAAATTTCCTGAATTTGAGGCATCTTGAAAATAGGCGATTGTTTAAGGATGCTCTCAGATAATATTTCTAATCTGAAATTTATAGCCCGAAGAGCATTGACATTTTGGAAAATAATAGTGGTCTGTGTAAACGATCAATTCAAAGGAACAGACATTCGACAGTGAAAAACGAATATTATGATGCTCAAGTCGGACTGTTTGAACATTCTTTCATAATAACATTCAAGTGAAAACTGAAAGGACTTGCCAGTCTTTATCTTTATATCAGTAATCAGCACGATAGCCATATGGCATTGAATAACAGAAAATATCCATCTTGTCATAAACAATCATCTGAATAGTCATCTAAAAATATCTTCTTTCCAGTATCTCAGTCATCTGTAGATAAGAAACTTTGAAAGTTTTCGGGAAATCCTTCTCGACAAAGAAATTCCACATACTTCGGAACCGAAGGAACACACTTTGCCTTTTCATATGGTAACGGTGTAACATAAACAATGGACACGTGCTCTCGACAATCAACACCATGAGTATCTAACAATTGAAAGTCTATGATTCGACTGTTGGTGTCATTGTCTAAAACAATAGTAAAATCTTCGTCCAAAATTCTTTACAATAAACCAACCAATTGAGGTTTTTCTGATTTGCCTTTGTTTGTATGTCCCTTCTCTTCCTTATGTTATTTATTTTATGTCAATTGAATCAACTTTGCTAGGAGATTACTCAATATTATTGGTGAAATTGAAAAGATTTGACAATAATTTGTCAACTTGTATAATCAGCTCGAAGGGTATGACTTTTGAACAATGTACTCCAAGAATAGCATATGGACTTTTATTATTAAAATCACCAGTTTGTAATGAATAGTCAACAGAACTCACACTTTTAGCACGAATTCTGCAAAGTCCAAACAAGGAAGCCTCCAATTTAAGAGCCAAAAATTTTGGAAAAGTGTACGAGGGAGTAGTACCCCACCACTTGAAGAAAAACAGAACCCAAACTGTTACTCACTTTAACACAGTAATGAACCGTAGAATAACTAGGTAGAGAAGCTGAAGAGCACTCTGGAGGATTTACTTTGAGTAATGGAGTGTAAAGGTTTACGAAGGACAAGAGTCAAAAGGAACCTTTAAAAGGACAGAATGCAGAAGTCAATGAGTTAATGAACAAAAGAATAGAACGAACGAAAGGTTTCCGCATATATAAAAATTTTGAATAGATTCAGCAAACATGTGACAACGCAGCCTAGCTACCTTGAAGGACCTTAGTGGCAGAGTAGTTTAGAAAGGCATTTGCTGTATCATTTCACAACTCGAATGTCAAAGGAAACCAAAAATAACCTGTTAAAAACTATCCTTTGGAAAAAGTTACAAACAAGGGAAGCCAGTTGAAGGATACTTTACAGAAGAGCGCATTTGACTCAAGTGGAGTGCATCTTAAGAAAGGATAGGGTAACATTACTGGTCATTGTTGCTAAAGAAGAAGGTCCTAGTGACTTTTCCTAGGCATCTATAGCAGGCAAATTTTGTTCTACTTTGAGGTGAACCTTATTGACGGCAATTTATCTTGGTTTATTCGGTTTTAATATAGACAGTTGGAGTCGAAGTAAAAGGTTTGTCACTCGCGTGCGAGACATGATGTTAATCTTGTTTTATTTATATAACAATAGATGTTATACTAATTGCAGAAAACAACTGTGCAGTTTTATCACTTCTTACAACAAATTTGACACCAGAATAGAATTTAAATTGATTAGTATTTACATAGAATCTCGTTCCTTATCTTGATTGTATAAATTTAGAGAATTGACTTTGTTTTATATTTGAAAGTTGTGTCTGTAATGCCAACATTTAGTATATGCTTTCAAAAGTTGATTATATAGGTTGACCCAATACTGCTGTCGAGAACGCAACTTTCTCTAGCATTTACTGAATGTTGGCTGCAGAGAGTCCTGTTGTCTTTATTTATATATGAGGCAAGATATCCAGACATGTTTATAATATATTTGTGTAGGATGCTGTAGTGCTTTAGTGACTTTATGATTCCATAAAGGGACTTTGGGTAATTGAACAGTAGAAGAATAGTATCGGAAGAAGCTAATGCTGAACTTCCTTTGTCAAAGATGTCTAGTATAGGATTATACTCTGATATGAGTCAATTTTGTTGTGTAATATTAAGAACAGCCTCTTTTCCTTTTGCATTAACCTGTGCCTTTTTATATGACAGTGTCTTTTGAATCCAAGCTTAATAGTATCCCCGTTGTTGCTGTTTCCCATTGCTCATTCCATCCGTATTGATGCTAAGAACAGTACATATGCCATTGTCAGCATTTCAACATTTTGCTAATTGGAAACAATTGATTCATAAGGAGAAATTTACAATGTATATGAAAGTATAAACAGTTTCATGAGACGGTCGACATCTTGTAAAACACTTAGAAAAGGAATTCAAAATGATATACTAGAATAGTCGAATTTAGACTGTTTATACTTAAGAAAACGAGAGTACTATACTACGAGCAATTTGTATACGTTCAATAATATTGTTTCAAAGCATAGGATACGCACTGGTCAAAAGAAAGTATGAAATTCAGCCAGTATATCTACAAGAAGGAACGATTGCGACTGCATTCTAGCATGAGTTATTTCACGCATCAGTTGTTGAATAAGCTGTATTTTGTCTTGAATATTTGCACTACTAATTCACTCATACCTTATGTTGTATTCAGAAAGAACAACTCTTTGTGCTTGGTAGTGTTTCGATTGAATTCTACTGTCGACAATGCAGCTTTAATTGATAGTAAGTTGACGACATCTTTGAGACCAGCAGTGATTTGACCTCAAACAGAAGCCATGATCCTTCATTGTGTACTAAGTAATCTACTGGTGGTTGAATCATTCTTGGAATTTCTTGTTAAATTACCTAATCATAATTTCATTGCTTTCGTCAGCAGGTATTTATAGTCGCGAGTGATAACTTTACAATTTGGCGTTGATAAGACAGACAATATGACGAGGAAAAGGAGAACAAAAGAATTGGAAAGATAACACATAGACATTTGTAATCAGTTAAACTAATTATCATTGTACATCATAATTTCTGTCTTACTTCTGATGACCTTGTTGTGTACTATATGGATGTCATATAATATATTGAGAGCTTGCTTGTTGTTAGTTGACATGTTGATGTACGATATCGAAGGATATTACCAATGAGTGCCATTACCTTGAACTATGGATTCTTGTTCAACAAGTCTAGTATAAAGAAGCAAAATAGTTTTTTCAAGAATAAGAGATGGCATAAAAGCTGTAGTATAAGAAAAAGAAGTCCTGTCACATTACTGTAAGACTATTTTAAATGCTTTCAGGATTGGTTTGCAAGTTGGACAATGATCTAAAACATTGATGCTTGTTGATTGATGAAATAGCTTCACGAGTAAGAGGCTAGAATTCATTGGAGTTCACATGGAATGAAACATCTTTTATGAGAATTAGGATACTATAGGTTGTAGTTTACAACTTTGGACTATACCTTTGCAGTTTTATTATTGGTTATATTCAAATTCAATTTGGACAGACCACAACAAAGTGGACAGAGGATGCTTGAGTCTACTTGTTACACAACTTTTTTTGTATCAGGTTTGAACGGCCCTCATTGTTATGTCTATCAGAAACAATTGAAGATTCATTGGTCCTGCTTACTCAATAGTTAATAATTGACTTCCTTTCTATTGGCCTTTGTGTAACTTGTTCTTTAAACAACTTATATGGAGCTTTTATCATCAGACAATGACTCAGCTGTTAATGTGCAACGAAGAAGCGAGCTAACAGGAGATACTTCTTTCGGAAACAAGCCTTAAATGGTATATATTAATATTATTAGCAGATAACTGGTTAAAAGTTAGGATTATTCCCCCGTCGTCACAGAAGAGACGTTGTCAGACCATGAGATATATTGTTTATTTCGTCTTATGACAAATGGTTGACTGGTTTCGACTAATTTAGAACACACCAATAGAATCTTGAAAATATGAATTGCGATTATAGCAATTATCTTTGAAACAAACAAGTCAGAATCTTATTGAACTAATATTGCAAAGCGTCTACATCAATTATTAGCTCAGAATTCTAAAAAGTTTCATCTTATTACAGCGCTTATATGGATTCAGAAAGGAACTCTCTATAATAGAAGTATTCCAACTTTAATGTTAGAAAGAATGCTTCCACCTCGTTAGAAAATATACGAACTACCAGTATATATTATTATTACCTTATTTTAGCAAATTTGCTCGGAAGCAAAGAGAAACCACACATCTTATGGAGAGGCTGTAGGCAAGTATGAATAGCCAACTGTAGACGCAGTACGAGAGAAACTGGATTGACTGGACAGAGACAAATTATGCTATTGGTGTATTGCCACCTTTTCCTCCATTATTCACAGTATAGCTACTACTGTTTGTGTAAATATCAACAACATTCTGATTATCATTTATCTGGTTGCGGTTGGTCTTTACAGACGTACTACACAGTCAACTTGAAAAAACTTGTGGTTGAACCTAAAATTGTAGAAACGAGACCATTGGCAGTAAGAGACAAGTCACAAAAGCATACAATTGTTCTACCAGCACAACGATCCTTTACAGATAATAAGAGGCATCAACTCTCAGCATGGAAGGAAGTTCTTCAAAATTTACAATAGAATGACGATTATTTAAAAAGACGTTTGGGTTGGGTCGCTTCGGATTTAAGCTGCACCATGATAAATGTAACTTTTGCTTTGGGTTAAAACTAGTCTTGGTTTATTATGGCTTGCCTTTTATATTTTTATTCTATCGGGCTGCGATACAGTGGTGAAGACTTTAGAAAGTTCACTGAAAGACTCCGTAACCACTTTTTGTTAATAAATAATATTCCATGACATAATATATTTGTTTTTGAATCAATTGAATCGACTCTGGTTGGCGATTAATTAATATTATTGGTGAAAATTGAAAAGATTTGACAATCAATTGTCAACTTGAATATTAAGTTTGAAGATATAACTTTTGAAATACTAGATTAAAAGAATAATATATGACTTTTATTATTGAAAATCCCTGATTAGTAATAGTCAACAGAACTCACACTTCTAACACGATTGTCTTTATCCCATTGAACGGCTGCAATTTTACCGAGCCGTAACAAGGACGGGTCCAATTTAGAGCCAAAAGTTTTGGAAAGGCACAAGGGTGTGGAGTAGTAGTCACCAAGAAAAACCAAAACGTTTTCTCAGTTTAACACAATAATGAACCGGAGAATAACTAGGTAAAGTTGAAGAGCACTCTGGAGGGTTTACTTTGAGTAATGGAGTTTAAAGGTTTAACGAAGGACAAGAGTCAAGAATGAACATTGAAAAGGACAGAATTCAGACGTGAGGAGTTAACTAACAAAGGCATAGAAAGAACGAAAGTTGTCCGTATATGAAAGGCTAGATCGTGTCACCTGTCAACTAGGAATGGCAACATGGTGCGAACCGATAGTTGCAGAGTCACTTAAAAAAGTTTTGACGAAGCTTTTTGCAGCTTGCCTGTTGACAGGAAACCAAAAAGAACCTGTTCGAAGATAGCTCTTTGGAAGAAGGTGAGAACAAACGAAACAAGTTGAAGGGTACACATTGCCGGAAAACGGACCTTGAGCAAGTGGAGTGAAGCCGAAAGAAGCGATATATCAACATAACTGTTTATTACTGCTCATGAAGAAGAGCTAGTAGTTTGACTAATAGCATATGTATCATATGACTTTGGCTTCTGCATCGAAACCAACCTTGCTTTGACTGCAGTTTATACTGGTTTATTTAGTTTTATGACAGACACTCGGGGTTGAAGGAAAAGGGAGTGTCAGTCGTGCCCTTCAGAAATATAATCTACTTGAGAAACAGAATGTCGACCTTGTTTTACTTATATAACAGTAGAAGTTATACAAGTTGCGGACGAAAGCTAAACAATTTTATCAGTCCTTACAACAGCGTTGATACGAGAGCAGAATTTAAATTGGTTAGTATTTGTTTGGAACTTTATTCTTGACTTGATCATATATAGTTCTATAGAGGAGTCGTTGGTTTATTTTTGAAAGTTGTGTATATCGTGTCAACCACTAGGTGCTTTCAAAGGTTAATTGACACACTCTTCCAAATGCAACTGTTGAGGAAGCAACGTTCGCCAACATGTACTGAACCTTGATAGCAAAATGTTTTTTGTTTTTA
>SDGA01000057.1:0-128396 GCA_006232345.1 Galdieria phlegrea
ACTCATATATGAGACGAAATACTAATCTGCCACGTCTTCATATGGTAATGAAAAAAACAAATGACAGCTGCAAAACTTGAAATGTGCTATATAATATAAGTCTGCTGAGCTCATACAAAAGAACAGTTCCTTACCGGATGAACTGAAGAAACCAAGCTTGTATGACTGTTCATGCTTCCAACAAAAGAGAAGCCAAAAGGGAGTAGCTTTGGCTCCTCATAGCTTCGTCGGACACTTTGCACAGGCAATCTTGGAAACTTTTGGCGACGTATAGTGCATTGTTTTCCGATAAACGGTTCCATAAAGAACGCATCTTCTTGCTAAGACTTCTTCCATCCCCTGTTGATTACCTGCGCTTCGATTGGCTTGCATTGTTTCTTTATGAACGTTTTTCGTTTCTGATTCTTCATAACTGCATTTGCACCCACAATGCTTTTGCTTGTGGTATCTTAAACTGTTCTTTTTAGTCTCGTGTGGTCGTAGCTATATCAAGTTTTCCATAAATAACAAATTGGAAAACCTTTCTTCGAAAATTAGACCAATTCTTACTGCTTTCTTTTCTGCTGTACTGCTCTTGTATTTTGTTTGCCAGTCTTTACCAGTTTTCGTTGTCTTCTCTGTTGCTTTCTTTTCAATACTGCAGCCATTCCATTCTTCCAACTGGTACTAGTGGCATGTGCGTTATCAAATGATAACTGTTCCCTCAAAGGCAACGGTAATTTTGGTGCTATTACTTGTTTCGATAACGGTGACTTGGTCCCATAAGGATCGCAGCTTTCCTCTGTCTATAGTCAGCACGGAATCCACAAGTCAATTCACTGACTCTCCTTCACATGCTGTAGTTGTGATTGTTACAAGATTTCAGAATATTTTTCAATACGGCTGATTTCCTTGCCGAGAAAAATAAAATTTGAGAAATGCTTCAATATTGTTGTTAGATCTAAGTTGTTATCAATTCATAGCTGAAAGTGTGATGTTTCAGTAAAAGAAGCAAAAGTCATTTGATGCAGCATAGAAGACGTCAACAGCTATACGGAAGATATCATGAGCCACCAACTCGCTAGTTCCATTAATTACTGATAAATCGAAGGTTTACAAAACTTTCAAGAGCTATGAAATTATCAGGTATTCATCTATGGAAAATGATTGATGATCAGTGTTACAAGGAAATGTCTCGGAATCAATTGTGGTCTCAGTAGAAGAAAACGTCAAAGAATAAGTTTTGACTTCTAAAATGCTGCTTAGACATTTTGGTAGGTAAATTATTGAAGTTGATGCGTTAAAAATGTGGTTGGAACACACTATAAGTTGATGAACTGTTATCAAATCGTCATGGTTTCTGTTGTAAGTATAAACGAGAGAACAACTTTAGGAAATAGGCATTAAGGATATTTGACCAATGACTGTTATGAATGAACAATGACAGAAACAAGTAGCTTTAGATGAAAGTACGTGGCTGCTTAACATACCAACTGTTGTTAACTCGAATTCAAATTTTTAGACTGTCACGAAAGGATGACAGTGTTCCTTTACAACACAATAGTGAACTCATGTGACGTATACTTCTTACGACATGTAATAGCCACCATGCATATGCTCTCAAAGTTTCAAAATAAAAAAATTATAGTGCAATTTCTCAATAATAAAAATAAAATACGCGCCAAATATGTCAGAAAAAATGCTAATGCCTTTGAATGAAAGCGCTTTGTAAATTCATAAATTGACACTTTGTATCTCAAAATGAAAAGATGAACGAAATTCTTTCTGAAACCACATAAACTGATTCTTATTAACAAAACATTAAAGCTACAGAATGGAATCCTTACGATGAAACTAAGACTACTGTGGAATTTTATAAATTACTCGTCTTCTAGATGTGTTTTTTGGACAAATGGCTTAAAGAGGCATTTAAGGAAAAGCATTTTGCCATGGAACGAGAACCTTGTTAGTGATTTGTACACGGTTCTCTAGTACATGTATGGTATTATACTCGACTTGTCACCAATGTTCTCCTACAGTTCAGACAACTAAATAGATGTAAATCTAGAAACCTAAGCACAAAATCAACAGAAACCTGACTGCTTGGTAATAACCACAATTTTACCAAAAGCGCCATGAGAGATGAAATAGTCATAATGTCACATTCATGTAGATAAATGAAAGCGACACCAGTCAAATATGTGCTCCATGCCTGGAGAGATACCAGTCATTTCCACCAATTCTATTTTCTCAAGACACAAAATTGAGAAACACAATGAAGGAATCGGTGTAATTTGAAAATAGTTACAAACAATTCTATGTTGCCGTTTTTTGTCTGTCTCTTCAAACAGAAGTAATTGCATAGAGATACTTTAACAATCAGGAAAGTGTGTATGTTTTCTTCATGACAAGTAAAACTTTAGAGCAACATGAAGCTGCCGACAAGTGCAGTCTCGTTTGGACAAGAAAAAGGACAAAGGAAAACCGAGATTTTCCACCATCTTACTCTAAAACAACCCATATCACCCTGAGCAAGACGAACTATTGATGGTCATCTTTAATGGAAAAACTATAAACTATCACAACACAAGCAACACATTCCATTAAAGACTTTGTATCTTTTTGTTTTCCAGGTAGCGATTCAAAAGCAATTCTGTACAAGGATTTCTCAGTCCAAGGGCTGCTTTAGTTGATTTTCTGGTTTGAACCATACACTGTCGAACATCTTTGGCTAAAACTTTGCCCAACTCCACACCCCACTGGTCAAAAGAGTTAATTTCCCAAAGAAATCCTTCGACAACAGTGCGGTGTTCATATAATGCCAATAATTGTCCTATTCCAAAGGCATCAAGTCTTCGAAACAGCAACACATTGCTAGGTCGATTCCCTGGAAAGATGCGATGAGGAATCAAATCTTCAGCAATTCCTTCTTTTCTGCATTCTTCTTCTGTTTTTCCATAGGCCAATGCATCTGGTTGTGCAAAAAAGTTGCACATGAGTTCATCATGCGAACTAATTTCTTCTCCTTTTAGAAAAATATCGTGATGACTCTCAATACACCCCACAAAGTCTGCAGGAACCACTCTTCCTTGATGTAGCAACTGGTAAAACGAGTGTTGTCCATTGGTGCCCGGTTCTCCAAAGTTAACAGGACCCGTTTCAAACGATAGAGGACGACCATCTGCGGCAACACGCTTTCCGTTACTTGTAGAAACTTCATTGTTATATATTTGATTCGTTCAAGACAAGTCAACTTACCTCTCCATGTCTACTTGTTGAATATGAGCAGGAAACGCAGCAAGGCTTGACTATAAGGTAGCAAGGCTCGAACAGGATATCCCAAAAAGGTATTATTCCATACTCCGAGAAGACCCATGAGAATTGGAATGTTCTGTGAAATATTACAACTTGAAAATTGTTCATCCATTTGATGAGCACCATCTAAGAACTTGCGCATCTCTGCATATCCAAAATAGAGTGATAATGGTAACATACCGACAGCAGAACAGACAGAATAGCGACCACCAACCCAGTCCCAAAAACCAAAAGTGTTGTCAGGATTGATACCAAAGTCTCGGACTCCATTCAGATTGGTGCTCACTGCCACCATATGATGAGAAATACAGTTCTCGGTCCCCAAGGAAGATATAAACCAGTTTCTAATACTTCTGGCATTTCTCATAGTCTCTGGTGTAGTAAAGGTCTTGCTAACTATAATAGCTAAAGTTTCCTCTGGATCAAGTCCATCAATGACTCGGAAATAATCAACTGGGTCAACGTTGGATAGAAACCGAAGAGTATACCCAGAAGTGTGCTTTCTAGCTTCTGGATCCCAACGCAGTGCTTCAAATACAAACTCTGGTCCTAAATACGAGCCTCCGATCCCAATGGATATAAAGTTTCGAAGAGGTTTATTGCTATATCCACGAAACGCTCCACTTCTAACACGAGAAACAAACTGTTCAATCTTTTCCAACACTTGATAGACCTCCTCAACAACATTTTGATCACCAACTTTAATAATTTGTTGTCGATCTGCCCTCAAAGCTACATGCAGTGCAGCACGTTTCTCAGTAGGGTTGACCTGCTTCCCTGCAAACATGGCTTGAATCTTCTCAACAAGTTTCTGTTGTTCTGCAAATTTCAACAAGTCTTTTAAAACTTCAGCATTGATCTTTTGTCGCGAAAAATCCAATATTAAGCCATCCTTCTCCACCACACAGTATTGTTGGCGATCCTTCTCCCTAAAGGTCAAAGCCAATCAAAACAGAGACTTGAATTACCAATTATACCTACGATAAAAGGTCTCTTAAATGTATTTTACTTATATCGTTAGCTAAAGACTGCAAAGTTTGCCAGGTGGTTGTGGTTGTCATAGATGATGGTGTGCTAAGAAATTTCTTTACAAAACGCAATTTTTTCCACTTGACATTTCTCTTGTTGGTGGCAGTTGGTTTGGGTGGGCGTTGGATTGGTTGAGAAAACGAGTAAGAAAGAGAAGAATGCAACGACAAAAGACACCAAACGCGTTGATTCCCAACAAGACACAAACCACTGCCTCCGAAACTGTAAAATCATTGTATAGTGATGTATCCGTGAAAGCTGCAGAGATAGTGAACTTGGTGTGCACCGTAAACTTGGGTGTTCGCAATTTGGATTTGAAAATGATTGCTAATAAAGCTAGAAATGCCGAATATAACCCTAAACGTTTTCAAGCAGTTATTATGAGAGTCAGGGACCCCAAAACAACAGCACTTATCTTTAGTTCTGGTAAAATTGTGGTGACCGGAGCTAAAAGTGAAGAGGAGTCCAAGAAAGCAGCAAAAAAGTTTGTTATGATAGTTCGCAAGTGTGGTTATGATGAAGCCAAGTTTTCAGAGTTCAAGGTGCAAAATGTTGTGGGGACTAGTGCGGTTGACTTTCCCATTCGTTTGGAAGCGCTCGCTCAAGCACACACGCAGTTTTGTACGTATGAACCGGAGTTATTTCCGGGATTAGTATATCGTATGATGGAACCTAAAATTGTATTGCTAATATTTGTTTCTGGAAAGTTGGTTCTAACAGGGGGCAAGACACGAAAGCAAATTGATGAAGCACTTGAAAAGATTAAGAGCGTTCTTGTTACTTTTAGAAAGACAAGATAAGAAAATAGTAATGGTTGAGATAGTCCCAAATACCTTTACTGGTGGACTTTAGAATAACAATTCTATGCTCTATTCCTTGTACAAAAGAGAGTCTCTCCCTTTAATGCCCGCCTTGTTCTCACGAGAGAGAGGCACGCGCATTTTATGATTTTGCGCGCACTTTTCTGTGGCTAATGCCATTCCCCATTCCGTCCAGAAAAACGCCCTTGTTCTTTGGATTACGCTGGCTTTTTATCAAAGGGGAAAGAGAACACTTTGTGCGTGTTGAAAAAGGTTTGGTCTTTGGGTTATTACACAAAAAAGTTTTTCCGAAAATCTATGCGCTTTCCAGTTTCTAGGTTCGCTAAAATATCAAGTATTTCAAAATTGGTCATGTCGGAAACTGATTGGCAGGGAACAAGTTTGGGGGGTTGTATTGGAGAAGATAACGCTGCGACGCTTATAGAAGAACACTAGAGAACACTGTTGATGATAGAAAAAATACTTGGAAGAAGAGGCTCTCAGCGTGTTCTTATTACTTAGTAGGATATTCAACCTGAGACTTATATTCTTTGCTTTGCTTCCCACTGGAAAATGGCTTCAAAAAGTAGCTGTTATAAGAGGACACCGACCTGCTACTAGCTTATTTAAGCACTGGAAAGATGAATTTCTTATCGAACTAGTATTGTTGAAGAGAAACTTTTTTTGGATTATTTTGTTGATTTGTAGCATTTTCTTTCATAATACCTCTTCAAATCTGGCTTATTTTTTGTACAACAAAGCGGAAGCCTACAAACTGGCGCCCCTTCATGATTGGTTATATGATATTCTTCCAAAAGTTTCCTCTTCAGCTGCTGAATTGATTTGCAACGTATCTTTCTATATAATCAACATAACATTGGCGTTGGTGATTTTTCAACCATTTTTCAGAACAGACTATGTGACTTCCAGGTTATCTCTCGATATGATACGTTCTTGTCCTTCTTGTGAGATTGCTGGGAGAGAATATAGAAACGGTGCGACGAATAGTGAGTGGGACAGTGTCTGGTCTCTTTATAAGGATGGAGCGACACGAATTTCATCTATTCATATGATTAGGAGATTCTCTGCTGCATATTTTATTGGCTGTCTATTAAGGTGCACAAGTTTTTTAATAACTACTCTACCAGGTACAGCTGCTCACTGTTTACAAGAACCTCTTGGAACTTATGATTCGACATCCGCACCAAGTACTCTAAAAGACGTATTTTGGAATACGAATTGGGAAACAAAATGTGGTGACCTCATATTTAGTGGACATTCTCAACAAAGCATTCTGGCAACGTTGATCATTCATCGCTATTGTTCCATTCGTTTTATTCCATTTCTTATGTGGCCGTTGTTATTTCTTTTTGAATATTCTATTATCGTAACGCGAAGACATTATTCAGTGGATGTATTGGTGGCTGTTTATGTTGTGCCATTGATTTGGCATTCTTTGATCCAAAGCTCACTTTTGGATGAGGCAAACGATCACTGGGCTGTTGAGAAATTCCGCAGCAGGCTTCACATGTACAGATGTATTAGAAATGATGAAGAAGCAAGCCAGGGAGTCGTTGTATAGAAATATTGTTCAACTGAACTGCTGTTTATGCTTTATATCTTTAGGTAAATGCCCTTTAGAGTCCTTCTTTTGTGTCCTTTGCCAAAAAATGTGTAGCAACACTATTTGAGAAATAAACTTGTTGTTCAAATTAATTAGAAAGTGTCTTTTGCATCTCTCCAGATGCAAAACACGACGAGACAATTACTAGCGACTACTTGCGAAAGAAACGGGTAATCCCATGACTTTTGCCATGTTTTCATAACTCGCTTCACTTTCTTCTTCTGGTGTTTTGTTTTGTTGTTCTTCTTCTCTTTCTTCAACTTGGCTTTCATTTGCTTTCTTTTCCGTTTGTAAAGAAGCAGACTCAGTTTCTTCCCTTCTTTCTGTGGTGTTTTTATCCGCAACGGTATTCTCTTCTCCTTTCTTTTGTTTCGTAAGTTTTTCAATTCTATTCTTAACTGCTTCTGCGTTGACTCGCTCAACTCTCATGGCCATGCCCAACTGTTTTTGATGGAGTCGACTATTCAGGTGGTTTAAATATGCATTAGAGTCTTTCTGCAACACTTTACAAACTTCACAGTAAAAACCACTATTCTTATCTTTCAAAGAAGACACCACTGTTGCTTTCCCCACTCTTTTCTCAAAGTCAAGTTGATAGTCTCTTCGTTCCAACCATGACCTGGTTGGTGCAAACTGGTCGTTTTGGTCAGGTAACTTTGCAAGTTTTGCTCTTTCTGTTTCATTTTCTTCAGCTTTTTCAGCTGACAATATTTGTCTTTCTTTTGCTTTCTTTTCAAAGAACGCCTTATCCCAAGTACGACGACCGGTTTTCGTGGAAATCGACATGTCCAAAGTTTCTTTCTTCTCTCTCATTGGATCTCATCCCACGTTGACTTTTACACTCTCGTTGTTTCCATTCAGCATGCAACAACTAGTAACCGGTCAACGACCTTCCAGTCGATCAAACATAACACTTGCTTCTAACCTGATAAAGTGGGTATCGCGATCCTTTTCCACTGCGCGATTCAGAGTGACCTTGTTCCCTGGTGACGGGATTGGTCCAGAAATATCCAAAGCGGTACAAGACATATTCGCGGCTGCCGAAGTACCTGTTGACTGGGAAGTATATAATGTTTCCACGAAAACAGTGAAACCTGGAGAAGACTTGATTCCCAAGGAGGCTCTTGATGCCGTTAAAAGGAACGGTTATGGACTAAAAGGTAATGAAGAATGCACCAGTGGATAGGATTGAGATCCCATGCAATGGAACAATAGGGCCGTTGGAAACTCCCATTGGTAAGGGACACAAGTCGTTGAACCTGACATTGAGAAAAGCATTATCCCTATATGCTAATGTGCGTCCTTGTGTGAGTGTGCCTGGAGTGAAAACCAAATATGGTAGGTCATAATATTGGATGTAGTGAATGAATAGATTGGATAATTAACGGAATCAGAGAATGTGAATGTAGTAACTGTACGAGAGAATACGGAAGGTGAATACAGTGGTTTGGAACACGTTGTCTATCCAGGTGTCGTAGAAATGATCAAACTGATCACCAGAGAGGCATCTTTGCGAGTAGCGAAATATGCTTTTGAATATGCAAAGAATAATAATCGCCAGTGAGTAATCGTTAAAATTCATCCATTTTTTATCAATTTGGATTAGAATGGTGACTGCGGTACACAAGGCAACGGTGATGAAGCGAGCGGATGGTTTGTTTCTTGAATGTTGTCGTGAAATAGCACAATCATATCCTTCAATTCAATATGAAGAAATGTTGATTGATACTTGTGCTGGGCAGTTGGTTCAGAATCCAGGTCGATTGGATGTGATGGTGATGCCCAACTTGTATGGTGATATTCTTAGTGATTTATGTGCTGGACTCATTGGTAATATGTTTTCAATTATTTTCTCAAGTTTCTTATGGGCTTGTTTTAGGTGGCTTAGGATTGACACCTTCAGGTAATATGGGAGAGTCCTGCATGTTAGCGGAAGCCGTGCATGGAACAGCTCCTGATATTGCTGGAAAGGATTTGGCCAATCCCACAGCACTCTTATTGAGTGCTTTGATGATGGTGCGACAAATGAAACTTTATGAAAAAGCAGATATCATTGAGAAAGCTGTATATGAAGTTCTTAAGGAAGGAAAGGTTTGTTAGAAAACTAGCATATTAGTTTGTTATTCTCATAACTTGAAAAGGTACGTACCAAAGACTTGGGTGGCACAGCGAAATGTAGTGAATATACCAATGCCATCATTGAAAAAATGAAAAGTTGAATAAAAAAATTTTTTTTAGATTTGTCGTCTTGTGCAGTGGACGGCTTGTAAAGTATGAGTCATCAAGAAGAAGAATTGGATGATATTTTGACACGAACACTAGAAGAGTTTGAAATTGAAGAAAATGTAGAGAACCCCATAGATTCCTCGATAAGACTGACCCAGTTGCACAACCTTCGTCTGATGGCGCCTCACCTTATACCTCATTGGAACAAATAATGGATATGCTTGCTGAAGAAAGTGGTGACGACGAACTAGGAAATGACTCAAAAGATACAGAAGACTATGAGAAATTGTTACAGGGACTACTTGGTCAACTTTCTTCTTTTAACCCAGAGAAGGAGGGGTCAAGTCAACAACAAAGCGACAATAGTGCTGCTTTCACTGGAGACAATAACTTGAATGGCGTTGAAAGAGAATTAGAGAAAGTGATGGAAGCAATTGTTAAGCAGCTCTTATCAAAAGAAATATTACAGGTACCAATGGAACAGCTTTATGAAAGATATTGTACTTGGCTGGACGAAAACCAGCCCAGTCCACAAGACCATTCTCGTTTTATGCAACAAAAAGAACTTGTATTTCAAATATGCGAAGAATATAGAGGAGAAGGTAATACTGATAAGGTTTTGGAACTTTTGCAACAAGTAAGTAGATAACCTGCATATTTCTTTGATTTATTTATCAAATATGACCATAGATGCAAAACTTGGGTGCTCCACCTCCCAATGTTATCTCACAAACTGAAGAAGGAGACTCTAATGACGCTCAGTTACGAGAATTGCAAAACTTGCAGAATCAATGTCCTACTCAGTAATATATTTACATATCAATGTTTTAGAACCGTAAAACCTAGAAACCTTTAGGCCATCATGTGTTCTCATTTATCAATTAAACGTAAAGATTCTTTGAGGAAGAAAAGTGGAAATTTGGAGAAACAATTTTAGCAATATCTTTGAAACGAACCACTTCCTTCTTTTGGATTATTTGTTCTTCAAGTGTTGCAAGGAATCCAAATTCTTCCTCATCACAATGATGGAAACTAGCAACCAAGTCATTTCCTTGGCTCTGTTTATATGGGGGTTGCGAAGCATATGATTCAAAATAGGATTTCGGAGAGACAGCAACGAAATGATTTCCCATTGGTACTATTTCGATGCCTAATTCTCGGAAACAAAGTCCAACTTTGATATCACCTGCCCAACAGTCTGCAAATCGTCGCATACACCATGAACTGACTTCCGATAAGGCTTCCAAGGCCCACCAATTAAGCACAATGCCTGAGCCACCATGAGCAAACCAAGGATTCAAAGAGCCATTCGTCACTCCACTGGGGTCATATCCTTCACATAAAGCCACATTGAATTGATTTCCCATGTAAATAGGTATTTCTTCTTTCATTGCTTGTTGGAACACAGGATGTTGCAGAATCTCTGCCAAGCCATCTAAAAAGAAATAGGTATCATCATCACACATGACATACCAATCCATTTTATCAAACTTCTTAAACAATGAATGGAAGCCTGGCAAATTTTTCTCTCGATCCAACCTACAAAACTTAATGGTGACAAGTGCTTTGAATTTTCCAAGCAAAGTTACATACCACCAACCACTTTGGCTATGGTCCACAGTAACTTCCAGTGGACGCTTTTTACTATCAGAGTATTGAATTCTTGTACTGGGCTTGTTATCCATTGGTGTTTCTTCCATGGCAGCTAATAACTCCTTTAGACCTACTGCTTGATACTTTGGGACACTGACGTCACTAATAACCATATAATTTGGAACCCTTCTAAGCCAGGTATTATTGGGGTTTTTAAACCTTTCTTCAATAACAGAGGATCCTGTTTTTATGGCAAAAGCAACTCTTCCTGCAATTGAGTCCCAATGAAAATGTGTTTCCGAGCCCTTTGTTGTCTTCAACTTGTCTCTCCCAGTCAAATTCTGAAGTATCCTGGAATAAGAACCATCCAGGAGCAATAAAATTCCAAAAACAAATACAAGTAGTGCAAAACCACAAGTTTTAGAATGCCAGTATCTTCTTACATGGAAAAAGAAACCTATATGAGGGGAAGCTCCTCGAGACTTGTCCGAAGTACAGTTTGGGGTTTTTTTATTTTTACTAGAGTCCATTAACTTTATCCTTCTTCTTGGTGACTGATGACTTGATAAACGTGTTTCGTCTTTGTGGAATTCAGAAATCAATGGCATAATACATCTCTTAAAAAAATGAATCGCTCATACGAATTCGGTCCTATCTCTACGTGGAACATAATCATTGGTTCTTTTGAAAGGCACTTGTCCAGCCTTCGAACATAATAGTCGCGTCGACTTTATTTGTGCGTTGACACAGCGAACTGGCCACTTGGTGCCATGCCAGGCGATCAATGTCTTTCGCGATGGTAGCTAGTTCGCTCGAATGAGCTCCTTGATGAATGACTACCTACAGTGTCTATTTGGTTTTTCTGTACGTCTGTACTGGCCTCCAAGCGTTGTCGTACTTGCGATAGAGTTGGAGAGAGACTTAAATGTGAACACTCGTCACTATCTCTCGTTGCGGAGTTACTTCTGGTAGGTGTCAACGCCGGAGTGGCTTGCCTACTCAGTTCTTCTACTTTTTTCTCCAAGTACCTAAAGAAATATGAGAACAAACGAGTTTTAGAATACAAATAAATCACTGACTGTTTTTCCGCTCTCAAGTCATCCAGCTGTCGTTGCAAGCGATTGACTATAAACTCCTGTTCTTGTTCAAGTTGATTTTCAATGTTTACTTTCTCTCGCCGCAACTCTTCCAGTTTTTGCTGTAAAGTGTTGGTTAGATACTCCTCTTCTTGTTCTATCTGTACAGCTAGACTTTCTTTTTCTAATTTCAGTTCTGTCAAACGTTTCATTAATTTATTGGCAATGTACTCTTCTTCAGCTTCGATGTGTGCTTGCATTGAAAAGGAAAGTTGTTTCAAATCCTTCAACTCTTGCTCTGCCATCCTTCTTTTCTGTCTCTCCGAAAACAGTTCTGCCTTTAATTGAGATATTTGGGTCAAAAGTTCCTCATAAGTTGGTTCTTTCTGATTATATTGTTCAAGCTGATTACTAACTGGTGAATTCATCTCTATCCAATAAACAGCTTTCCACGCAACGTCAAGTTTCACAACAAAGTACGTCTACTTTGTTCCAAGGACCCAACGAAGGGTAAAATACATCTTCTGCTCCCTTGAAACGTTCTTTTGGACGGCAAATGACTAGGCAATCAGTAATGCACACCAGTATAAGACTAGGCGCAAGTGTACCAAAGTGTCCAAAGACAGAAAGGGCGCCAAGACAACTTTTACCGTGTTGACGGAAATCCCAATGCACAAATAATTTTTGTTGGAAACCAATGATTTGGATATCCTAGTAGCATTTCTTTCATTTCTGTAGATAGAAAATATTACATTGATTGGGATGAAACCATTTTGACTTGGGTTTTCAAGCACCAATATCATGAATGAAAGCTTTCTAAGAAATATCTATCTATATCTATCCGATGCTGGTTGCTACAAGTAGATTCTTTTCTTTCACGAGGACATCCCCCCCTAATTCATTGACTACTATTTCCCATTGGTTTTGGTTGGGGTGGTGGATTGGTGTTTCACCTTCATAGACCATGTCAGTCTGGAATCAACTTTGCCTAAAAACAGGAAGCGTTTTAAGGAAAAGTGGTCAACTGTTAGATAAAGCGGGAGAAAGTTTTCAAGGTATTTATGCGTACCGAGAATACTGTAAGTTTCAATCATGCTTTTAACGATACCTCTGAAACTTTGTCTTCAAAGTAAGTCGCCATCACCGTATTAGAGCGCTTCTTGATCGGAAACCTTACTTGGAACATAATGTTTTTGTTGCTCCCAATGCATCGGTTATCGGAAAGGTCCATTTGGGAGTACAGAGTTCGGTCTGGTATGGTGCTGTTGTTCGCGGGGATATTGCCTCCGTATCGATCGGCGAGAAAACAAATATTCAAGACCGTGCCATGATTCATTTATCACAGGATGGAGCAACCTCTCCAACTGCTGGTTCAGGCAACACACCAACGGAAATAGTCATTGGTAATAGAGTCTCCATAGGTCATGGATCTATTATTCACGGAGCTCAGATCCAAGATGAATGTTTGATTGGCATGGGCAGTATATTATTGGAAGGTTGCAAAGTATCTAAGCACTCCATCGTTAGTTCTGGTATGTTTGGAAAGCAGTGTATCAAATGGTTGAAGCTATTACTAACTATTCTCAAGGTTCTTTGGTTCCTTCGAGAGCAATTATCCCAAGTGGAGAATTGTGGAGTGGTGCACCTGCTCGTTTTGTTCGAAAGCTTTCATCGGAAGAGATTGAAGCTATTCTTCAAGCAGCTGAAGACTATGCCAATATGGCTGCAGCACACGCTTTGGAGTGTTCAAAACCATTGGAACAGATTGAAGAAGAGAAGATTGCCAGGAAACTGAGGGAAGAACTGACTGCAGATTATGCACCAACGGTTACCGATGAAGAAATTGAAGCAATTGTCCAAGAAGAGTTGAGTTTGTTTCGAAAACAAACGGAGCAATACAAACAACTTACTGCATAACTGAATATTTTTTGGATAACTCTTCACAACAAGGATAGTTAGTAATATGATGATGTGAAAAGAAACAGTGGACACGAAAGTTGCAAAACATGTTTTTCTATTCAATGCCATGGTTGCCTTTAATAAAGAAAATATGGCTTTCAATTGTTTCGTTTGTTGTTTCTATTGCACTTTTATTTGTTGGATGGCCAGTCAAGTACAAGAACACCATCATCCGATTTGGACTTTTTACGACTTTCTATGGTCTTCTTTGCAGTATCTCGAAAACTCATATACTCTGATGGTATGAGATGTAGTGCTGAACAAAGTGCCTTTTCAATAATTGATAGGTTTTTTGCATCTTCTGAATAACAAGAAAGGTCCATTGGCTGTAAATCTGTCGTCTTTAAAGATTTGTTGTGTCTGTGTTTCGACTTTTTCACTGTCTCTTTTGCCTTCTTAGCTTCCATACAATTGCTTGCTTGTTTGCCAACAACCACAGATGATGACTCGCCTGTCATATTAAGTACATTTGCCAACATTTCTGCCCGAACCATCCAATTTCTTTCAAACTCTTCGGACTGGTTCAAAGTACATAACCCATATTCACGATACCATAACAAACGAGCAACTTTTCTTCTATATTCAATGTCTTGTTTCAAAAATTCGATAAATATGTTGAATTCTTCATCCGTCATGAACTGTTTCAAATTGAAAAACATATCATGCCATTTCACATCTTCCGCTGACAACTTCTGCAAAGCTTCTTTCACTTGTCCAACATCATAAAACTGTTTCTCGAAAACGACTTGTTTCTTTCTCTCTCGTTCCTGAAGTTTCAAATCATATATCTCCAACAACGCAGCCTTCAGTTCTCTTTCTTCCATGGTATCATCCTCCAATATCTGTAGTTCAGCAATAGCTGACTCGGCATTGTCATCATACTCCACATCAAAATCACCACGTTTTGGAAGAAATCCAGAAAGAATGGCACTTTCATCCATTCCGGATTTAAGTATGCGACTCTCTTGTGCGGTTTCTTCGTTATCTTTCACTTCTTGTGCCGTTTCCACTCCCTCTTCTGATTCTTTCGATGAGTGCTGAGCAGGAGAAACCACATAATCCAAACTAGGAAGAGGAGCAGTGTCACCATTCAGATACACTTGACAACAATGTTGTTCACATTTAGCTTTTGACTTTGTTCGAACATATTCGGCAACCAGTTGCCAGTTGTGTAATCCGTAGATGGAGAGGGCATCCAACAAGTTTTCTTCTTCTTCTGCAGTCCAGTCCGATGAAAAGGGGCATTCTCCAACATAAGATATAACTCGATAAGGATGTGAACTGCTGTGAGGAAACAGTTCGGCACCAACAGAAAAGCACGGTAAGCACAAGTCAAAATTGGGACATTCGGCACAGCGAAAGTATAATGTACGAGTAACATCGATTCCACAATAGTCACAAGTGCATTTTGGCCCTATCTTGATATCTCTTCTTCCTGACCTTCTAAATAGCAAAGGTGAGGAGATAGGAGCACCATCTAAGGACCTCTTTCGTTTCCGCTTCACGCTCTCACTCATTATTTCCTCTCTTTTCGGTACATGGCCATCCTTTTGGCCCTCTTACCATCTGAAAGTTTCCACAAGCTGCCGATTCCTTGACGAAAATGTCAGATAAGGAACTTAGTAGAAAGGACTCGAGTACCACCAGACAAAGAAGAAAAAGAAGTCGTTTCTCAGATGCGCCAACTGCAACGGATTCAGTGGATGAGTCGTTCACTGGTCAAACTCCAACTTCTATGGATGCCCATCAACCAACAACACAGGAAACGGCAGAACAAAGAATTGCACGACTACAAGCAAGAATTGAAGCAAGAATGAAAGAAGCCAAAGTGTCGTTTTCTCAAGACAATACAGCAGAAGACCCTTCGGAGAAACAAAGAAAACAACAACTTGAGGAGGCTGCACAAAGGGCGCGAATGTTAGCTGAGAAGTATGCCCAGACTTATGGTTATAATCTACAGAACAATGAAGACGGTTGGAATGGTTCTTTGAGTTTTGCTTCCAAAGACAACGTTGCCAATGTGTCGGGAGAATCGTTTCGTGCGTTCTCGTTAGAAAAAATACCCGTAAAACCTGTTAGTACCTTGAAAGTGAACGAAGAAACATACAAGAAAAACCGTCTGAAACGTATTTTAAAGGTTGACAAGTCAGATTTTATAGAAACGGACCCCCGAAAGAACCCCTATTATGATCCAAGAGTAAAGGCAGCAACGACTAGGCTACCAAAGAAAAACATAGAGTTTCTTCCAGAAGGTTTCTATCAAGAAAAAGCCGAACGTATGAGAGAAAAAGCTGAGGCTGATGCGTTGCGTGTGGAAATGAGACGCCAAGCAGCTTTGGCAAGTGAAGCTGGTGAAAATGTAGCAGCAGCTCTATTATTAACAGAACAAAAAATTTTCGAAGATGTGCCGGATGTGGAGTGGTGGGATATTCCTTTTCTTTCCAATGAAACCTATGAGGATGTAATGAAGGATCCTCCGGACATACGAATGGAACGAATTAGTCACTACATTGAACATCCTTTACCCATAAGAACTCCACGAGAACGTAAACAAGCACCAGTGATCCCTCTGATGCTTACCGAAAAAGAACGGAAGCGTCTGCGACACCAACAACGAGTGGAACGAGCACGAGAAGAACAAATGTTGATACAGATGGGTTTGAAAGCACCACCTCCTCCTAAAGTGAAATTGAGTAACATGATGAGAGTTTTTGGTAATGAAGCTGTTCAGGATCCCACGCGAGTGGAAGCAGAAGTTAGGTCCCAAATGGAACAGCGACGTCAAGAGCATGAGGCAACGAATGCAGCGAGAGCATTGACCTCAGAACAGAAGAAAGAGAAGAGAGTAAAGAAGATTGAGAATGATCGCGATAAATATGGTTTATGGGTGGCAGTGTTTCGTGTTATTTCGTTGGAGAAACCGCAACATCGATTTAAAGTGGACCGAAATGCGCAAGAACTACATCTTTCAGGTTGTTGCATCATATTTAGAGATTGCAATGTCATTGTTGTTGAAGGCAGCTATAAATCTGTTCAAAAATACAAGAAACTTTGCTTGCGGAGAATTCGTTGGAATGAAAATGAAGAAGAGGATAAAATGGGAAAGGAGGACTCGTCATTTACAGCAGAGGAGGCCCCTTCGCTGAAACGGACCAATCGTTGTGTAATAGTTTGGGAAGGTTCAGCACTCCGTCCAGCTTTCAGAGGTTTTCGGTTTGCTACTATTCCAACGGAAGAATCAGTTCGTTCTTACTTTGAGAAGCATCGAGTTGAGTACTATTTTGATATGGCTGTTACTTTTCCCATATATGATACTGAGTTGGTAGAGCAGCAGACTCAACAATCTTTATCAATGTAATGGTTTCATGTGTACTACTGCCACTAAGAATGAATAAAATATGAAGGCAAAAGAAGATAGCAAAGTTCTTATAAATTCAGCAGCATTTTTTTGCAGAAAAGGCGCCAAAAAATTCCGAATCAGATTCGTTTTGTAAGCACACTATAACATCCCTAAGAGCTTCGTTGAAAGCGTTTCATTTTTGAAAGCGAAATGCACAGTTTTGTTGAATAATGTTTCCAAAAATCCTCTTATCTGATAAAAGCTGGCTGCCTTTTCCATTCTTATGGAATAGTCAGTTTTGCCTGTTGAGGTTGACTTGGGGTGCATATTCTGACCAGAGTTTTGAGACAACGACGACGGATGACAAAAGTACAGTGCCTTTACAAGAAGAAAGACGAAATTTCATAACGCTGAATACTTACACAACAGAATCACAACACTCTCAAAGGATTTTTGGTTCCCGCTTCCCTCTTGGGCTGAAGGTTAGAGAAACCTGTTCGATTCCTCTGAATGGCAACCAAACAAACGGAAGAGATGCACCGATCCTGAACTTGAGAATTCTACAAAGCTCTGTTGTAACCTGTTTTCAATCAAAGAGGTGAGTTATTTCGTTGATTTTTCTGAATATTCTTAATCTGCTGTAAATAGAGTTGTTGCACTGTATGTGATCGAAATAATCGAAACGTCAGCTCTAGTACGATACTGTCTTCTGGAGGTTTCAGTTTGTCCTTCTGGCAAGATTCGTTTTGGACAGCACAAGTTATGGGAGGAAGAAGCTCAGCAACAGAACTCACGACAAGCCTGGAAAGTTGTTCTTGGTAATGGTCCTTTGGTTGCTGCTTGTCGCAACGAACACTGGAAAGTATATAAGCTTGAAGATGCAAGAGAGTTCAGTGATTGTTCTATATTATATGAGGGAGTGATTTCTGTAGATTTGCCACAGCTTTGTAATCCAAAACTCATACCTCTGTTTATAGACTCGAATATTTTACTTTGTTCGTGTGTTTCAGATGAAGCAGACACAACCATAGCTCTATTTTATCCACAATTCAAGGAAAGTTATACTGGTCAACGTCTTCTGCAAGTACTATCGGCTCCTGTCGTTGCTGTTTGCTCCCGCAGTGAGTCTTCTCACAACAATGTATATGTTTTCGTGACAAAACATAAAGAATGTTTTGAAATATATATCGATTTACAGACTGGGACGTCGAATTCGGCTTCCGCAGACATATCTTTTTTGGGAAACTTTCTAGTTCCATGTGAATATCTTTCCGAGGAAACTTTGCTGCTTCAGATCCCATACCATGGAAAGCAATATCTTTCGTTATCTACATTCGCATTTCGATATATTGAGTTTGCTGACCTCGGACCGAGTTTCCGTTCAACTGCAAAGCATTATTTTGCATCAAATGAGCAACTAGCAATATTTTTTGTAGGAGACATTTGGGTACAAGCGATAGAAAAAGTCCATTCAAATTTTCCTTGGCATTTATGGCACAAATGTTTTTTTCTGGATGAAAATGTATCAACCGAAGGGAGAAAGAGTATTCATTCTCGTCTCAACAGCACAAGCGATGCTGAAGATCAATTTCTTACTTTATTGCAAGAAAGGATACAGAAAGGCGAAAGTGGGCTAGGACAACTACAAGTAGAATGTCGTCGAATTATTCATTTGTTAAAGTGGAGCATTTACAAAAGGATACATGAACTCTCCGACTTGGAGTTTGATAACGTTGAATTTTTATTTTCTCCAATAAACGCCGTGGGAGAATCAGAAGCAAGGCCAATATTGACTGCGCTGTCTTCTAAAGAACAAGGTTACTTGGACACATATGTGCAGAGGAGGAGAGCACATATAGTGAGTGAAAAGGTTGTTAAAGCACATCCGTTGGGAAACCATCAATGGTTTCCAATGTATCAACAGGAAGGTAACCCAACTGAGAAGGAGCATTCCTATTGTATAGCATTACCCAGAAAGGACATAATTATGCCGATTCTCACATTTTACTTGCAAAATGGTCAGTGCCTTATGTCTAAAATGGACGTTTCATCATCGATGTTATCCATACAACCTGTTTCTATGATACGTGTACCTTCTCCTGGGGGAGATGTTGTCAATTCAAGTACGCATTCCAAAAGTGTTACTTCAGATACAGCTTTATATATGCCAAAGGTACTTTATTTTGGTGATTATGAGAAACTGTCGCTGTATCACCTAATACCTACCCGTTGTTCATCTAACCTTCATATAATCGAAAAGTTGCGGTTCGAAGAAAATATATCCTTGCTTGACGCAGTCGTACAACAGAGTATCCACGACTCTACGTCATGGACCGGTAAGTAATATTCATATCGCGTTTATTTGCAATGAAGAATCATATGGTTAGGTTCTTGTCATCAATGGATTGTCATTGTTTTTATTTCCTCATTTCCCTTTGCTATTTCTTCATTTACAGACTTAAAGAATTTCATTTATCAGATTTGTGAGTCAGCCGTTGGCTTGACATGTATAAGGAAGGACGAAAATTCAGGACACTGGTTTGGCTTTCTACCTGCTTGGGTTTCTGTGCAGATTATCTTTGACAGCTTGAAGAACAACCGATTCTGCTTAAAAATCAGTTGTTCTTGTGTAGATACCTATCGAAATACTCTGTCTCTCTTGGTTCACCACTTTTCATTCCTAAGTGATGGGAAAATAACAGAAGCTTATAGTGATTCTCTTCTCCGCCATATAGACTCTGTCATTAAGAAGATGAATAAGGAATGGAATTATGTTCAGAATGTAGGCCTTAACCAAGTTAGTCAAAAATCTTGGTCTTCTATTATTGAACAAACAGATCTACAAATAATGTATGTTATATCCAGTTGGAAATGGTCTCGTATTTGGTTCATCTCTGGAAAGAGGGACGCGTGTAGGAATAGGAATGAATGGCACAGTGGCCAATCTCGGGGAAAAGATTAATTTGATTTCATACAAGTGGTTTGGAAGTTGGCATTTTCACTCATCTTGCCACACTTTTTTCCCTTAAGGTTGTATGTGACTGTTGTGGCTGGTCTACAAGGTCATTGGAAACTCGCTTTTTCAAATATAGTGATTGGTGTTAAATGGAAGTAGAATTTGAAGGGCACGTTTCTTCAAGGGAGGAAGAGGATGATGGACTTTATGAGAGTTCTCTGAGTAAGCATATCCATTCACTTTTCAAAATTGACTTGGTTAACAATTTGCACCCTGCAGTTTTATGCGAAAACGAAAGTACAAGAACTGTTCCCATTGCCACCATGGGCTATAGTCACGTCAACTGTAAATACAAAAAACCTTGTAGTGGTTCACCAGAAGCTTTGGTAGAAGCCGAAAGCTATACAGAGCCAGATAGACGAGATGAGTCCTTTGCACAGGATACTTTTGCTGTTGAGGCATATCCCTTTGTAGACAATAACGGGGGTAATAACAATATTGGTGGGAAATCAGTTACATGGCCAGCACCAAGTGAAGCAAACCTTCCCTTCTCTTCTCAAGCGACAGAGTTTATGAACACTAAACAAGGGCCTTATTGGAGTCACGAGGCAGAAGAAGAGCTCAAATTCTTTTTGTTTACTGGACGGGAAGCAACAACTTGTGCATCAAGTGAATATATTTCTTTTGGGGACATCCCAGTGTTGTGTCAATGGGTAGAGAAAGAAACGAATCTTCAAACTATTCAGTTATTGGCAGATTTATTTCAGTTGGAAGAGAACACGGTTTGTATAGAAGACATAAAGGAGAGAATTCTGTCTTTTCCAATTCCACAACGTCAAGATCGTTCTCATCTACATTTTCTTGGTGAAAGGTTGATTCAATGGGAAAGAAATCGATTAATATCGTTGGCAAAGTTCTTACAGGTTGAGTACGACGAGAAAGATGTTAATCGAGCGGTATGGAGTATATTGGAAAGGTTGAATAATCTTGGAAGCTTGAAGAATGAAGGAACGACAACAAAAAGGAGAAAACCCGGAGTGTGATGTAAGCAGGACACAGAAATAGGCATACTCTAAAGAGTATATCAATCTATTAAAGCAAAGGCAAGTCATTATTATCTGTTCTATAAAATCACATCAATGATTGTTTTTGTCCTATTCAAGAGACTTGTTGAAAACCATTCCCTCGATGCTCATCTTGTTGAATAGCACTTAACACTTGCATGGCAGCATCAGGAATCCTTGTCCCAGGTCCACATATCACTTTCACTCCAATCTTGTATAAAAAGTCGTAATCGGTGTAAGGAATAACACCACCAACAATAAGTTTGATATGAGAAACACCTTGTTTCTGCAATTCTTCCATCAACTCGGGAACCTATACTTAAAACATGAAATTTCCTCAATAACTTATTCAAGTGGTCAATTTACCAATGTCAAATGTGCTGCTGCCAAACTAGAAACACCAATACAGTGTACATCAGCTTCAATTGCTTGTCTAGCCACTTCCTCAGGTGTCGAAAAAAGAGGGCCAATGTCCACATCAAACCCCAAATCTAACAACGGGCAACAGTTAGAAACTTGTCAATCACTACAAAACAAAACAAACCTGCAAAACCTGAAGCAATCACTTTGGCACCTCTGTCATGTCCATCTTGTCCCAACTTTGCCACTAAAATACGAGGACGACGTCCAACTCGTTGTTCAAACTTCATGACCTCTTCTACAACATCGTCCAAATCATATCCTTCTTGGTTTTCTTTGTTATCAGTACTCCTCTTCAATCCACGATAAGAACCTCGATAAGCACCACTAACGACATCATCTCTAGGGACATGTCTACCCCAGACCTTTTCTAATGCACTACAAATCTCTCCCAATGTACAACGAGCCTTGGCTGCTTCAACTGAGGCTTCCAAAAGATTCTTCGAACTATCTTTTGCTGCTTGTTCTAAAGCTTGCAAACAAGATTGAACTTGTTCAGCATTTCGACTCTCTTTCACCTTACCAATGCGTTCAATCTGCATGTTACGCACTCGCTGTGCATCTATTTTCAATATTTCCAAGGAATCTTCTTTGTTGTCCGAGGTATTCGTACTTGAACAAGTCTCCAATCGATACATATTTACTCCCACAATAATATCTTCCTTCGAGTCAATGCGCGCTTGTTTTCGTGCTGCACTTTCTTCTATCCATAACTTTGGCCATCCTTCAGCAACTGCTTTTGCCATTCCTCCCGACTTTTCCACCTATTTAAAACAAAACTGTGACAATCTATTCAATCACTTGAGATATCAACATACTTCTTGAATGATATATTCTGCTCTAGAAGCAAGTTCATCTGTTAATGCTTCCATCATAAAAGAACCTCCCCATGGATCTGCAACATGAGGAATTCCAGTTTCCAACTGTAAAATGAGTTGAGTGTTTCTGGCAAGACGAGAAGAAAAAGCGGAAGGTAATGCTATTGCTTCATCTAAAGAATTGGTATGTAGACTCTGAGTTCCACCCAAGACTGCCGACAATGCCTCAATGGTTGTTCTAATGTTCCAAAAAAGAATGAACATCGATAGAATGCATCATGGAATTAAACATCTGAAGCTTACCTGATCACATTATTATAAGGTTCTTGTTCTGTAAGTGAATATCCACTTGTTTGACAATGTGTTCTCAATAATAATGATTTTGGGTTCTTTGGTTGAAACTTTTCTTTCACCAATTTAGCCCATAATTTTCGTGCAGCCCGTAGTTTAGCAATTTCGATATAAAAGTTCATGCCAATCCCAAAGAAAAACGATACCCGAGGAGCTACTTGATCGACCGTCAATCCTGCTTTGGTTCCAGTCCTCAGATATTCAATTCCATCAGCCAGAGTGAAACCTAGCTCTAAAGCAGCGTTGGCACCTGCTTCTTGCATATGATATCCAGAAACTGAAATGGTATTATATTTAGGCATATATTTGGAACAATATTGCATAATATCACCAATGGTTCGCATGGAAGGTTGTGGTGGAAATATGTACGTATTTCGAACCATGAACTCTTTTAAAATGTCGTTTTGAATGGTTCCTGATAATTTTTCTTTAGGCACTCCTTGTTCTTCAGCAGTCGCCTACGAAAAGATTGAGTAATGAAACTAAAACCATTCAATAACTACTCAATACTCACAATGTAGAATGCTAAAACAGGTAAAACTGCACCATTCATCGTCATAGATACGGTTACTTGATCGAGAGGTATTCCATCAAACAATAACTTCATATCTTCTATGGTGTCTATTGCTACTCCAGCCATACCTACATCTCCTTTCACACGAGGATGGTCCTACCGTATCAAGTAAATATATTGTTCATATCAAGGCATATTGATACTTACAGAGTCATAGCCACGATGCGTTGCAAGGTCAAATGCTACACTCAGACCCTTCTGTCCATTTGTTAGAGCTTGTTTATAAAATTGATTGCTCTCCTCAGCTGTACTGAAACCTGCATACTGTCTAATGGTCCAAGGTTTATTGGTATACATTGTTGCATGAATTCCCCTGATATAAGGATAGAAACCTGGAAGTTCAGACTTGACAGTATCCCAGTCAATATCGTTGGAAGAATAGACTGGTTTCACATTGAAACCTTCAGGATACTCTAATACTAACTTTTTAACAACTTCTTCCTCAGAACACTTTAATTCCTTTGCTGCCGTTTCAAGCCATTTCTTCGGTAGGGGTCGCCTTCCTGGTGGGTTCTCCATAGTTTGTTTCGCTGCAGTTTCCCCACCTTTCTCTGAAGCAATATCACTATATTGTCTCTTTAATAGCCTCCGTTTTCTCTTCATAGAAAGTCTTTCGCGCAAACTTCTCAAAACACTTTGTGTGGTTAATCTTCTCATTTCTTCTTTAGCAATTCTTGGAGACTGTCGTTTAGAAACGCATCTGTCATGCGCTTCTTTTCTATGCATCTTTAACCACTCAATATTGTTTCTAATCAAACTATTAAGTTATGACAATAACCCGTTGGAAAGTAACTTGGAGTGGTACTGTATGTCATGCCTTTTTCATTGGTCTCGTATACACATTACCGAGTGTCATCCTCTCCTCACTACGGAACGATTTGCAACTCTCAATGACACAAGCAGTGTTACCTTTAAATGTATATAAAGTGGCAAACTTAATTTGTCTTCCATTGGCTGGTGCGTTTCTTATTGACCGATATGGTTGTAGGAGCTCCATCTTGATGGGTCTGTGTGTTGCAGCCATACTTTCCTTGTTATATGCGCTAGTCACAGGGTTGTGGCAATTATTGGTTATCGACTTGGGGTATGCTCTTTGTAATTCAGTTTGCGGAAGTGCTGCATTCATTGTGTTGGTTTCTTCATGGTTTGAACATCGTCTTGGAACAGCGCTAGGATTGGTACTATCAGGTTTTAGTGTTGCAGGGGTTCTATTTCCTGTAGGTTTGGGAACGTTGTTGGAATTGTTTGGTTGGAGAACCACAGTATTCTTATCATCGCTATGCTTTATTGGAATTATTTTGCCTTTGGCTTTTCTCACACTTTATCAAGGACCTTTACTTTATCATACAACTAATCAAGAGACTATTCAGGATAATGAAGGATCCCCTTATTCTATGCAAACAGCCGATACTTCGTTTCCATGGAGAGAGCTCTCAAGTTCATTGATATTTTGGTTACTCGGATTCTTATATTTTAGTTTAGCTTATGCTCAAAGTTTTCCTTTTGATTATTTGGTAACATTTGTACATGAAGACGTCAACTTGTCATTTCAAGATGCAACGGTGTTTCTATCTCTCTTGAATGGTAGTGCAGTGATCAGCAAGTTATTGGGAGGCATTATCGGTGATTATACTTGTCCATTTAGAACACTGGTGGGTAGTTCTTTTATCATGTTTCTGGGAATCTTGTGTTTGTTCCAAAAAGAACCTTCTAAAAGTTATTTCACGATGACTCACAGTAAATGGCAACTTGCATCCTTTTCGGTACTATTTGGAATAGGATCAGGCAGTTTATGGAATAATTTGTATTCCATTGTTCCTCCACTCTTAGGAAGAAGTCATTTGGGATTCTCTCAAAATACATTATCTGCTTTACATTATATAGGCTCTGCTTTGGGATCCATGATTGGGGGAATAATCAAAACAAGAACCGACAGCTTTACATCAGATATCCTAGTAATAGCAGCCATCAGTTTTCTCAACCTCATTGCTGCATTTTACTTGACCATCAAACAACGTAAACCTTCTGTTGAAATGAATTCCGTTCCTTATGATATTCAACAAGATAACGAAATTTAACTCTTTTCAAAAAGGAATTTCTGCAGCGTAGCCAAAAATGACTTTGATGGGCAAGAAGATATGTTGCTTCCACCCTTGTTCGGTTTGTTCAGCAAATTCTTCAGGAACACTCTCTTGTATCAAATGAAGGTTTGTCAACCCTTCTGACTCCTATAAAATTGAAGATTATTGACTGCAAATAAATATATAAACTATTGACTTACCTTGGCTTCAAAAATGAGGGTGACACGAGAATAATGATTGACAGGCCAATCCTTCATTCTCCATTCTTGGACTAGTCGCTTTTCAGGTTGAATTTCTAATATCTTTCCACTTATTTGACCTATGCAACTGTATTATATACGCATTTGTTCATTCGACTTGACAAGACATACCATTAAGAAGAGAAAAAGGTTCATTCACTCTAGGAGTGATCTGAGCAGATTGTCTAGTATATGCCTGTATTTTCGCGGCTATTACAAAGCAATCGAACAAATCTTTTGGTGAAGCACGGAAAACATCTCGCAAGTCCAGTTTCTTAACGGACACTCCAGTTGACTTGTCCACTTTTCCAGCAGCTTCCGTGTAGGGACGCAACCCCTCCTGGTCCCTCTCTATGCTGAACTCTGCATTCGTCTCAGATGCAGCGTTTGGATCAAAACCCATCTTTTTCAGTTTGTTCATAGACAAGTTTGCACCAGCGGCCAACTCTTCAACAAACTTCTCGACTCTTTCTTCCACAAGTTGTCTTGCCTTTCCTTCCCAGTTACCATCTATGGTCTTCAATGCTGCACTACTCTCTTCGCACTGAAACCTAATCTTAAATTTCACAAAAGGTTCAATCACCAAAAGAGCTGTAGCCAATCAAAGACTTACATCTGGTTCTCCCGATAAAAGCTCGATATATAAGGTACCTCGCGCCACCGTCTCATTCTGTTCCGATTTCTCCGTTTGAATTGACCATCGGCCTTGAACTTCCAAGTCATACACACCTTTTATACGTCCTTTCCTAACGTATACTGTTGCTTCTCCTTTCACGTCATCTACCGATGTTACCTGAAACAACAAGTTTTCCCCCACACTCCGAGTACGACTTGTCAACAACTCTTTCAATCTACTACACGACCAACTAGTAACATCGTGTTCGTCCCAGTGCCAGTGGTTAACATTGGTTCCATCTTCTCTATCTTGAACAATCCACCTTTTATCACCCTGACCTAATCGCGCCATTTGGTGTCTCAAAACCAAGTCACTCACCAATCCACCGTAAGAAAAAATGTTTTGGCGCGTTTATTTGCGCAAGAATTTTCTAGATTGAAGCACCTCTTCCCTTGTTGACTAAAAGTGGCTGGTGGACTAACTGTTGCGACTAGTAAAAAGGTTTCTTACTATGGCGCCATCTCGTAGACTTTTAAAAGAATTGGAAGAACTTCAGAGAGCAAACAAAGAAGAAAAAGACCAAGATATTATACTTCAACCAAGTGCAGAAAATTTAATGCACTGGCAGGCTAGGTTGAAAGGACCTGTAGACTCTCCTTACGAGGTAAGTGTGTTTGGCAAGTATTTTGAAGAGAGTTGTGCATATTCATACTGCAACTACAGGGTGGTACTTTTCAGGTGGAAATTAGAGTGCCCAATAACTATCCACTATCGGCACCCAGTGTTCGGTTTAAGACCAAGGTTTTCCATCCAAACATTCACGCCAAGGTACAGAGTGCTGCTGCTTAAATTGTGAAATTCAACTAAACAAAAGGTAGACGGGCGACATTTGTCTAGATATTCTTAAAACTTCGTGGAGTCCTGCGTGGACACTACAGTCCATTTGTAGAGCAATACTTGTGTTGCTTTCGCATCCAGAACCAGAAAGTCCTCTCAACTGCGACGCAGGAAACTTATTAAGGGCTGGAGACCTTAGAGGATACCGTTCGGTTGCAAAGATGTTTACCACTCTTTACGCAAATCCATAATTGGAAATGGAACTCGTTAATTAAGCTCACCTGTTTTGGAATATGATTGGTTATCCGACTCTGAAAAACAGGTATTCATGGCTTCCCTCGATGCATGGTTATCAAGTAACGGAGAATCTTGTTCAATCATGGAAAAGATGTGGTGCGTCTTATGTCCTGGATAACTCCAGGTAACCACTTTGTTTTGGTAACATTCATTACACAGATCAAAACTGAAGCATGAGTTACATTTCCAATAGGTACCCCTATAGAGAATGTCTAAAGTAAATGGTCATATTTGTTTCATGTATTTTAGCTCACAGTATGGGTTTCATTTTACATCCTGCACAGATTGTATGCTTTCGAAATTCCGAAGCCGATGGACAGATAATTGCTTCCATTTCATGATTGAAAGTATGCGAACGAGGAAGTTTCATTGCGAAAAAGCACTTTTGACACAAGTCAACTGCAGGAACACATTCTAAACAATGAAAGCGATAACCAATGATTGGATATTGTAAACAGCCTTGGCAACGGGTACCGCGATGTACGGGAAGATCACCAGCACTTTGCGGAAGTTCAAATGCTTTCCAAGAATGCAACAACGAATGCTTTTTCCCTTCTTCATGAAAAAGACTCTTATCGAAGCATGCTTCACAAAGGTCATATTCCTCACAAGTTTGACACCCGAAACGAACTCCCCAGATGGGAGTCACCTATACAAGTCTATGAATTCATTCATCCTTCGAATAGTGCACAAAAAATTTTTCAGACCTTGCATATGTTGCATTCAAAATATTCGTGATAAACTGCTTCTTCTACAACATTGTCCAAGGAGAAGAACATGTCTTCTTTACTATCCGGATTTTCTAATAAATAAGATGGCCAACAGACTTCACAAATGTCGAAATTTGCAACCACTCGAGATTTATAGCGCCTCTTTCCACTTGGAATCCTCCGATGACAACGGTCACAGGTAAACTCATTGTGCCAGTAGACGTAATTCTCACCCAATTCATTTCCGAGACTCAGCCAACCGGGACGAATGTTATGATTACGAGCAAAAAGCTCAATTTTCTGTGAACCAGGAAACTATAAGAGTAACATGTCATAAAAAAAAACAAACCATGAGGACAAGGGTTTTTAGGTTACCATTGCTTCAATGATGTGATACAGCTGATCTGGTTTTCTGCTTCTTTCTCGAACATTCGCAATGATGACATCGTTTGCCACTTTACCGACATATCGAAACCGAGTATTCGGCCCACTCTTTAGTCCTACCAAACATAATTCTGTAGAATGTAATATATGATATCCATGACTGATATGTAGTTTTCGATTTTTCTAAAAAGTATTAAATGCGTTGAACATGAGGAATTAAAAAATTCTTGCCGTTTTCACCCAAGTTATGGTATCCACATAGTCATACCCCCATTTGGATAAACATTCCAAGCCAGCGGCAATCTGCGACTTGACGACCCAAAGAAAAATGAAGCCTTCATCCGATAGACATCCTATATCCATATCTCGAATATCTTGAAAAGATAGCGTTCGATATTCTAACTATGATATGGCCTTTAAGAACGTATAACACAAATAAAAACGAGCACTCATTGCCTGCCAACGACTATTGCTAAACATTGTATTCATAATGCCATCACTGGAGCACTTTTTCTCGGCACCCCGGATACGCCATGGTGGGTCAGCTAAAACAACGTCAAAACTACCCAATTTTTCTCGCAAATATCCCAAGTTGAAGTAACGAAGATCACAGTTGATATATGCGCCGTCTCGAAACTTTTTCTTCTCTGAATTCTCATTAACACAGTCAATGAAACTAAAGAATTCCTTCTCCCTATGATAGATCACGACATTCTGTAGGGAGGTCAAATCGATGTCATCCTCTGCCTCGTGATGCTCCACTGAACCTGATCCAGGTCCTTCGGGAGTAGATCCTGGAAAACGAAATAAGAACGTATCAGCAAATAAGGATTATCTAGATACTTGTCTCGGAAAAAGAAGCAAGTCTGCTGCTTCGCTGACGTGTTTCTCTGTGACTAAAAAAAGTTGGAGATCAGTTAATCAACGCAAAAAACCCCTACTTTTCCTCATGATGAATAGAAAGAGCCAGTTCATAGTCCGCATCTTCAAAACGTCTTGACTTACCCATGTTACCTGACTCAATAACTCTCTTACTGTAAATCGACGTTAAGCAAGAACACCTGCCTTACAGAATTTCTTCCCATGCAATCTCTCATTTACCTCCGACAAAAATTATTCGAATAAATGGCGTTTAAGTAATGGCTCTTTCAACAATGAAAAACAATTCTCTCTAAAAATTAGTATTAATTTAAAATACAGAATAAATTAGTTAAAAGAAATGTTTTAAATTTAATTTGGCACCGCAATCGCACCAGAGAGTCAGATGAAAGTTAATTTATGGTATGCAGAATTAATTTTATTTCTAGCAATTAAAATTTCAAGGTACTGACTGTAAATAAATATGTTTTTTTGATGCATTTAAATGCCGGTTGAATATTTTATTTATAAAAAAAGACCAATGATTGAAAAAAACATGAATTAATCTTATAAAGTTGCTTGCAGTAGTTTATCTGTTTGATTTTCAAAGAATTTTTTAATATTTCCTTGTTTGTATTGGTACATTTAGTCGCAGCTTTTTTTAATTTCGCCTAGCATATCGTCCAACTTTTACTAACTAATTTTTCAATAGTACTTGGGAATAGTCACATTTATTTTTTCATATCACTGATTTTTTTTGCCCAGTTACAGTCTACGTTCACCTGTTCTATTAAACATTCTGGTAGTAGTCTTCATACTGTAAATTTGGGAGAACTTGTATTGGTAGATATTCTTTAAGCATAATCACACTGATAATGATGCCAGTTTCGTTCTGCAGGTCTAGTTTAAAGACTGTTTCTTTCTGAAGATTGAAGAATAATAATGGCCTTGTCTTGTTGTCTTTAGAATGTCGAATCATTTCGTAAATAGAAGCACAAGGTAACAATTCAGAGTGAATAGCGTTGATTTCTTCTGGACTATGAAACTTCAATAATAAAAGCAATTTTTACTATATACTTACTTTAATATCGTGTGCTAAAGCATCTAGTGTGCAAGGTCCAATGTTTACTGTTTAAATTCAATCTTGAAGTAAATAGTGGGTAGGTTGCAATTAACCTCAGGTGGTTCTGCTTCTCTCCCAAAAGGCCTCTTTGGAGACTGACACGTTTATTGAGAAAACTCTGTTCGTAACCTAGTTTCCTAAGGAATGCAAAAGTCAACTTTCGTTGTATCAACATACATTGGGTCTTTACGGACTCCTTGTTTATTAAACCATTATAACTGTAGCAGTATAGAAGGAACTCGCAATAGACGAGTGTTACGCAGCTACCGATTGACTAATCGACCAAAATCCATGAGGGTTTTCAACTGGAAAATGGCCAAGGTTTCCGATTTCGGTCCATTTTCTCCGATAGTATATGTCACTCGATGGATTTTAGGAAAGGAGCGTTTCAACAAGGTTCGAGGAAAGGGTATCGCGTTGCATTCACAAGTAAGGAAGAGTTGGTATTGTTTGAAACTAGTCTCATTGTTTCGTAAGGTAATAACAGAATTTTGTAAGTTTGTTGGAATGGACGCGAAAATGAGACAGTCGTTGATTCGGTTAGCGAAAACCAATGGGAGTAAACTGGGCTTTCTATCTTAAAGACGATGTGTATACATTAAAAGTAGAAGATTTATCTTGTTGCCAAACTCTATTTTGTTTAATGAATTGTTTACAATTGTGGAAAAAGGATAACTTGGAGAGCACAGGTTTTGTAGAGTGGGGTGTGCTCACGAAAAGCCTACCCACAGATGAAGAGAGATTTCTGTGCACCACACAATCGTCCATGTCAATATCCAATGACCGTCACCACTGGAAACACTCTATTGTTTATACCGACAGAAGTTTTTAAGAGACAAAAATGTCAATGGAGACTTTTTTCTGGTGTGATAAACCAAGTAACAACTCGAAAACTAGGTACAGTTTCCAGGAAATCTACAAGAGTAGTTTTATACAACACAAAGACCAGGTTGCTAAAAGTGAACAAGATTTACCAGCCAATTCTGTTAAAGGCGAGCTACAGAAGAATGAAGAGCCCACAGAAAGCTCTGTAGAAAACAACAAAAGTGCTGTGGCGTCAACTGAAGTTGAAGAAAACACGACAGAAGCTACAAAAACAGAACCTGTGGAACCTTTAGAGACCAATAAAGATAGAAAAATAACTTCCAGTGCCCGGCAACCGAAGAAGGCCGTACCAAAAGCAGTTCAGAAAGCCAAGATGAGAGGAGAACCAGTAGAGTTCGTGAACGGACAGTGGATCTGTATGGACTGCGGTTATGTTTATCCCGATGATTCTTCTGTGTCTTTCGAAAGTCTACCAAATAATTGGAAGTAAGTGGAGCTTTACGCTTTCAGCTTTTTATCCTTATGAAATAGATGTCCTGTATGTGGCGCTCCTAAGAAAAGATTTTACAAAAAACAAGGTGACAAGATAGTTGAAAAGAAGAGTGATGACAGTTTAAGGATTCTCATCACAGTCAGTCTTTCTCTTGGTCTAATAGCTTTTGGTTATTGGGCCACTCATAATTTGTAAGGTTTCCCTGTTTGTTAGCACAACGTTTTGCTTTTTTGTGGGCCATTTGCACTTGTACGACCATAATAGAAGAAGGTTTAAACGTTTTGCCCTCTAAGAATACTTGACGGTTCGCTGTACGTCGAGTACTGTTGTTATCACCGTAAATTCTTTTTGCCATCAGAAAACTGGTATACTACCTTGGAATGTCGGAAACTTCATCTCTAAAGGGAGCTATGCGTTCTTATGCAAAATATGCTGAAGAATATGGTCCATATTCCACAACAAAGTCCGTCTCGAAACGAAACAAGTTGACGACCATTGGAGAAAGTTTTTCATCTTCAGCAGTTTCGGAACAATCGTTTAAATTTTCTTCCAGCACAAAACCCAACGTTGCCCTTACTGGATTGGCTAGGTCCGGTAAAACAAGTATACACAGTGTCATTTTTCACAAAATTTCACCCCATGAAACCCTTTTTTTAGAAAGTACCGGTCGTATCATTAAGCATGACGTGAGCAACAGTGCCTTTTGTCAGTTTGAGCTCTGGGATCTTCCTCCTGAATTACTGCAGAGTGACTCGGATAGTTCTCCTACCTTGGAAGACATTCTTAGTATTTGTTCAGCGCTAATATTTGTCTTAGACACGACTACAGAGAGTCCAGATGAAACTTTGCAGCAGCTACATCATACTATCGTTCGAGCCTATACCGTGAATCCGAATATTCATATGGAAGTGTTTATACACAAGACCGATGTCTTATCGGAAGAGCAAAAAATATCGTTTCAGAGGGAAATACAGGAGCACGTTGATGGCGAACTGCGGGATATAGGCTTGGATCGGGTTGCTAGTAGTATTTCGTATCGGTTGACTTCAATATTTGATCACTCAATTTTTGAAGCCTTTTCACAAGTAGCACAAAGTCTGAATTCGCAAACGAGTATTTTAGAACGACTGTTAGATACGTTTGTTGATAATAGTGGAGTAGAGAATGCGTTTTTGTTTGATATTGTTTCTAAATTAGTTATTGCTACAGATTCTTCTCCTGTTCATGCACAAGACTTTGAACTTTGTTCGGATATGATTGACGTTGCCATTGATATTGGTGGCATTTACAGTTTGGACTATCCTTGTACAGGTGGAATGTCTAGCAGTTTGTCTACTGAAAGGGTTGGGAGATATTTGGATGATAAGAACAGTACTGCTGCAGTAGAAGAAAGCCATCATGAGCAAATTCCATCTTGTTCCTTATTTGAAGGGAATAGTTGTTGGTCGACTATTCGTTTAGGAAGTGGTATGGTGTTGTATATGAGAAATGTTGGTTACTATCTTTGTCTTGTCACCATGATTAGAGGAGAGATATTTGACAGTAGCTTGGGACTGGTTGGCCATAATATTCGTATTTTTCGTGATTGTCTTTGGAAAATGATTCAACTGCAATAAAACCCTCCAGTCATTTTCTTTCAAATGAGTGTAGAAAAGGATTGTCGGATTGTTGAGATTTTACGACTTGTGTGTGTGGGTGACAAAAGAACAACAGCCATTAGGGTTCATAGTATTCAGGTTTGCTTTTAGAACAGTAAGGTTATGACAAAATATACAAGCTATATATCTGCAGGGCTTCTGTTCACCTCTGATGTTGGGACATCCAAAGTGTCCGTTGTACCTTGGGATAACAAAAACCTTGAGAGACGACGTGGACAGTTAAAAAGGATTCTTTACAAGTCAAGAAAGTTGCATATATCCCCACTTATGACTGTTACAGAAAATATTACTCATAAACAACCAGTAGCAGCTTCTCTTTATCTGAATACTGCAAAGGATTCTCCCGTGTCATTGACACGTTATATTCTAGAAGTCGTCAAAACGAACCAAGAACTACAAGACATGGTAGATTTAATCAATGGAATACAATTCGCATGCAAGAAAATCTCCTCTATGGTGGGTAAAGCAGGAGTTACCGATTTGATTGGCTTAAATGAGGGTGGTACTGTAAACATTCAAGGAGAAGAACAGAAAAAGTTGGATGTTCTTTCCAACGAAGTCTTGAAGAATGCACTAAAATACTCAGGAAAAATGGCAGTTATAGCTTCTGAGGAAGAAGATGTTCCTATTATGGTGGAAGAGAGTTATTCTGGAAATTATATAGTTGTATTTGACCCTTTAGATGGTTCTTCTAATTTGGATGCTGGATTACCTACTGGTACTATTTTTGGAATATTTAAACAGCATGCATCATGTCTTCTTCATGATTATGAAGAGCGAATCGAGAAGACTGAATTGGTTTGTCTACAAAACACTTTACAACCTGGTAGTAGTTTACTTGCTGCAGGTTATTGTATGTATTCGTCTTCAACTGTTATGGTGCTTTCTTTAGGGAATGGCGTTCATTGCTTTACTTTGGACCCGGAAATCGGAGAATTTGTATTAACCAATCCAAATATGAAAATTCCTAAACGGGGTAATATATATTCATTTAATGAGTCTAATTATTATCAGTGGGATATTGGAATTCAAGAATATATTCGACGCTTAAAGACTCGGGAGAATGAGTCAAATATGCGCTATTCGTTGCGATATGTCGGTTCTTTGGTCGCCGATGTTCATCGAACATTATTATATGGAGGAATATTTGGGTATCCAGCGGATCGTAAGAACCCAAATGGAAAGCTTCGTTTACTATATGAATGTTCACCGATGGCATATTTAGTTGAACAAGCTGGTGGAAAGGCAACGAGTGGAACACAAAGAATAGTAGACTTGGTTCCTTCTAGTATTCATGAAAGACAACCACTCATATTGGGTTCTTCTGATGATATGGATGAGTTTATTCAAGTTTCAAGTGATGCGTTACGAACACGAGAAAGGATGGAAAAGATGTAATAGGGTTTAATGGGTATGGGAAGGGTTTGTGTTTGGTGAGAGGGGTTCAAATACTTAGCAAAAGTATAGTATATGTGGGCGGTGTTATATATAGTAGTTGTGTCAGAAGAAACACAATGTAAAGACAAACTTTTCAAGTTACAATATGTACCATTATTTCCCACAAGTGTGCGTAATTGATATATTGTTATTCCTAAGTTGAAATCATTGCTCATTTTAACTATATTCTTGCAAAGGCACATGCTGTTGTTCTGCTAACTTTGAAAATATTTTCTGTGCTCTTTCATCGTCTCCTAAATTTTGCAATATCATTGCAAGTTGTTCGTAGAATATTTTCCGCTGTTTCTTTAACACACTGGTTGCTTGCCTTTGATAAACTTGGCCTACTGCTAATTCGTTGCAACAAACACAAGCAGCAATCAACGCTGCATAGGTATAAACATTCAATACAATTCCCATTCTTTCCATATGCATTAAGCATAATTCAACCATAGGAAAGCTTTGAAGACCGCCACAGGCTTCAAACATGAGACGAAAGGTAACCGTATTGGGAACTATTCCTGCCGAAAGTAACAATTCATACCAAACAAAGGCCTCTTTATAACGTTTGGTCAATACTGCTGATTGAATCATGCCATTGTAAGTGTATCGATCACCTTGGAGACTTTTATTTTCCATCTCACGAAAAACTTCTACTGCCTTTTGATAATCTCCACTATGTCCACATGCACCAATTAAAACGTTATAAGTGACAAGATTGGGTTCTATTCCTCGTCGCTTCATTTCATCAAAAAATTGAAATGCTTCTTCCAACTTTTGACTCTTTCCTAATGCCTCCAATATGATGCTAAACGTTATCACATTGGGACCAGCAAGATTATTACTCTTCTTGTTACTGGCATTTAACATCTGCTGATAGACTCTTCTGGTTGCTTCTAAATCACCAGTTGAAGCGTATGCTCTTAGAATGGCATTGTAAGTATAAGCATCTGGTTGTTCACCAGCCATCTGAAAGTCTTCAAATAATTGTAATGCTTCTTTAATTCGATTGGTACGCGAACAAATGTCAATGGTTGCATTATATACTATCTTGTTGGGTTGAATTCCAGCAGTCACCAACATGTTAAATAGTTTCAATGCCATATCCACACGAGGAGGATAAGAACGACAACAAACCGCAATCATGGAACTAAAAACATAGTTACTAAAGGGAAGTTTCTCTTCTTCATACATCTTCCAAATAATCTTTGCGGATTCAAAATCTCGAAGTTTTGAGCAACAACTCAGCGAGGCAGCAAAAGTAACTGCATTGGGATGAACACCTTGAGTAACACGCATATCAGTGAGCGTGGATAGAATAGTTTTGATGTTTCTTTGCCCAACTGCTTGTCGAATTTTTGTGTTATACCAGGAAACCGGAGAAACACCAGGAGGAGGGAGTTCGGTTTCTCTCGATGCGTAATATAATTTGTCTTGCTTTTTGGATTTTGATAAATTCTCCTGGTTAGGTAGTGACAAGACTGAAAGCCTTTTTAAAACATTTTCAGTATCTTCATCACTGATTTCTTGAGAGACCACATTATCCGTTCCTTCCGTTGAATGGAACGGCACTTGTTTCGTTCCATCATAATGCACAATGGTTCCATTATGATTGCGGCTGTTGTTGTGTGAAAAAGTCGTCGTGTTCAGTGGTACATCAAACGTACTAGTCATCGTCAAGGTTTTCCTTCGCCATATCGATTGATTATCAAAGGAATGGTACTTTACTGAATACTTTCTTGCCACCCATGGTTTTGAAAGTGTTGTGAATTGCGGTGTCCAAATAAAAGAAAGAGGAAGATAAGTATTAGTGGACGGATCCCCGTTCCTTATCATCATTCACTGGTCGCTGGCGATTTCAAGAAATGGCCAAGGCGATCGTTCCGTACGACAAAATCAATTTGACCATTCAATAGGTTTGACGTTTATCGAGCAGCACATGGTTGAATTTAACGGCAGAATATAAAACGACGAAATGTAGTCTTTGGATAACTCAGCAGGTCTCATTTTTTACAAAGTAAAGAGCTCGTATATGAAATGCGTCTATACTATAACATTTATCTTTTTCCTATGACAAGGCAACGAATTAGGAATGAACGCCAATGAAATATCCTTGCTGCTGAAGAATATCAAATTTATATTCTGTTCTATCGTTCGTTTTCAAAAACCAGAAATAAATGGAAACAGGAAATATTGGTTTAGACGAGCTCCGGAACCGGTGTTTCTTCCAGCCATAATCGGTGAATAAAATCGAACAATGTTTGTGAAACTGATACTTTGTAAGGTGTTGGATTAAGGAAACGAAGATGGTCCTCTCTCAAAGAATACAGTTGTTGCTTGGCATATTCTCTTGTTTCAGAAAGCGGAGTTACAAAGGACTTTAGAAGCTTTCCATTCCAAACCTATTCACTTGGTCAACCCATCGAACAAAGAAACTCATAAGAAAAACTAACCAACTGCAATAAGGGCTCAATTCGAGAAGGCACAATTATACAACGCTTTCTTTCAACGTATGGATGACGACAAAGAATTTTATCTCCTACTTTCGGTGGTTCTTCTGTGGCTAACATCAACAAATCAACCAACGGATACCCTTCCTTTCCATACAAGCGATAGGCATTTTTGGCACACGGAATCGTTATTTTTGATATATCTTCAGAAACTTTGATTCTCGGTTGTTGGTTGATTTCCACCAGTTTATAGACGCATCCCAAAGCTGGTTGTTGCTGACAGGTAACTAAATGAGTTCCAATACCAAAAATATCAATTTCATGGCCTTGTTGTTGAAGCGATAATAAAGTGGCTTCATTGATATCATTACTAGCAGCTATTTTTACTTCCTTCAGTTTACTTTCCCCCGTAAGTTGTGCTATTCGATTGATCTCTTTCCTACTGGCTTTTGACAGGTATGAAAGGTCTCCTGAATCCAATCGTATACCAATAGGCTTGTATCCAAACGCCAAAAGAGACAGCGCGACACAGATAAAATTGGGAACTCCCGAGCCTATGGTGTCATAAGTATCAACAAGTACTAAAAATTTAGAAGGGAAACACTGTGCATAGGCAATGAATGCCGACAACTCTCCTTGGTTGGTAGTATATCCCAATTTGTCACGTGTATCAAGAACAAGCTGTACAAACTTGAAGTTTGTTGAGTAAATGAATTCTGGAGAAATATTCTTTGCTTACTTCTCTTTCTATATGATTTGTATCTCGTAACTTGGTAGTAGTCAACTGGCTAAGATCCGTAAAAGTTTGTACAAATGAATGGGCATGGGTTCCACTACAAGGGATTCCAAATAGTTGACTGGCTAACACATTACTAGTGGCATCGAATCCACCTAAATATGTGTACCGAGAGGCAGATAAACCTCCATCTGGTCCTTGTGCTCTACGTAGACCGAATTCTAAGAGCGATCGTGTTCCAACAGCTAAACGAAATCGTGCTGCGTTGGTAGCTACTAGGGATGCATAGTTGATGAGGTTCAATAAAGTCGTTTCGAGTAACTGAGAAACTGCCAAAGGACCTTCGATTCTAAGTAGTGGAACCGTTGGAAATGTGACATTTCCTTCTTTCACCGCATATACACGAATATTTGAAGTGTCGGTTTCCCTCAACCATTGGAAGAAGCCGTCTTCAGCTTGTATGATTTCTCTAAGAAAAGAAATGTCTTCATCTGTAAATTTGAAAGAGAGCAAAAATCGAATACACTCTTCTAAACCTGCAAATATCTAGATAACGAGTTAGAATAAAAACTTGTTTGCAGTAACCAATACTTGCAGTGAATTCCCCAGCAAACGGACACTTTCGAAAGAAAATATCGAACACGGCGGCTTCATTTTCACGACCTTGCTTCCAATAACAGTAAGCCATTGTCAACTGATAGAGATCAGTCAACATGGGTTTCACAAAGTTACTTGTGGGTTGTGTTCCCTGACTGTTTCCCCAGTGTGACCCATGGTGATCCCTGCTGTTTTCCATTTGGGACAATACAAAACCAATTTCTCTAGAGAAGAAATGAGGCAACAGAAGAAAGGAGGTTCTTCCAAGTGAATGAGAAATAGAAAACTTGAAAAGGTTACAAAAATAACAGTAGCGTTTATTATTGCGTATGATGTACCGAAAGGTGTTTTACCACACCAGAAAAAATGAGAAAAATTCTTTTTGGGCGCACAAACTTTTTTCCAATTTGTGTTTTCAAAAAAAAAAATGCTCTCGTGTAATTTAAATCCACCCGTTTGTAGTCGGGTGCCTAGTCGTTTAATACATAAAGTCATGTCCAAACTGGTTCTTCAGAAGAAGAAAATAAGTTTGCACATGTCGAAAGCCATCATTCTGTTGTTAATTTTTGCTTGGTCGATAGTTTTCTTTTGGACGAGCAAAAAAAAAACACCGTACGACTTTGAACAAGAGAGAAGCAGGTTTCTCAGGGAACGAAGTGACTTGCAGTTTGCAGACTTGAACAAAGCATCAAGTTTAACTTTGAATATGTCTTTGCTCTGGTTAAGTCAGTTTCAGGTATGTTGATTTTCTTTAGGGAAAATATTTGTGGTTAAAAGCGCAGAATAGAGCGCCACGGGCTTTAGCACGGAAGCCTTTGCCTTTATAGAAGGTCTAGAGAAAAGAGTAGCAAACATTGATATATATCAGTTCGACGGTGAAGTACACGAAGACTATGTCCGCAACTTGGATCCCCAAACACTCGCCTTGATGAAAGCGCACTGGATGGACAATGCCAGTGAAGAAAAAAGCCTTTCACACGACGCTCAAGGAAAAGGCAAAAAGAAGTATGACGTTGTGGTGTTCCATAGCGTTGCACACGCTTGGCAACCACACTTGTATACAAACGCATTGTACAGAGTTGGGAGAACCATGTTTGAAACAAATGGTATTCCCGAGTTTTGGCAAACGCATCTTAACTATGTCGATGAAATATGGGTGCCATCTCGTTTTAACGCAGCGACATTTGCAAAAGCAGGAGTAGACCCCAGGCGTATACACATCGTTCCACAAGCTATTGTTCAACGAGGCTATGATAATCCTGATATACCGCCTTTGAAGCTTCCGTCACCTGTAAGAAAGGATGACTTTGTATTTCTTTCAGTGTTTAAATGGGAACCAAGAAAAGGCGTCGATATCCTCCTTGATGCTTATTTTCGTGAATTCCGAGCGTCGGATCCTGTGTGTCTGGTTATTTTGACTAGAAAAAGTCGCAGCAATGCTTCCGTATTTACAGAGAAAATTTCTCGATATGTAGACACACTTGGTGTGCCATTATATGATAGAGCGAGATTTCTAGTTTTAGAACCTAGTTTACCTACTAGGATGATGCCTGCCTTGTATCGTAGGTCCAATGCATTTGTCTTACCTTCACGTGGAGAAGGATGGGGAAGGCCTTTAATGGAAGCCATGTTAGTGAATGTTCCTGTTATTGCCACCAATTGGAGTGGAATAACAGAGTTTTTACGAGAAGATACTGGCTATCCAATCTCTGTTGAACGGTTGGAAGAGTTTGGTATTGGAGATGAAGAGCAGCGATTATTCTGGGGTCAGCTTTGGGCACGTGCTTCTGCAAGTCATTTACGAAAGTTGATGCGACGGGTAATTGATTATCCTGAGGAAGCTGCTTTGAAAGCAGAAAGAGCACGAAAAGAAATTACAGAAAAATATAATCCTAATGCAGTTGCAGATATCGTTGTAGAGAACCTTAGAAGAATTCAGATTCGATTAGAGATGGAAGGAAGAAAATGAAAAGTAGTCATTTGTTTTGTTGTAAATTGAAATTATTGTCTCTTGTCGAGAATTTGATGAGTCTTATTCATTTTGTTTTATTGTGCGAGCCACATGGCTGCTTGTTTAGCAAAATATGTCAAGATTGCATCTGCTCCTGCTCTTCTAAAACAAAGTAAAGTCTCTAATACGCATTGCTTCTCATCCAACCATCCATTTTGACAAGCTGCTTTGATCATAGAATATTCTCCGGAAACTTGATAAACGACAAGAGGCAAACGACTATTTTGTCGAATCAACCGAACGATATCCAAATAAGGAAGCCCTGGTTTCACCATGAGCATATCTGCACCTTCCTCTTCATCCAATGCAGCTTCTCGTATGGCTTCTCTAGAATTTCCAGGATCCATTTGATACGTCTTTTTATCTTTCGGAACCCCCTTTTGACTCACTGGAGCAGAATCCAAAGCTTCACGAAATGGTCCATAGAAAGAAGAAGCATATTTTGCGGTATAAGAACAAATACTGACGTGTTCATATCCATTGGCATCAAGTACCCTTCGAATAGCACCTGTTCTACCATCCATCATATCTGATGGCGCAACGATATCGGCACCAGCATCTGCATGACAAAGAGCTTGTCGACAAAGTTGTCTCACTGTTTCATCATTGAGAACGGTTGCTTGTCCATTATCTCCTCTATGATCATCTCCCACAATGCCATCATGTCCCAAACTCGAATAAGGATCCAAAGCAATATCAGTCCAAACCATAACATTTGGAAACCTTTCTTTAATAGCACGAATAGCAGTGGGAACCAGTCCACTGGGGTTATAACATTCACTTGCATGGTTTGACTTTAAACGGTCGTCAATTTTAGGGAAAAGGATAATGTTTTGTACCCCTAGTTCGGATACTATTCGAACTTGTTCTAATAAAGAGTCCAAGCTATGCACTTGACAATCTGGCATGGCCGATATTGTTTTGACTTGGTTGCTCTCGTGAATAAAGATAGGATAAACCAGATGTTGTGGCAGTAAAATGGATTCACGAGTGAGGGATCGAATAGCTGAAGTTCTTCGATTTCGTCTTGGTCTTTGACTCATTGCTGGGAAATATTGTTCAAGTACATTTTGTTGGCTCGTTTCTTGACAGCAGTTGTGAGTACAGGAACGAGAGAAATATTAAAAAGGATACCTTTTCCAGAAGAACGGCTCACCACCATTGTGCAGTGTGATTGCTTGTGGAAACTGGGACGACGAAAAACTACACCTCCATGACAAAGAGAACCAATCAAAGCAAAAAGCATAATCTTACCATGATACCTCTGGTACTCAAACAGTGTGATAGAATGTCCACAACATTGTTTTTTTAATGATAAGCTGGTGGCTGTTTGCCGTGATTGTTGTGTTTGACAGATTCTAAGGGTCGTGTTGGATAGCACAAAAGCCATATCCCGTTGCATCTCAACGTGAAAATCAACAGGAAATTTTTATCATTGCTCTCTCTCTCTTTCTCTCTCTCTCTCTCTCTCTCACACACACACACACACACAAATATCTGTCCATCTACACACATTGCAACCTTTTCTTTAATATTCTCTCAAGTCACTCTCATCACCAATACTTTATTGCTCAAGCTTCTACTTTCATCAATTTATCTGTTTCCTATCTATAAGAGTGATGGATTTGCAGTGGTTGAGACCACAATAACAATCATTCAAACCCGAACAAATAACATCAAGATGTTATTCTCGTAACATGATTATCAACCATGATGATAAATCCTAACCAATAACATGTCCAAAGCCATCATCTTTAGCATTCATCGAATAAAAATTTATTCAGTTTTCTGTTATTGGGCATTGGTCACAGCCTTTGGATAGTTGAAAACATGACGACGATAGCAACACAAACAGCCTATCAAGAACTTTCAAAACTACAAAAAGGTAACTTGCTCATCTCAACAATGATTGCTGACGTCGGTTACCAGAAATGGGAAAACTTTTCAATAGTAAACAAACGTTGACGGCACAACTACGAGAAAATGAGTTGGTGAAAACAGTAAACTTACACTTTGACTGGGGTTATTCGTTACCAACCGTTTATTGACTCTTAGGAAATAGACCTGTTGGATGAAACGGCTGTCATTTACAAGTTGATTGGCCCTATTTTAGTAACCCAAGTGAGTGGTTTCAACATGGTTTTTAATCAAATCTTTCAAAACGAGATACTAGGAATATACAGAGGTGAAAAATACTGTAGAAAGTCGTATGGAGTATATAAAAAAGGAACTTGATAAGATTGATGAAAGACTCAAGACTTTGGAGACGAAAGCAGTAAGTATTTCCATTTTTTCTTCAACAGACTTGTGTGTATTATTGTAATAGAATGAACAGCGCAGAGTTTTGATGCAGTTTCAAAATAGTTTACAAGTTAGTGGAAAATGATGACAAGTGTGTCAATGAGATGATTGTTTTCAATGTTCGTTGAGGATAAGCGCCAGTGCGTTATGGATTGTCAGTGGTTGTGATTTTCTTGTGTGCAAGTAACCATCCATTTTGATATTCAATAAACATAGAATATGGTAGTACATCGTTTGCGCATTGGTTTCTCTATGCAGTCTGAATCAGTGAGTTGACTATGTTTTTAGATAACAAACCACTCAGTCCCCAGTAGTCGACAACCGTGGACACCCTTTATTGGACAAGAGTACCTGAACAAGTACACACCATTGCCGATTTGGTGACTGTCATTCAACAAAAATGGCAACTCAAGTATAGACCGGTATTATTATTATATGGAGCAGTATTACCAGAGTTTGAAGCAAGTCGTCTGTTAGTGCAACATCCTTTTAAGCATTAAACTTAGCAATAGGATATTGACGTGCTTCAAAACGAAGAAGAAATACGAGTACCTTCTCAAATCTCTTTATCGAAAACGGTTACCAACGACCAGAAAAGTTCTGAATGGAAACCAGTGGAGGATGAAGCAAAAACCATCTCCTTTCCTGAAGGCAACAGTTGGAAGTGGTCTAGTGACAGGGTCGATAAAGAGGTATATCTGTCTATCTTTTTAAACAATTCCATATTGATTGCTTATATCTCCTGTTTCTCAGGGAGTAACGAATAACAATAATGATAGGCCAATACAGTCAGCAGCCAAAACACCGACAATCAATGGCACTATTTCCAAGAAGAAACTTTCAAAAAGCCAAAAGAGACGTCTTAGGAAGAAAAAGTTGCGGTTAATTCGTTCAGCAGAACAACCAAAAAGTGCTTCATTATCAGATGATTCTTCTTATTCAGGGGTCAGTTCACCTGCTACAGAAGCAGAAGAGAAACGACAGTCTACGATGACAGGTGTATTTCTACCACGAGGTCATGTTGCTTCTACTTTGCGTCGATTACAAAAGGAACGTGTATTAGCATCCCATGATGAGCAATGGAATCAAAGTTATCTTTTAAAGGCTCAAAAGAAACTCATTTGGATAACAATGAAAGGACAACGATGGCTGATAATGAATAATTTTTTATTCATAGAATGTTTTCTAATTCTGCTGCTTCTAGTTTGGACAGAGCAAGTTTTAGTAGCCAAGGATCATCGAAATATTTAGCAATGGAAACTTCTTCTGCTAGTCCTTTCCTTCTTCTTGTTTTAATCATACATTCTCTGGCTAATGAAGCTGGTGGTGATGGCTCCAATGGTTTAAGAATAATATTTTTTGTCCAATGGATCGCCAGGCATCGTCTCCCAATGATCGAACATTTGAAGACTAAATGCTTGTCCTTGTGTAAATGTTCGAAGATCAACTTCCAATCCAAAGGAATCTAAAACAGGAATAAATCCTTTCAATACAAATAATGGACTGGCAGGCTTTGGTGTATCTTGAATGATATGACCTCGACGACGTGCTAATAATGTGTATACTGCTGCCACACAATCAGCAGGACAAATCACTTCCACTGCATAAACAGGTTCCATTAAACGAGGACTTGCAGTCAACATGGATGAATAACAAACTCTTCTAGTTGCTGGAATAAGTTGAGCTGGATTGCGAGCAACCATATCATTAGCAATTTGTGCATCTAAAAGTCTAAATTTGACTGCTCTGACTGGTTCATCACACAAAGGACCTTCTCGAACAGCCCATTGGAATCCTTGAATAACAGAGTCACGTACTTGTTGAAGCAATGTTTTATCCTATCACACTATATTAGACCCGTATTTTCTATGTCATTATGTTACTTACTGTATCACCTCCCGGAATGGTATCATCTATGAAGCAGTTGGGACCATTCAAACTATGGGGTCCAAATGTCCAAAGTCCTTTAGCTGCCAGTATATCCCAATCATATTTCTCACGAACGATTCTTTCGACATTTTGTCTATTGCTATCCAAAGAAAAGGCAAAGTTTTCAATTTCTTCTGCTAGTCCACTCTCTAAAGGTTCTGCAACCATGGTTATCTTGTTGCGCTTATTAGAAGATTCGGCAAAACACCTTCAACCATTGAGTCATTATTATAGAGAATCTCTGATGGGACAACTATTACTTACTTGATGGAAGAAGTATTAGAAACTGTTTCACAGAAAGGAACCGATGGGTCAGATACTTTAACTTCTATTTCAGCAAAAATAGTGCGCAAATCATATAAAACACAATCCAAATAGAGTTCTCCTGTTCCAAGAATGACATGTTCACCACTTTCTTCTACACGTGTTTGCAGTGCTGGATAGCTTTTGTTACATTTACGAAGCCCATCGACCATTTTTGGTAATTCTGATGGTCTCAAAGGCTCAATGGCAACTCTTATGGCGGGACATGTCACACCTATATTGAACATTGAACTCATCGGTTTGAATATATGTATTTGCTCATGGTTTGATTCATATTCTGCTTCAACAACGGTAGCATTCTTAAATATTGACTCATCAATGCCTTCTAATAAAATCAAGGTACCAGCATAGGCTGCTGTGACTTCCAATTTGTACCTTCCTCCAGGAATATACAAATGGGAGATAACTTCTTCTGATTGGTCTTCATCATCATATTCTGGATCATAATTTTCACCTAGCACTCGAACCTTTTTGCCTGGTCTTGCACTTCCACTCATGATTCTACCCAGCGCATAGAATCTTTCAAAACTAGGATTAGGAATGAGTTTAGTGACTAAAATAACCAATGGGCTATCAACAGCACAATACATCATCTGTTCTACTAATTCTGAGTCCATTGGTCCTGTATAGAATGACTCAACTTTATGCTTGGCATTGGATAATGGCGAGGGAATAAAGTCTACCAACATGGAGATGAGACCGGTTGATGGACCCATAAAAGAAGATATACAGAGCTGTAAAAGATATTTGACATCGGCCATCAAATCTCTTCTCTTCAAGTTCAAACCTGCTCTTTGTAACGTATTCTTCAGATCCTCTACAGTGTGAGAGACTACAGCCGAAGTCAATTTGTAAAGAGGTTCTAAAATGAAAGTAATAAAACTCCGATACACTTCGTCTTCTGATGACTGTGGTATTTGCGTGGTAAACTTTCTGCTTTGTTTGTCATAATATATGTCACCCCATAGTCGTGTCGTCAAGGCATCAAGAGATAAAGGGCAATCCGCATATTCCATCAAGTAATGATTGGCAAATTGTTTAAGCGTAAAAGACCATCCTTGAAGAGCTGATGCAAATACCACATTACCATTCTCTGGCGATAGTATTGGAATCTTGTTTGGTGTATAATAACTTGCATATTTTTGAATGGTTGCATTGATATCATCTAAAGTATGAAGAATCTTAAAATATGCATCGGAAGGAGGTAAACGTAATTCTAAAATCAATCTATCTATTTTGTTCAACACGAGAGTTATTGGAAGGCCTTCGATGATTGCTTGTTTCAGAACGAGCTCCGTTCCTGACATAAGCCCTTCAACCACATCCACTACCAATAATATACCATCACATATCCTCAAAGAGACTACTGCTTCATCAAAGAAATTCACATGGCCTGGAACATCGATAAGGTTGACGGCATAGTTCTTTCCTGTTAGGGTTGGAAGAAGAAGACAAATAGGAGTAGCTTTCAAACTAATAGCTCTTTCGACTTCATCTTTCCTTGTATCAGTGTACTTCAAAGGTCTACCTTGTTTATCCTTCCAGTGCACCTCATGGGTTTGTTGCACCAATGTGTCTATCAAACTGGTCTTGCCATGGTGCAAATGTCCTACCACTGCCACGTTTCGAACTAGTTCAGGGTTTCTTAATATATTTGCTAAATATTCTTTGCTATAAGTCGTTTTGGGGATTTCTTTTTCCACTCTTTCAAATAAACGCATCTTTACTGGTTCAATTATGGGTTGAGACAAGGGTTGAGTGTCTTCTTCTTGAACAATGACTTCCACTTCATCTCCATATACTTCCTTTGCCAATGGATAATATTTTTTATCCTCTGCTAATACAATTTCTGTGCCTGTGGTGTCCATTGCATGACTTTCGGTGTCATTGTTCTCCTGTGGTAATATATCAACCTTTTCTTCCTCAGCAGGGGAAGTAGGTACTTGAGAAACCATATTATTTTCTTCTTGAGAATCATCACTTGAGTCTTCTATTTCAGGACCAATATAGTTACCAAACTCATCATAAAGATCCATGTGGTCCATCGTCACCAATGATCGACAATGGTTTTCCCACACCAATAGAAAAGTTGGAAAAAAAAACTTTATAGTGACTGTACAAATAGTTTTGCTGCTTGTATTAATTTCTCATCTTGTCCTGCAGGAGCAACTAACTGAATGGCAAGAGGTAATCCACGTGGACCTTTACCAATAGGAATACTAACGGCTGGACAGTGAAGTAACGTCCAACCTCTTTGGAAAAGAGAATCTCCCGTTGTTCCAGGCTTCCCACCGTAGTCTGAAAACTTACCAAGTACTGGTGAAAGAGAACCAGAACTTGACTCTGAGTCTTGTGTCTCTATTGATATTGGAGGTGCTTCACCTGATGTAGCTGGACAAAGGATAACTTCATTTTGATATAAAAGACCTTGTCCTGTTTCTGCTGGAAGACTCAATATTTGACGTAACAGGTTGGCTGTTCTCAGAACTGAACGATAGGCATTTTCTCCATAAGAATGAGCGAGTTCAGGTATCGAACGAATAAAAGGACCAACAGGGATATCTTCAGGCCAGTAGTTCCCATCTTGTGATAGCTGTTCCAACTGATGAAATACTTGGGTTACTTCCCAAAACATCACATGCTGATGATTTTCAAACACAGTCATGAAAGGTTCAGGTAAATGAAGTTCACGAATGGATAGCCGATTCTTCAGTTTCTCTAATACACGACTGATTGCTCTTGTATAATATTCAGGAAGATTATCCCAAAAAGGAGTTTTACAAAAGGCAAATGTAGGAGATACCTTGCCTCCATTGGTATGATCCACAGTGCTTTCAGTTTGAAGGAATTCTTCAAGCTTCCATGCTCCAATACTTTTCATAATGAGAGGTATATCATCTATGTTCCTTACAAATATTCCTAACGAGTCAATAGATTCAGCCACAGGCCTTACCCCTGTAAGGTCCAATTTGTTATAACTAGCCTTATAACCTATGATTCCACAGAATGCAGCTGGCCGAACAACTGATCCTGCAGTTTGTGCTCCAACAGCAAAAGGAACCATACCATCTGCTACAGCTGCTGCAGAACCACTGGAGGAACCACCAGGAGAATGAGATAATAAGTGAGGATTACGAGTAACTGTTGCATCCATAGATACCCCAAATTCCGTTGTCACTGTCTTTCCGATAATAATTGCACCTGCTTCTCTTAACTGCGCAACAATTGCAGCATCCTTTCCAGTATATATACTACTTTTGTCTTTCATAGCCAGATACTCTTCTGAATAACCACAGCAGGTTGGCAAGTCTTTTGTCTCAATAACATCCTTTATGCCCACTGGAATACCGTGTAGCAAACTTCTTCCTCTTATATTGGTTGATTCTAAAGTAGAGATAGTTGTACTGGTGAGTTCTTTATCTAGTTGCTCTGCTTCTTTTAGAAGTGTATCTTTGTCCTTGAGACTCACCCAAGCATATATTTGTTCCTGTCTTTCTTGAATTCTCTTTATACAAGACAGCACCAAGTCTTTGCAAGTTAAAGTTCCTGTCTGTATTGCTTGTGAGAGCTCAGACACACTCTTCCAGTTGGGGTCCATGTCAAGTTGCAGTTGTTTTAGGCCATGCGGCACATCTTGGAAAGAAATTCCAATGGGACTGAAAAAGAATGGAGAAATTCCAAGAAATTGGAAAAATCTCTTAAGAATATTTCCAAGTTGTTTCATGAGAGATAGCATGCTCTAGGTTTGAATAGCATTTCCAGTCATTGTTGTACGAATGGGTCAAGAATAGCAAACATGTTCAACGAAAAATCTTAAAGCACTAGTGTCTTTAACGAAGAATACAATGTTTGTACTCATAAAACGTGTTATAAAAACAGTCAGTATATTATTAACCATATGAAGATATCCAGTTTTCACAAGTATTTATTCAATAAAGTGCTTCGAGACATTCAACATTTAGCTGTTTTCCTTCCCATGAAAACGAAATGGCCTCGAGAGGAAATTACAACCAACAAAATGTCCTTCCGCATTGATAGCATCCAATCCTCCATAGCTTTCAGGCAACCCTGGCATCAGCTTCTTCGGAGACAACTCATTCACCTTTAAGTTAGCTTCCAAATTCAAACTGTGTGGTATTTCTTGGATATTATCCATTGAAGAGAGTGTCCTAAACTCTACGAATTGGGAACACAGAAAGGACGGCTTACAGCAACAATATCTGCTAAAGACATTACGTAGTTTGACGGTAATTCACTCTTATGTCTTGCATTGTACCAGTACTTTGATGGTCTTCATTTCTTAAACTAGCAAATACACAAATACTTTGGCTACTAATGAAATGGTAAAATAGACTCGTCTTCTGTACAAGTGACCGTTTGCTTCCTTGTTATAGAAACAATCTATCACTTTCGATTCATTCATCCACTTTCGACTTGTCAGAACCTTCTTCCAATGTTTGTTCTTTCAGTTTATCTGCTTGTATTGAATCTATTCGAAAGTGCTCTTCCTCTTCCTCTTGTCTTTCTTCTGCGTCCTCTCGTACTGTTGTTATTAGAAATGTTCGTTCTCTTTTCTTCATTCGTGGCTTCCATATCATTTCTATATTTACCACTACTTTCTATACCTTTTCCTCCACTTTGAGTACCACCAATCTCTGCCAAATCTTCCTTCAATTCATCGGAATCTAACAGCACTCGAAGTTGACTCTTTTCATTCATACCACGTTTGGGAACCTTCGAAAACCTATTCCAACGAGCAGAAACCGAAACTTTGGTTGTTTGTGCATCTTCTGTAGATAACTGAGAAGGAAAAAAAGAAACTTCATTCTCGGCACTATCTGAAATATCTTTGAGTGAATTCTTTGTCATATCATTATTTGTATTCATCGGGTTAAGCGTGCTTCTTGTTCGATGTCCAGCACCATGTCTCCTCAAACGAGAAAAAGAATTATTATCATCCCGAACAATCTTATATTTCAACTCTTCTATCCGCCTTCTTCGATCAGAATTTTCATATAACAGACGAGTAATAAGCAATCTTCTTCCAAGTTCGTACTCCTCTTCAGCCAATTGACAGTCATATTCACAGTTAATTTTTGCAATTTGAGAATGATAAAGTTTTGCACGTTCTGCTTCATAAAGTTTGTTGAGATAGATGCGTTCCAAGTGTAATACACGTTGACGATACTCCTGTAACGATCCTGGAATAACTTTTGGGTCATTTCTAGAAGTATTTCCTTTTAATTTTGCTGCTGATTGTCTTGTGACTTTTTTCGGAATCGTTTCCGGCTCCATGCTATTAGAAGGCTTTTTATTTTGTTCCATCGTTTTGACATCGCCTTGTTCAACATACTCCTGCTCTTGAACACTACTGGGTGGTACTTGAATACAAGCTTCCTCTTGTTTTGCTTCAACCTCTTGTTGCTTTACATTACTGTTGGTCTCCATTTCACAAGTATTTATGATAACTTGTTCGTCATTACTCTTTTGTTGTTCTTGTTTGGCTAACTGTTGATCCGTGTTTGCGCCAAGAGACGCTTGTTGTTCTTCCGTTTTAGAATCTTCAAAACTCATAGAACTATTGGGTTCAGCACTTGCTAGTGGTTGTCCATTATGTTCCGATAGGTTTTCTGTTGTTGCAACTTGAGTTGTATTTGTTTCCTTGTGGTCATTTGGATCCATCGTACACGTATCATCATCGGGTGCATCCATTGACGTGAAACACAATTCTGCTCAAGGACGACTTTTGACGTGAAGCAACTTTCACAACAGCCATCCAATGGCTTTGCAACAATGTTTAATGAAAAAGAGTGGATACAACTCAAAATAGAATTTGCAAAAAGAAAATGTTTTAGTAAAAGAAATAATATGGTCGAAAGTTTGTCAAGCAGTTTTGCTTTCTTTAAAAGGAAGCAAACCATGGGGTCAAGTATTCCCTATACACAAGGAAGTCCACATGGTCACTGGAAAAGTACTCGGAATATACAGCATATTCGAATTTTTGGTTTATCAAGTGTCGTATTTACAAAAAATATGGTTCTTTAGGAATAAAGACTGTACCAAAGAGTGCAAGTCATTATAATGCGACCACTTTCCAATCAACTTGGTGAATAACCAGATTAAAATGTTATAAAATGCATGGCAAGTGATCTAGTTAAAGCAACAATCAGCTGCCATGTATTGTTTCTCATAATATCTTATGGTCATGGATCCCATCCTACAGCAATAGAAACTTACAGTTTATTGACTCAAATTATTTATGGCCAACTTTTGAAAACCTCCTACATGCTTTATGACACTACCAAAACTTTGTAACAGTGCCAGAAACAGAAAAGTAGTTGAAAACTTGTCGCTTATGACCCAACTAGAAAATGCTATCCCTCACCAAAATATTAGAATTCAAACATTCTGTTGCGGACGAAATTTAGAACAATCAGACAAGTCCACTGTTCCAAACTTTTCTATTGCTTCTCGGAAGAACTCTGTAAAACCTCCAACAAGTTTCAGGCAAGGTGGCACATTCTTTTTTCCAGATGGACAACCCTACATACAATCTTGAGTTTCAAACAAACATATCAACGCCATGAGTATCTTACCTCATAGACAATAGGTGAAGTTCGATGTTGTTCAGCACCAGCTACCTCTTTTTTTCTTTCTTCAAGTGCCCCTGGCCAAGATTCCCTTGAGCGCATAGTTACAAAGACTCTAACTTGCCCAGGGTATTTCTCTTCAAGTTTCTGTGCTAAACAAGCAGCTATTCAACAAGTCAGATAAAGCACAACTGGTATATGACGACCAACCATTAAGAAAGAAACCACAACCCTGGAAGCCCTCAACATAATAACAAGTTCCGGGACCGTTACTACACTTGGAAAAGTTGAAGAAGCGGCCGATAGAAAAAGTGTTGTTACTCATTGAAAAGAAAACAAACAAACAAACCACTAGTAAGACCAAGTACAACAAAGGACGTGAGGAAGCCCTACGACTAGCTCGTCCTTTGTGCAAATTCATAATGAAATATCACTCCATTGGCGTGGAGAGAATGAAAAACTTAACACAAGGGGAACAAAGTGTAGTTCGTCATCTTGGCATCATATTAGGGGCAGTTTCTATGTTTGCGTCACTATTTGTTGTGATTTTCCACCTTTTATATAGAAGGTCAAGCGTTACAGGGGGGAAACGCAAAGTGGACGAACCTGTTCTCTGGTTAAGGTCAGTCAAGCTAAAAGTAAGTCTTGCAGATGATTGAAACACAAGTCTTTAGTGTTGCTTGCTTTTTCGCGCCACTTTTTAATATGCATTTGGGCTCATTTGCAGACAAGCTATGTTCATTAGAGGCTATTGGAAACCAGTTTTTCTACCTTTCGAGTTTCATATGGGTGACTTGTATAGCTCACCAACTTTATTCTGTCTTTGTTAGAAACAGCAAACAAACCAGCTCCCATACCATGATTTTCTATCACTCATTTGCTTGGGTACGTACATATCGTCTTTATTTCTCCAGTTTATTTAAATTGTTGTAGGGCTTTCCGGCTATTACTGTATTTCTTCTTCTCGTTGCAGGAAAGCTCGACAGCTCTTCGGATAAAACTTATGAATGGTGTTGGATTTCAGAAAATTCTTGGCGTTTTGCCTTATTTTATATACCTCTATTCTTGATGATCATTATCAATATTGTTATCGATGTCGTTATCATTGTCGTGGTTTACAAACGATATAGAAGTGTCCTTGGTTTGCGAAAGTCGTTGTATCCTGCAGCCACAACACGATCAACATTTGCTAAACAGACCATTTTTTGGTACGTCGGATGTTTCTTGGTGTTTATATAACTTACTCTTTGTTGAAGGGCTCTTCGAGTTAGCTTGTATTTGTTCGTTTTTATTATGACAAGAATAGGAAGTCTAATTAATCGTTTCTATGAACTGACCCATCAAGGATATTCACCTTTTGGACTTTTGATTCTTCATGCAGTTACACAAAGTCTTCAAGGGTTATTATTTGCACTCATTTATATTTATCACGAGAAAGCATTGACAGAAGTCATTTTGAGTTTGCGGTATGTCAAGAAATAATGATATGTAAGAATACTTACTTTTGTAGTCGGAAATGGAGTCGAAGAAATGACAGAAGTGATCCTTTTGTTTCATTGGATAAAAAGGGCTTCACGAGCGTTATTGACATGGAAGAAGAAGAAGAAGAAGAGGCTGTTTAAAAGTTGCGAAGAATGGATGAGCATAGATCCAACCATTTGTTTGTTGGAGGATTCTTATGTTGAGGCTATTGCCTTCCAAGCCTTCATGAAGAACATGTATAGTTTCGTTAATAGTATAAATACGAAAGTGAGAATATTTAAATTATTCAAAAGTACAAATTGTTTTTCTCGTCTTTGTTTCTTAAGGAAGTGTCTTTATGTGCGACGCCTTCTTTGTTGTGAAACTGACAACTCGAGTCAAAAGATGGAAAAACAACAAGTTCCGAACAGTTTATTGCCTACTAGTGGCAACCAATTCAACAAAATTGGTCCCAACTTGCTATCCAGTGAACTTGTAGACATGATAAGTGAAGAAACGAAATCTGTTGCACTTTTAGAAGCGCTACTTTCGGAACAAAAGTTCAAAGAGTGTCTATCATTATTGAAACATTTTCACTCTTGTGAATTATCTTTGCCTTTGCGCATTGTAAAGGTTCGTTTCCTCTTGAATCTTTTCTATCTGTGGAATAATATTCCTATCTAGTCCTCTGTAGACGCTGCTATTAAAGCAAAAGACCTCACTTTTCTCTATCAGTCGTTATTCTGGTTAATGAAGATTGGTGTTGCAAGTCACTTTGCTTCAAGAGAGTTGTCGTTGCCCAATTTAGAGAATAGGCAGTCAGATAGTTCTATCATTGTGAGTAACAATGACAGATGGTTGACAGTGAATACTCGTTTCCAGTTGCCAAAGGAATTAGATGCCATGCGAGTTATGACCACTCCTTTTCCCTCTGGTCGTATCATGAGTGATACTTTGGTAGGATTGTGCTTTCTTGGATTCTTTAGTGTGGGACTCTCTATGGAGTTGGTCAATCCTGTTGTCTTTCACCATTCAGATTTGGAGCCTACAGTTTTTCTTCTTTTAATTTTTATAGGATTGACAGCAGATCGTTATATGGGTAGTGGGAAGGTATACCGTTCCGTAGAACGTGGCTTAAGAAGAATCTTTGCCGATGATGCTGTTCGTGCCAGCAGATGTGAAGCAGCTTTTCTTCTTACTGGTTACTTATTAGGAATACCCTATCTCTTTTTCCGACCCAATGCACGTGCACTTGTTATGCATCATCAGAAGCTTTTGAAACTCATGTGGAACACCCAAATGGAAGTTGATGGCTGTGGCAACAAAACAACATGCACAAAGGAATTGGAGAAAGAACTATTTTATAAATATGTTGTTTGGATGTGCTCAGGATTAGCAGCGGAATATGGAATTGATGGTCTCTTTTTTGAGGTTAATCCCGATAGTATACGAAAGTTTGTAGAAAGTTTTGACCATGACACGTTGGAAGAATTTGGTAAGTTCTACTCGGTTCATGTACAGTTGATTGATTCTGATGGATATTGACAAGGATGTCAGGAAAATTGGAAAGCATGTAAAGAATTACTATTAGATTCTGCTTATCATGAAGCAGCCAATTTACTTGATGTGTTTTCTAAAGAACATATGATTCTTGCCGATAAGATGCTTTCCGGGGCATCTGCAGGAGAATGTGTGAGTACTTTGGAACAATTGTGGCAAAGTTGAACAAGATTTCATGGTTTTTTTTGCAGTTTCCATATTAGAAAAGATTTGATACATGAGAGACATTTCGTGATGAAAACACAGTCTTTTAAGATGCAAAACCAAAACAATTAATTTTTCGTTAATTGTGTCCTTGCCATTGGTTCTCAAGAGATACTTTAATATGCAACAAGTTTGGCTTGACATAAACATCACAAGAACTTAAACAGTCTTTTTATTTCCGTATATAACCCATGTGGAAAGACTATTCCGTGACTTATTGTTCGTCCATATTGCTTCAATTATAGGCTCAGTAGTTTGCCCTTGTGCTGTGTCCATTGACATTTTCCTTATCCAAGAAGAGCATTTGGTCATATTGGTGTGTTTGGGATAGACATCCATGATGGTTTGTGACACTACTCAATATCGGATGATGACTTAAATGGTTTCCGATACTTTCCTAAAATTTCATCTGCTTCGGCTTCTATAGTTGTTGCAAAAACAGTGGTAGCTCCTTTTGATAGAGTTAAAGTATTGTTACAAGTACAGCCGTTGTGTCCATTACCAGTTTATGCTCGTTATAAAACAGGTCTTGAAGCTTTGAAGCGTAAGATGGAATCAACTTGCTTTTCTATATTCAATTTGCTCATAATTGTTGAAGGAATACCGAAAGAACAGGGAATATTGTCTTATTGGAGAGGAAACGGAGTCAATTTATGGAGAACTATTCCAGGTTCAGCTTTAAAACTATTTCTCTATGAAAAGTTCAAGAGCCAAATTTTTCTACAAAAAGATAGGAATTATGATGGTTTTGAACTGATTTTGAGAAAAGTGGGATCAGGCGTTTTGGCTGGTGTAGCAACACTTTTGATATTTTATCCGTTAGATTTGACGAGAACAAGGTTTGCAGCCGATGTGTCTCATCGTGGTATGTTAAGAGAATATGTTTCCGTTGCAGACTGTTTGAAAAAGATTGTGCAACGTGAGGGTTATCAAGGACTTTATAGTGGTGCCAGTGTATCATTATGTGGAATTGTACCTTATATTGCCACTGCATTTATAACATATGACTTGTTAAAGACATTGCTTCCGGAAGAAGATAAAATATGGTTTTATCTTCATCTCCCAAAAGTGATGTTGAGTGCTTCAACGGGTGTCATTGCTCAGTCTTTGACTTATCCATTGGATACTATTCGACGGAGAATGCAAATGAACTCGCGCTCTGGTTTGAAAAGATATCGTTCAGTCTTTCATTGCATTGCTTCTATGTGGAAGACGGAAGGATTCCGAAGTTTTTACCGAGGGATTACAATGAATATGTTGCGAACCATTCCCGGCGTCACCATTCAACTATATTGTTATGATTTATTCCAGTCGTATTTAAGAAGAGTGACATATTCAAGCAAGTCTTAAGATGACATTCGATTTTGTTAAAGTTGAAAATATTCATTTTGCTGAGGTAATGAAATCATTTCCTTTTATAAAAGAGAAAGCGTATCGTTCACCCAATACGAGAATGATTTATCCAAAAAAGTTGCACCAAAATGATAAGAAAAGCCACAATGTTAATAACATTTCCATTTTGAAATATATCATCAACTTTTACTATTCCTCATCCTCATATTTTGGTACGCCATTGTGGTTCCATTGATGGACCATACTCTTTCCATACGCATTGAAGCTTCTTATACGTTCTTCCTCCTCTTCAGGTTCATAAAGCATATACGATAAGCCTTTACACAATCAGAGGCTTGGAAAAATAAACAAACCAATATTTACCATATCGCTTGGCATATTCCACTGCGGACTCTTTATCGGGAAAATACACTGCAGTTTGTGAAAGTGGATCACCGGTACTCGTCCAACCCTAAAAAAGCATTAGGGACACCACACAGCAAATGAGAGAGTACCTACCATCAAGGGATTCGTCCACCGATCTCCTTCTTCCAGTTTCTCAAACTCGAGCTTCCAGACAGCATATTTGGAACCCCTCCCTTGTTGTGTTGCAGTTCTATTTGTATTTTTAGACACAATTGAAAACCAATAACCCAATGAAAACAATACCTTGGAGGTTTGTAAATTTTTACTCTTCTCTGCAAGTGTTTGTCTGGAATACCGGAAATAATGCCTAGTGTGTCTTTCTGAGCAGGTTGTTGTTCTGTTTCAGGTTCTACTATTGGGTCAACAACAGGTTTTTCCGCTGGATGAGTAGCTGCAGTATGTTCCCATGTCTTTGGAGCAGCATATCTTAAAGACAAAAGTGCCTTGATAGAGCGCCTAAGACTTGACAACATGGAACAGGACAATCACAGATCAAAGAACTGGAATTTGCTTTCCAAAAACTGAAATTGCTTTATTTTGTCAACAGAAAACGCCAAACGGTAAACAGTTACTACAAAATGTTCATCTTTCAAGGAACAACATCAACGGGTCTTTGTTCATGGCCTTGTTGTTGGTTGCTTATTTTTTCATTTTGAGTTTGCTGTGCATCAGTTTGCTTTGGTCTTCGGAACAATAAAATATTGGGTTCTGGCCTGTGTATAGCATAGTGTACCCAACCTCTTGACTGCTGAACACCAATTCCTCGCCATTCTGCTTCGGACAAGAGTCTGTTTTTGGGAAGCAACTTGGCTATATCCGATGGAAGGATAACGTGCCTAGCAGACACTCGGTATAACAAGAAATATGACAAAGCAATATTTACCTGTATTCGTAAGTATCATCATAATATTTTTCTGAATATTGTATTTGTTGAGAAGGCATTTCCAGTTTGGGTCGTCTTGTTACACAAACTTTCCCTCGGCACCAAATTTGAAATGCGAAGAAGTTCCAAAAGCAATAAAAATGAATTTTCTCATGGCCACTGAAAGGACGCCAGATAGGAATGGATGATACTGTTTCTTGTCTTGTTCTTCTAAGGACATTGACTACATCCATGTTACATCATTCAAATACAAACAACAATAATCAAACAAAGTTTCAATAAAGACAAAAATGGTAATATTATTGTACTGAACATGATAGAAAATGCACGAATAGAAACGATACTACAAATACAGTTTCTAAACTACTATTTTAAAAATTGGACTTGTGTGCAATGTTACAACTTGTCTTTCAAGCGACAATATCAGACATCATTTCACCAAGGAGATTTTTTTTTACTGTTTGGCAACTTGGTATATATTATGCCAAGTGATAGAACAGATGGTCCACTCAGGACCAGCAAGTCCGTTTTAGGGAACATATGAAAGCCTTGTGTTTTCTTATGTGGAGAATGTCACTACTAACAAAAAATAGTTATTTAACAGTTATCTTATCTATAAGCACTGATTGCTATTACTTCTTCCAAAGATAACGTCTAGTGCTTATGCTCTTCTCAAGAGCAGCCATGGCCAACTGTCATTGGCTATCATTGCATTGGGTTTGACCCATTGGAGAGAGCGCTTGGCTTGTGGCGCCGTCAGTGTTCGGTTACCCTTGTAAGGTTTTTATTGTTGGTGTTGACTATGCCAAGAGCAATTCACAGAGGAAAGAGTGGTTCTTTTGTTCCTAGAGGACCGCAATTTATGCAACCCTCTGCAGTGGGTATTTTGAAACCGGAAAATGCCCTCAGCCGATCAGAACGTTGGTTTGCATATCTACCGAGTACAGTCTTTTATTAACAATTTTCGTTTGCATAGAATTGTTGAAAGTTGGGCAAATTAACGTAGCTATACAGTCTCTTTATGACGTCATTACTGATTCACAGTATCGTCGGCGACAATGGAACAAGACTTTTGAAGGGGTCATGCTCAAGTTTATTGAACTCGCTGTTGATTCAAAGAAGATTGCAATGATAAAAGAAGCGTTACATAAATATAGAGCTCTTTGTTCGCATCTGTACGCACAGTCACTGGAATTGGTAGTAAGACATTTGGTTCAACTTTCCTTGACAAAACTACATGAGGCACAAGAGGTGGCAGCTTCTGTTTACAGTAAAGTTACAGAGGATTTAGAAGATTCAACGGAAACTCCTTTTTCATTGTTATTAGAAGCGGCAGGTACGGAGCAAACAAAGGATAGGACTGATAGACAAAAAGTTATTCCTTGGATGAGATTTGTATGGGAAGTATTTCGTATTATTTTAGATATCTTAAAAGGAAATGCAAAGTTGGAGTTTTGTTATAATGAAATGGCAGCAAAAGCCTTTACGTTTTGCCAAAATGGCAAAAGAGTTGTGGAGTTTAGGCGTCTTTGTGATATCCTTCGTCAGCATCTCAATCAACTCATAAAATATCCTCGTTCGACTGCCAATGATGTACAAATATCTAATCCTGATACCATTCAGCGGTTCATGGATACTCGGTTTTTGCAATTAAATACAGCGATTGAACTAGAACTATGGCAAGAAGCATATCGTACTTGCGAAGACATTCATACATTGATGGGTCTTTCAAAGAAGGCATTGAAAGCTCAGATGATGGTAAACTATTATAAGCGATTGGTAGAAGTAAGTTCAATGAGTTGGAATTTTTGCTTTATACTCACAAGCTAAAACTTTAGATATTTCGAGCCTCCGATAACATTCTTTTCCATGCTTGCAGTCTGTATCGTCTCTATGTGTTGCTTTTGAAACATCACAAAGGTGTCAGCACCGATGAATTGAGAACGATTGCTTCGCGACTTGTGTTGTCAGTATTTTGCATTCCTGTTTATGATCAACATAAAGCTTTGGTAGCTGATTACTTTTCTCAGCTTGATGTTGCTGGATGGGCAAGCGATGGTACGCGTCAGGCACGAATGGCATCTTTATTGGGATATGCAGCACCTCCTTCCAGGCAAAACCTTGTTGCAGAAGTTCAATCGAGAAGTGTTTTGGATAATTGTCAACAAAACTTTAGAAATCTCTATAGTATTCTAGAAAGTGATATCGATCCTTTGCATTTAGGAGACCAATTGGAACCTATTGTCGCAGTGATGGAAGAGGAGTCATCTTATCGAGAATATGTAACACCACTGAAACGAGTGGCCGTTTTCCGTCTGTTGCAACAACTTTATCAACTGTATGACTCGTTGGATCTTGATCGATTATCAAAGTTGGCAAGGTTTTGTAGCATTAGTGAAATAGAAAAAATAGCTTTGGAAAGTTTAAAGGCGCGAGTGTTGCAAGTAAGGATAGACCATCAGAATCATTGCATTCGTTTCCAAACCAATTTATTTGGTACTGAGGTAAGTTTGAAGAGTTTGTGACGTCGAATGCTGTTGTGTTGATCTCTTTGCATTTTGTAGGAAATGAGATCCCATTTGAAAGTGTTGTCTTGTCGTCTCATTCGTGCAGTTGAAAAGGTATCTCGAAGAGAAGGTTTTCTACAAAAGGAACATGAAAACAAAATTCATTTATTAAACAAAGCGATGGAAATTTATCATGCTAATGCGGAGGAAGAGCACAAACAGATTCTTTCTCGAAAGGGCTTGATAGAGCAGAGAAAAGAAGAACAAGAAAAGAGAATAGCTCAAGCAGAAATGGAAGCACGAGCACAATTGTCTTTGGAGCAACAACGAAAGGAAGAAGAGGAAAGACGAAAAGTCCAAGAAGATGCCAAGAGAAGAACCTTTGAAAGGATAGAAAGAGAAATGAAAGAAAGAGACAAGGTAAGATGACAGTTTATCTGCTATTTGTTGAGAGAAAGAGATTGGTTAACGTGTTTGGTTCTCTGTAGGCTGAAATAAGTCAATTGAAGAAAGAGTTGCATGAGAAAGGAGCCGTGGATGCTGAAGAAGAAGAGTTGAATGATGCCGAATACCTGTTGATGAAGAAAAAGGAAGCAGAGTTGAAGAAGAAAAGAGAAACTGAAAGAAAACTTCAGAATCTTGCAAAGAGGTTAGATTATATGGACCGAGCATTAAGGGAACAGCAATGGTCTCTAGTTAAGAAGAAGCAACAAGAGGATGCGGAACGGTGGGTAAAACTGGTTCAGGAAACCGCAGAAAAGATAGTAGAAGATGCAAGAAAGTGTCATGAGCAAGATTTGAAGGACAAGTCATTGTATCATGAACTAGCGGAGGAACGGCAGCTGCTGACTTCACGCTTGTTAGCAGAAGCAAAAGATGCGTTGGAACAGTGGAAGGAAGAAGAAGAAGAAGCACGTCAAAAGAGAAGACCAACAGAACAACAAGCTGCTTCCGTGACAAAGAAAGCATCGGATATTTCAACTGAAGCAACAGAAAACCAAGACAAAGAAGAAACTTTGAATGAGCAAGTTGCTGAAAAGACCAATATGGCCACTAATGAAAGCAACCAAACAATTGAAACCGAAAAAGAAGCAAAGAACGCAATTGAGAAGCAAGAGAGACCGATGACTTGGTCAGAAAAGATACGAGCAAAACGAATGCAACAAGGCAAATAAATGAATCACTTGGCTTTGGCAAGTCTTCCTTCTTGTAGGAATATGTTTCTTTACTGCATCAATAAAATAGTTGCAGTAAACATTATTAAAAAAATATCTCAGATAAGTTATGCATGTTTTCGACGTCCTATTTGAGCCATATACCCTTGACGGATAGGGGCGACAGAACGTGAAGCTCCACAACTTTCACACTGCAAAAAATATAGACGAGTATTGGCATCTCTCATTAATATAGACTCTGCACTCCGACAAGATTTACAGATAACATATTCTAAAATATATCTACGAAGAACGTTTTCGATACCTTTGGGTTGAAAACGACCTTTCAATACTAGTCTGCCTCCTTCTTGCAGATTCCCTGTAGTTCCCATTTCCGCACTCATATATGACAAAAGATGTTCTGGTTGACGATGAATACTATTGCATATATCTCCAAAGTTCATGAAAACTGTTTTCTTCGAACCTTCTCTGGCAATCTGAGGAGGACGTAAAGTAAATCTTTTTCTGCTTTCTCCTGCAAGAGAAGGATGCTTTCCATGTAAAAAGTCAAAGATACGACGGAGCAATTCTTGATAAGTATAGTCTCTGTCACTCTGTAGCCAGGACCGGTCTTCCAAGGTTGTACCTTCCAAAGTGTCCATGTCCACTTTTTTCCCTACACGACGGTCACCTGTCGTTGCTTTTCAGAAAAATGTACTGACAATACCTTCTTCAGTTGCCTCATCTTCAAAAATAACCTTCTTCTTCTTCTTCTTTTTCTTCCCAAAGTCTAATTGTGCAGGCGCATCCACCGTCTCTTCTTTCTCTGCCTCTTCATCTTGTTCAAAATATTCTTGTCCATTTTCGTTTAAAGACAACCCTTCGACTTGTTGTGTTGGCACATCGTCCTCGCTACTTTCAGCAAGGTTCTTCGTCTGCTTTGACTTTTTTTTCTTCTTTTTCTGGGAAAGGTCAAATAAACTTGACTATATACGCACTCAGTATGATATTTTCAGAAATATAAGAAACCAACCACTGACTTGGGACTCTTCCTCTGTAACGTTTTCCTTGGTTGTCTTTGACTGATCTAATAATGAATCGTTCATCCTGTCCTACTTTATAATTGCAACAAAATATCAACAAGAAATGAAGGAAATGTGTTGTCATATTCCTCTATTTCATAAGCTATTAAGCAGAATAAACTCAACATCAAACCTATCGAGTGAACTTTATTCATGGTTTAGTCTTACTATGGATGGAACAATTCTCAAGTTTGAATTTTGGTGTATTTTGGTGTATCCGTCTGTCTTTCTGGCTTGGCTCTTTGATTGGTATAGATGTTTTTGCGTTTTTGCAAGTCCACTTCTCGTCTATAAGAGTTCACAAGCTTCTTAATTGTATTTGTACTCGAAAGCTCTTGTCTTGATTGTTTGGGTGTTCTTGTTTCATAAAATAGTCACTGTTTTTTATTCCCCTGTGGAACGAAGTAGATAGTAAAGCTAGGGTTTTGGAAGAAGCGTACTTGAAAGGGTAGAGTTATTGAATAATGAACCAACGTAAGGGACACTCCAAAGAAGCAGTGAATGTTACTGGAATCATACCAGAAAAAAAGGTAACTCACCCTCATAAGAGGAGGTCGTTCCTTCTAAATACTTGTCGCAAGTTCTTCGACAATATCTATAGCTATCTGAACTTTGTGATAGTACAGTTTTTATTTCTTCATTGGTGGCGGCGCAAGAACAGAGAGAAGTCATATATTACCAAAACAGGATTGAGAAAAGGGAGAAGCAACAAGTATTATACGAGTAGTTTATTGGTTTATATCCATATTCTGACCAAGATACTTTTTCCTGTAACATTGTTGCTTTCTGTTTGTTCAGTGTTATTCGATACTGTGAAAGGCTTGTTGTCTATTGTTGTATTTCATTTATTCAATATTTTTTCGCGCGTGTTTTTTACTCATCAGAATATTCGTTTCCTTTATTCTGCATTGTTTGATTTTTGGAACCAAGAACATTTGGATAAGGAGCAATTGTTATTTCATGGCAGAAAGACTTTGGTGTTAGACTTGGATGAGACCCTTGTCCATTCGACGACACGTCAGGATTCAAGTTTTGATATAAGACTAGAAGTACCAGTAGATAATTATCCCAGCATCTTTTACGTAAATAAGCGTCCTTATTTGGATACATTTCTTCAGGTTGCTTCTCAGTGGTACAATTTGGTTATTTATACAGCGAGTATGGAGAAGTATGCCAATCCGTTGATTGATGCATTAGATGTACATGGTGTGATACGAGAACGATATTTTCGTGAACATTGTATCCAAGTTGGAAACAATTTTATCAAAGACATATCTATCATTGAACCAGATTTAAGAAAGATTGTTATTGTGGATAATTCACCTGCCGCATATGCACTTCATGAGGATAATGCTATTCCCATAGGAACTTGGTGGGATGACAAGGAAGACGACGAACTGTTGAATCTTTTGCCGTTTTTACAAGCTTTGTGTGTTCTAGCTGATGTTCGTTCTATTCTTAGCCTTCGTCAGACGGAAGGAGTTTTGTTACATAATTTGATGTCGCGAGTTGAACAAGATGCTTCATATTGACCAGTTTAAGAAAAGCAATCCATGTCATTTTGTTCTTAAGTGTTTTAATTTTTTGAGAAAGCAAGCAGCAGAACCATTCGTGAATGACAAGTCATCTGATGATAAGCCTATTGAACAAAATACTTCGACACTTTTATACACTTGGTTTACCTTTTTTGACCTATCTTATGGAAGTTTTTATGGTTTGGCATATGTGATGGAAGGAAGAGTGCAGGTAAAGGAGCAGGTTATTTTGAAGTGGTATGAACTGAACTTTTTGGGTCAGGTGAAGGAAGCGCGTGACCGTATGGAAGGGTTTCCTGAGTAACTGGCGGAAGAACTAACAATTGACGTTCCAAATAGAAAGAAAAGGTCTGTTTCTTTAGAAGATGAATATGAGATAAGAAGATTCTGTTGCAACCTGGTTGCTCTATCGAACGCTATGAAATACTTTAGAAAGTGAAAGCATTGACGGCAGAAGCTTTTGAAAACAAAGAAGCTCCAGGAAAAAGTTAAAGTGGCCATAGAGTCAATAGAAATCCTTCATATTCATTTTCCTCGAGGATCAATTTCTCTTATCCATCAATTCTTTAAAGGCAAGCGGAAATCTGGTGTGAAGGTCAGTAAGAAGATATGGTAAAACAGCGGAATATTTTTACCTTTCTTGTTGAAAGTCCTGATCGCCTCGAAGTCTAGAAGCAACACTCGTCACCAGTTCATTTCTGTAAAGCTCTCCAGTATGTTCTCTGTCAAAATGGTCCAACACCTTAACAGTATTATTTTAACTTTTGGCTATGCAACAACTATCTTTACCTCTTCCGTTTGATGTCTAGAACAACCAGACTCTTCCATTGCTTGGCCAAGTTGAGTTTTTGCAAATTTGTGGATATCGCTTGACGAGAACGACTCTGGCTTGGGTACACTGTGCTGATTCGTGTTTGAATCAGTGTATCCACTTCTGTAAGCTTTGCTAAGAGGCTTCGTTCGCATTTTCTATTGCAATGCTTTGTTTAGATATGCGTTCATTCTTGTGAAATAAACCAACCTTGAACTGTTCCCTGTCTTGAGATATTCGATGGAACCATTCATCAGCAACTTGGGATGGTAAAGCATGTTGCAATGTTTGACGAATATGTTCCTATTTAGGGAAAATAAGAATTCGTGTTATTCTTCTATGATTATGTTTCACAAACTTACAATGGAAGCATCAGATGACAAATTTTCTTGCATAGTGCCATGGGTTGTCACTCCACTAGAAGAGGATTCAGTACCTATTTCTGCCATTAATTCATCTGCTGCAGCAAGTAGTTCTTCTTCCCGAATAACTTGTGCTGTTCCACTCGTTTGTGTTCTCGTCTGCGGAGGTTCTCTTCTTTGTTCTTCATTGGAACCTGCCATTTCCACCGAAGAATCCACGTGTTGTTGTACCCATTGATCATATGCTTCAGAGGCAAACCGAACAATGGAAACACTACCCATGGCTCCAATTGCACCTAACTGTGTGCCAAACGTTTCATTTGCTCGAGTTGAGATATATTCTCTTAAGCTATCAACGGCATCCGTGCGACCATTTCGCATGATTTGCTATCATATAACAAGGTTCTATTCATCTATTTCCTGGCTGATAGACAGCAAACATACCGCTAATGTATAAGTCAAATTCCCAGCTATCTGATAACTCCATGATCGACAAAATATCTCAAATTCTTCATCTGAATACAACTCATTTTCCAGTAAGTGATTGAGGAAGCCTACAAGATACTGTTTTAAAATCGGTATTACTCGACCACGTACATCCTAAAGTAAGGTTATTTAACTTTTACTTGAAAATAAACCCAACGAATACTTCTTACCGTTTCTAAGAGTCTCTCTCGAATACTAGGAATACTACAGAATCGATCCAGTTCCGGACCAATTTCCGTTTCTACTACTCGCTCCACAAGGTCATGCACCTTTGTCAAATATGAGATTCTTATTTCTACAGACAAGTCTATCTTACTTGTTCTGAAATATTTTCGGTATGATTGAAAATATATTGCAAAAGTTGCTGGCGGACAGGCCTCCGAATACGTCGAAGGCAATTCGTGTTTCCTTGTGATAACCCAATTAGATCAATGAATGAAAGATGATCACCAACAATGCTGGTAAACTGTTCCAAGGTACTCTCCGTATCCATTTCTTGTTCCTGTTCTTCATACGAAAGTTATGTTTAGAATAACGGACATTTTATATTACTTACGATGAATAAGCGACCTCATTACACTACCGACAGAAGGAAGTCCCACGTCACTGTTAGGTCCTTCACTAGCCAACTCAGGATTGGCTCTCGAAGCAGCGACAGACTGATGAATGGAGCCCAATAGGCTGTTCACCATATTCATCTATCGATAATAAGAACATTTTGCTAAGTAAGTACGGTGTTAATACATCATACCAAAATATTCATGCTGTCAGCGTTCGTTTCTTGTGAAGCATTCTGAGATTGCGTACTATCTGTATTCGTAGTTGTTGGCTGTGCTTGATGACCCATGGATGATGATGCGCTTGCAAAAACATTTGCGTCCGTCTGGGTAGAAGGAAATGACTGTTGAGTAGTTACATTCCCTAAATTTCCAACCCGCACATAGTTCTGCGGTGTTCCGCCTGTCGGAGAACCAATAACTTGTTGAAACATATTCGCTATTCCTGGTGCTATAGATTGCAAAATATTCTGCATCACGTTTGGTGCTGCTCCTCTATTATTATCTGTACAACAAAGTAACTCACTTTAGTGGCAACAACAAAAATGTGAAGAATATTACCATTTTGATTAGTTGTTTGCGTTGATTGGGAAACAGTACGAGCACATAGCAACACCTGCTGAAATACTTGGGTCATTGAGGTAAGAACCGTCATGAGTTGAGAAGAATGACTTCCAATATCATGTTCCGCATCTAGACGAGCTATGATAGATTCTAACAATTGTTGAAATATACGATTGATAAATAACAATCCACGTAAAATCTCAACCAGACCACTTGTCTAAAGACTCTGTCAGATTTTATAGTATACCTAAAGAATAACTTGCCCTTTCTGATGGTAGATGAGAAGGAAAATCAGAATGAAGACCTTGTGAAGGTGGCAACTGCTGAGTTAACTGTTGAAATATTTGTTGCATCACATTGAATGTATTCTGCAACACCTATGAGAATATTGTTGTGGGCTTTGACTTTTCTTCTGTGCTGGAGCGCTCTCTCATACCTGTTGTATCATAGACACTTGGCTTGTTTCGTTCATTGTTTGAAAGTTCGAAGTTCCTGAGAAACTCTGTGTGACTCTTAACATGTCTTGGATGGACTGAAAGATGGAGCCTGCAACACCTGCAACATCTTCCGTGCCGAGTGGCACGTTGACTGCGCCAATAAACATAGATGCTCCACGTGGTACTCCCTAAACTAACATTAGAAAAATTCTCTTTATACTATTTCAAAACTAACCGTTGAGTTGTTGCTGGACTGTTGACTTGCAGAAGTTGAAGGGTTTTCTTGTGTTGTTCTCGAACTATCTGCCGTCTCTGTAGTAGTCGGACGAGAGACAAGATGCAACGCATTTTCCGCCTCCACTTTGTAATAACCAAGAGTCAATTCGTTCTTTAGTACTCGTCCTCGAAATATAAGACGTTGTTGTTCCTCCGGAACTCCCGTCAGTTCCGCTAAACGTTGTTTCAACTGTAGCACTGTCATGTTCTATGCAACAACCACAAATTCTGAGAAACGTCCTAAACCAGTTTGCTCTTACTTACTTGATTCACTGAAACACTGTGTTCTGTAGAGTCAAGTGTCTTAACTTTGATAATATATTCGGAATCTTGTGCCATTTGCTCAACAAAGCCAATGATTGCGGTACCAATATGTCAATATCAATTAACGATCATTCATTGAATTTATAAGGATGCAAGTGTTTCTTAAATTGTCTCTTAGAAACGCAAATATTCTTTCTACCAGGGACGTTTCAAAAGGATACAATTCTTTTGGAGTTACAAACTTCAATGTTCCTTTCAATAGCCTCTTTGGAAACCATTCCAATCATGTAAAATATTATCCACTGTTGTTGCTTATGAAACCAAAATATAATAACATCTAATGACAGGATTGTTTCAAATCTTCTATCTCTCTTATTCATATCCAAACAAGCACTGCAAAAGGATACTAATGAAATACAGACCAAAAAATAACGACTTGTCACTGTCCATGAAAATTCTACAAGACTGCATACAAGTTAAAATGTTTCCAACAAACTTTTACTGATTTATCTCCCATTACAAAACCATTTCCAAACAAATAGGATGATAAATAATATACAGAGAAGACAAACCATGATAGTTACTCCATATCAACTAAACTGTCATTCATAAAAAGGACAGAGCGTGTTTTTTCTTTAGAAACATGCATTTCACTAGCACTTGGACTATATGGCTGAATGAGACAACAATACAGAATGAGTTATCATGATTAGATAGCCTTGATTAGGAAACAAATGGAAAAGCTACTGAAACAACTCTTCAGTCCTTCCCTTTCCTGTTGAATAATGACAACGCCTCTTTCATCTGGAAACAATAAATGATAACAGTAACACGAGAAAAGAAATAAGCTGTTAAGGACAATAACTGCAAATTCTAGTTGTCAAACTATTGTCAGAGTCATTGGTGCTTCAGTTTTTATTATACAGAGAGGTTGTTGAGAAAAGTTGCTTTTCGGCTGGTGTATCGATTCAGTCTCCTTAAAAGTCAGCATGTACAAACGTTCGGATATATATCCAGTGTCTACTACATTGCCAGCACAAACATAATAAAATAATTATTCCTTACGAAGAACTATTTGTTACAGCTAAATAAGTTTTATATGCCAGTACCTCCATTGAAAATGAAATTCGTCAAGCTCTTTCTTGGATAACATGACAACAAAGAACCTTGTTCGCAGGCTGTCTATTTGGAAGGTCACAATCATAAAAAACATAAATCGTTTGAATATTTCACTTGAAACATATTCTTCCTTCCATGAGATTCAACTAACTGATCTACACTCTCCAAGTGGCAGATGAAAACAATATAATAAATTCGTTCCTTTGTGGCACTGGCCATATGAGGGTGCGTATGTGTTGCAGTCCTATTTTTAGAAATTTTGTATTTAGAAATTTGTTCATTGATGCTACTGTCTTTTGAATCCCTTACAATATTTTATGTACATATGTGTTTGAATTGTTGCATTCAATAAACTTCAGTATGTTGTTGATTCCTAAAAGAAGCATGCACTTATATCCAATGCACTACTTTCTGTTCTTCTTTCTATCTGATACACTTGTAACTTCCCAGTGAGATGTACGAGCACCAAATGATAATAAGGACAATATTTAGAATAAAGTTGTCCCTTTTTGAAAAACAGGCCAGCAAGTGGAGCAGTGGGAACCTCCTCTATGAGACTCATTTTAGAATAATTTTTTTGTATTCTACCTAAAACCAATGCTGACCTTGTTCATTGTCTCTATTATCGGGAAGTATAGCTTCAATGAATATACAGAATTGACCTGAACGATTCCGCAACAGACGACATAATGAAACCAAGCCTAAATATTTCAATATTCTCAGCTTGCAGATATCCTTCGTATAGAACATGACACTTTACCTGCACCTTGATTGCCAACCGCCAATAAGGATAGTTCTGGAGCATAATCAAGGAAATTTAGTCGACACATTCCACGATGCATTAGACTACCAGAGAAATTCCAAGGTACAACTTGTGGCATAAACAATAATTGATACATATCTTCTGCTCGTAAAAGATGAAGAAAATTCCTACAATTCATCGATGATAGAATATTCCTTTGGTTTATATTACTAAGAATACCTTTGGGTGTATACCAAAATCTTATCATCTCGTTCTTCATGGTCCATTGTTGGCATATCATTCAGCGACAAACCTATATCTTGAAATAAAACACTCAATCCTCCTTCAGATACCTCATCAGAAAAGACATTTTGAGAGTCTACTAATACTTCGGGAACTGACGAAGGATGAACATTTCGACTCCTTAAAAACATTCCAGACCATCTTCTCCGTAGTGTTTGTAAGTTACGATGATTAAATTCATCACTACGTGTCAAAAGTGGTTGAGTTAATGCCTCTTCTGTTGCATTAAAGAAATATGAATACAATGGATCATCATCTTCTACCAATTTTATAGAATCTATGGATAACCATTTGACACCCCAACCCCATTTCTCTCCTTCATCTTCTACATAACAACTTCAGAAAATCCAATGGTTTGACCAGTTTTCAAATCCCACACTCGCAAAGTCTCATCAATGCTTGCAGAAGCAATGTATCTAACACATTCCATAATATATCAATTTTAGTAGTTTTATATAAAAACAATTTCTGCTCACCTTCCATGCTTTGAGAAGTCTATACAAGGAATATTATGTTCGTGACCACAGCAAATAGAAGGCACAAGAAAGACTCTATTCCGTGACTAGGACAAGTATTTATCTTATCATTCTTCATTCATGAAAAGTTCTTACTTCCAATTGCGTATCCAGCAAGATGCGAATCATACTAATGCAATGGTCATTGGAACTTGTAGCTATCAAACCAGTATCTTCACATATACTGATACCCCAAACTACCATTCATAGTTATTTTCCCGCCTTTTCTACAAGAAATTAAGAAAAACAAACCCGAACTACTCATAGACAGTACTACACGTTCTTGTCCAATCCTATTCGCAGTTGCACGATTCATAAAATATATCTATTAAGCGATTTTCAGTGAATGGATAACTTTGAATTATCTTACTGAGAAGCTTACCACAACAGCTCCTGTTTCTATCACAGGGTTACCACAAGCAGCAACAAGTATTGCTCCAACTCCTGTGAGTTCAGCATACCTATCGTTGTACTCATAAACACAATAAAAAAAGGTGTTCTTTCAACAGTCCATACTTCAATGTGTTAATGACATCTGGAGCAGCCAAGAGTTCCCTTCGAAGAACTGTTCTTTTCTTCTCCCTATACAGAAACTCAAATATGCGGTCTCCGTAGGCAACATATAAAAGTTTTCCCTCCTTATTCATGGCTACCAAGTTCATCCGATAGGGTTCCAAACGTAAACCTCCAATAGTCCCATTCTCCAAGGACAGATTCTGCTCATATAAATGAGAAACTTGAACAGGTAGATAATACAAAGGATAACAGTTTTTCATAAAGAAACAGTCAGAATGACAAACCAATCGATCAATATTTGCTGTCTTTCTACCCGATAAAGAATATCACAAAGCTGAAGCAAAGCTGAAGAACTTTTCCCATTTATTTTGTTTTCTTTTATTCGCGTCGTTTTCTACTCTTTTCAGTCAGTTGTTCAATGATTCATTCTAGTGATCAACAAGTTGTAGAGAACAGTATGGCAGCTACAAGTGCTGTTGAATATCTTTGGATACTTGTTGGTGTTTGTTTCTGTGCACTTTGCTTTGCTGGTTGGCTAGCACATTGGGTACTTTCTCACAAGGAGGGATCGAAAGAGATGCAGGACGTTGCAAGGCCAATACAAGAAGGTAAGTTCGATTTTCTGCCGATGTTGTCTAAAACACTTGTCGCTTATCTCATCGCCACTAGGTGCTAATGGTTTCTTCAAGGTTGGTTTCTATTTTCTGCTTGTGGGCGGTAGCCTTTCTTATCTATAACTCGCATAGACGCAATATGGAACGATAGCCAGTCTGAGTTTGGTAAGCAACTCTCGAATGAATTTCGATGTCTAATTTTAAGAACTTTTTGCTTAATTACAATAGGTCTTGGCTTTAATTATCTTCTTGTCTTATGGATATCGGCCTGTCAATCCAAACGAAGCAAATATTGGCTCTTTTGGTATTCGATCTATTTGCACCTTGGCTTTTCTGCTGGGTGGATTCTTTTCTGGAATATCTGGTTTGGTTGCAATGTGGGTTGCTGTTCGATCCAATTCAAGAGTTGCTGCAGCTGCAAAGATATCTTATAATGAAGCTATTCAGGTATTTTTGAATGGCTATTTTTTATAAGTATTCCCAATAGTCTTCATAGGTTGCTTTTCGTGGAGGTGCCTTTGCTTCTACTCTCATTGTGACTTTGTGCCTATTTGGTCTTGTATTGGCCTATGCCTTTGTCTACGTGTCTTTTCAATCGTTGGGAGTCACAGCTGCGCAAGTTCCTTTGCTTATTGTTGGTTATGGATTTGGAGCTTCGTTTGTTGCTCTGTTTGCTCAGCTTGGAGGTGGAATCTATACCAAGGCAGCAGATGTAGGTGCTGATATTGTTGGTAAAGTGGAGGCAGGAATTCCAGAAGATGATCCCAGAAACCCTGCAGTTGTTGCAGATTTAGTAGGAGATAATGTTGGAGACTGTGCAGTAAGATGGAAATAAGTTTTCCTTTAAGGTGTTTGTTTGATTAGTTGCAAGGGTCGTGGAGCAGATTTATTTGAGTCGATAGCTGCAGAAAATATTGGAGTATGTATCTATATGATATATATTTCAATGTTGAAGAAGATGTTGAATGTTTGTTTCTAGGCAATGATATTAGGTGCTACTCTTAGCAAAACTTGTCATCTTCCGGAAACTCAACAGATTGCGTTCACTTTGTTTCCATTATTTGTCCATGCCCTTGGTACTTTTCCTCAAATCTTCTTTGGTGTGCATAAATTTCTTATGGCATAATATTGTGTAGGTATCTTTACGAGTAGTATTGGCACTATGGCAGTAAGAACCAATGACAATGTATGAAATGTATCTTTATGTTTTGGTTTCTCATGCTTTCTTTTTTATTCAATAGGGCATTTCAAAGAAAAGCAATACAACTTCAGAAACTGCGCCCTTATTGTCTGGTTCCAAGCCTCATAAAGAATATGAAGACCCAATGGTAACATAGAATAAATGACAAGATAACAATAGAGAACTATTATGTTAACATTGAATACTTATCTTTAGGTCATCATGAAAAGAGGATTTACAGTTGCAATGACACTAGGGCTGGTTGGCGTTTGGATACTTTGCTATCTTGCCTTGAGAACAGCAGATGCACCTAATGCATGGTGGCATTTTGGTTTATGTGCAACCATTGGTAGGACTATAAAAATAACTAACATGTGTTATTTTAATACATTGTATTCATAGGAATAATAACTTCCTATTGCTTTGTGATTATTACGGAATATTATACGGTAGGCATAGTTGTAAAAGATTCATTAATGTGTTTCTAAACTTTTGGTGTTTTTGTTTAGGATTATTTGTATTCTCCTGTTCGAAGAATCGCTGCTGCTTCAACAACCGGTTCAGGAACCAATGTGATTGCCGGAGTGTCTGTCGGAATGGAATCTACAGCTCTTCCAATAACGGTAAGAAAACATTTGCAAGTCTGCTCAAACAATAGACAGATGAGAACTCATATCTTGGATAGGTTCTTGCCATTGCATTGTTACTTGTGTATTGGTTGGGAACCACTTCAGGATTATCTAATCGATTAGCAGCAGGTATATTTGGTACTGCAGTTGCAACGATGGTAAGGAAACGAGTGTAAAATATTGTTGATGAATTAGGATTGCTAAGTGAAACATTAGGGCATGCTGTCTACTAGTTGCTTTATTTTGGCGATGGATGTCTTTGGTCCAATCTCAGACAATGCTGGTGGCATTGCAGAAATGTCAATGCAACCTCCTCAAGTAAGAGAAATAACTGATCGATTGGATGCGGTTGGAAATACAACCAAAGTAAGAATTGGGTTTGGTTTAGAAGATGAATATCTGATAGAAATATAAAGGCTTTGACTAAAGGATATGCAGTTGGTTCTGCAGCATTGGCAGCCTTTCTATTATTCCGTGCTTATATTGATGAAGTCAACAACTACTTACCTGCTTCTCATGCGTTGACTTCAGTTGATTTAAGTCAACCTGAAGTGTTTGTTGGTGGTATGATTGGAGCCATGTTGGTATTTCTTTTCTCGGGATTGGCTATTCGTGCTGTTGGTAATGCAGCTCAAGCAGTGGTTCATGAAGTTCGTAGACAATTTCGTGAGAAACCAGGTATTATGACATACAGTGAGAAACCCGATTATGAGAAATGTGTTGCTATTGTTGCCAATGCAGCATTGAAGCAGATGATAACTCCTGGTCTCTTGGTGGTAGTGGTTCCCTTATTCGTTGGATTTCTAGGAGCATTTATTGGAAGAGTTTCTGGAAAGACACTATTGGGAGTTCAAGTGTCTGCTGGTGTCTTAATGGTTGGAACGATTGGAGGAATTCTAATGGCTTTGTTTCTGAATAACAGTGGAGGAGCTTGGGATAATGCCAAGAAATACATTGAAACAGGTGCTTATGGAGGAAAAGTAAGTAGAAGGAAAACCCCAGAAGCTATAAGGAGATTAAACATATATTGCGATACTTAGGGTTCAGAAGCACATAAAGCCAGTGTCACAGGAGATACAGTCGGCGATCCTTTTAAAGACACTGCAGGACCTGTAAGTATTAAGAAGCCTTCCTAATGATATGATGCATTATATGGATAACTTACCAATATTATTGTGAATAGTCACTGCATGTGTTAGTGAAACTTTTATCTACACTGACATTAGTGTTTGGCCCGCTGTTTCTGACCACTGCAGGCATCGAAATATTGTCTGGTTAGATTTATCTACCAACAGCATAGAAAGAGCTTTTAATAAAACGTTGTTCTTTTGTTTGTTCCAAAACCGGATGTTCGACTACAGAGGAAATGAACTGGCTGGGAGAAGATTACTTTTGTTTCCATTGACATCACGCGTGAACTCTTTCTTGTAAAATGTTATGTCTTTTTCAATGACCAAATTTTATGATGTGCTCTCCAATATCTCATATAGACTGTTCAAATGGCATTCTCTTTGGAGGAAACCCTTCTAATACTTGGTTTTTTTTCTTATTTGTCTAAGAAATGATTAATTACTATAACAATGGGTTAGAATACTGTATCTTGAAAAGGAGATAACCAATAGAATGGAGTATTGTTATTCGTGCTCGCAAACTAGACTTCACAGCATTCCAACACAAGCTAACTGATTAAAGGGAATCCGTGCAATCTTAGACAAACATAAGATGCTCGTTCCAAGTTTCCCACTAGAAAACGAACGTGCAAATGTAATTCAAGAGACATTGATGTACGTAGATCCTTTTGGCTACCTTGTTTCGTTTGATTAAACTGTATAATGTTCCTTATATATATCACTGATGGTTCTCTGAAAATAAATGAAAAAAGTTCCTTCGACCATCACTCCATCAGTGGCCATTTCTGATGAGTTGGCAAGCCTCTGTAAAACTTTATACTCCACTTTAAGTCTTTGACATTCTTTCAATGATCAAATATCAGTTAGGCTTTGTCTGGTTTGACGTAAACAGAAAAAGGCTGCTCATTATTAAAAAGGTTTCTGTTTATAGGCATACTGGGTAATCACAACTGAACACATTAGAAGCACAAACGATACTGGAATGCCACGTATTTGGAATAGAGTATATGAAGAACTTTCCTCAGTAACACATATAAAAGATGCAAGTACCACAACTTTTTATACAATTCATTATAACAAATTCAATAAGCTAGGGACATGTATAACAAACCAGTTCTACTGAAGAGGCTTTGTATTCTTTAAAATTTACGGTCGCAGCTGAAAGGCTTGCCTGTATTTTCAATGGCAACCACTAAACTCTTAAATGTTCCATAGCTTCCCAAAGTTAACATGAGAAATCCAATAAAGAAGCAAAAGAAAGGAAGCAGCTTTTGATACCAACGAGTCTCATGCCAAAACTCCCAAAAGTAAAAGGCACTAGGAATCATAAAGGTTAAGAAAGATGAAAATAGGGATGTCATAATTCCGATAAACGATGAAAAGAAAGGAATCAACTCTGCTACAAGAAATGCGCCACCATACGTCACACCAGTCCAAAACAACCACCAAAGGCGATTACGAATAGAGCTATCACGGAATTTTCTCAAGCCACCTGCAATGAGAGGTTGAAAAGCCCATTGTACTGCTCGACTCAGAACATTTCCTCCAATGGTACCCGCAATAGTTACATGGATAACCATAAAAACATCATTTGCATAATGTAATGGCCCATTTTTAATCACAAGAGTCACTGGGCTCTCCATCTTACCAGTATTTCCCAAGTAATAATAAGCAACAGCAGAAAGTATCAAGTAACAGGCATAACTGAAACTCTGAGATAACCAAAGGGCAAGAGGAAAGTCTTCAACTCGTTTTAACTCTGCCATAAACTCAAAATATATCAAATGCCCAGTAAATGCAAAGATAATATCCATTGCAGCTGTTAAGCCCCCATAAAAACTAGCCGATGAACTCGCATAAGTCTTTGCTAGACCTCCACCGATACTTGGAACTTTCGCACAAACGAAAATAATAGGAATAACAATAAATGTAATTGCAACCAAAATGATATAAGTGATTTCAAAGAGACTCCGAGCTTGTCCAGCAGCAAGCATCATTGCATATGCTATCACAGCAAAAACCACGGTACAGATACCACGACCACTCAGCATATTCTTCCATGTAAGAGAGGATGTCAATAAGTCACTGGTTAACAAAGCAAAGAAATAGGAGTATGCAATGAATGCAGTAAAATACATGCCCGGTTTCCCCCATAGTCTCCTACTCATTCGAGCATAACTCCTCACGGTTGGATATCGCAAACCCATATAGTAGAGAAAATAACCAGTAGCTGTTGTAATAAAGTAGACGCCAGTCAATATAACAACTCCACCAACCCAGCCTAATGTCTGAAATGCACTTGGAATAGATAAGACTCCAATTCCAACCATATAGCCACACATCAAGAATGTCAGCATCCACCAACTCATTTTACGCGGAGGAACATACTCTTTTTCTGGGTCGTCCGGGTCATAAGATAATGAACGGCTTCGTCTACCAATATCGAATGATTCCTTCATAGCTTCTTCGAAACTTTTCTCAAACTCTGTCTCATCGTCAACGGCAGATTCCTCAGCAACGGCTGCTTCTATCGAATGACTTGATTTTAACGGCATATCTGTATTGTCTACAGCTCCATCAATACCAACTCCAGTCCCTACCGTATTCGATGACTTTTTCCATGGTAGTTTCATCTTGTAATAGAATGTTTTTCAAATGTTCAACTACTGTTTCAGAAGCTAACGAACACAAATTCACAAATTGAAGATAACTTCAAGCATATCCTGCTATTTATAATCACTCGAGCATCTGCCTCCACCCAATTGGAGTCCAGAAGTCTCGACGACAACTTGATATGATTGGTAATTCGGTGGTTCGGCCAGCCGTCCTTTTCCCTCTGTCACCAATAAATGAGAAGACAGTGGAAGCTGATCCGTTTTAGGACACCTGTCTCGAAATTCTCTTCTGCACCCTCAGTTGGAAGGAGAGATGTGCATTGTGTCCTTGCAGGTCAGTGAGAACCTACACTCTGACCATGTGCTCTTGACAGCCTTTGTGAGTGAACTCAAAAAGATATTTGCAGTAAGAGATCAGTTTTCAGTTGAAGTGTTATTCAAGAATGGACACACACGAGTTATCTTCGGAAAACAGTCAGTGGGATAACCTAGCTTCAACTCTCGGAATTTATGAGGGAAACCGAACTAGAGTATGTAAAACTGTTAGTTCTTGCTGCTGTTCATTACTATATTTCCTACAAGTATGATGCATTGGGTAATCAAAAAATACGAAAAAGTTGTATATTGAAGTATCAAATCAGCAGTCCTGTGACGGTTGACACAAAGGGAACTTGCTTAAGAGGGATACAAATAAGCTTGTCTGAAGATTCGTCTGAAGAAGAAGAGAAGAGGATTTTATACGAGGATGAATTGGAAGCACTTGGTAGGTCTTGTAGAAAAGAGTTGTGGTGCGCAGGCTTATAGCGTGAGCAAGGGTATGTGTGTTTTGAGAGCGGAACTGCACTTTCTGGAGGTTCTTCTCAAACAGAAATCTTGGGAGATCCAGTTAAATTTAAAGTTGAACAAAGTCTTCTTATTTTCAACGAGTCTTTATTGCTATGTGGTTCTCGGGTTACGGTGAATTATGACTTGGAAGGTTTCTTGCAAGGTTTGTTTGCAATTTTTTTTTGTATAGTGACCTTCTTTCTTATAGTGTGTAGAGGTGGATGTGATACGTTTTGTTCCATCAGATACTTTAGAATATACCGGCCGTTTGTCACAAGCAAGAGTAAGGGATAATTTTGTTAGATTTTCTCCAAGAACTCGCATGAACAGAAAGAACAAAGAAGACAGCGTTGGTGTCAGATTTTTTAGTCGAGGGAGTTGGACAACCAGAATCCTTTGCAGCATTCTGTGCAACACCGAAGTTACAAAGGTAGAATGAATGCGGCTTGATATAAAGCGAATCTAAGAAGTTTTTTAAGTGGTCGATGGATAGGCGAAGGAACAGCATTGTTTCCATATAAGAAAGAAGCACAAACGGTTCAAAGCTTGTGCAAGTAAGTAGCATGTATAACCAGTCAAGTTTCGCAGCAAATCTCTTCACTCTTGTTTACAGGTTTGTTGCGGATATTAGTGGATTTTCAGTTCTTGTTAGTGAGACATTGTCTTCTGGTCGAGAAGAAATCTATGGCTTGCATTTGGGGAAACGTGATGCAAACACCGCCATTGGGTTTACGTCATCCCATGGGTAGGTAATATACATTCACATGGTATTGATGTAGAAAGTAACAGAGAGTTGGTGAGATAGGAGAACTTATGAGGCTCGACTTGTATTACTTGGAGGTGGTTTGGTTCTCATTTGCCCAACAAAATTGCCGAAAGATGAAAGTTTTTTTGTAGAGGTTGCAGGAATCTTTAGCTTTGTGGCTTGTCTTTAACCCTTTGGTAGGTTTCTTGGTTAGTAGATGAGTTCCATCGGAAGCGTTTGGTTCGTCATTACGATGAACAAGGAAGATGGGATCATTCAAGCTTTATAAATGAAGTCAAACAAGCACCTAAACAAAAGAAACTAGTATTTAATTCTATTTGATGACCAGAATAAACAAAACGCCATTCTTAGAGAAGTTAATTCAGATACCGACATTTGTTTGACTTTCATAGAGGTTGCCGAAGCAGGTCGCTTATGTTTTTCATGAAGACGACTTCAAAGTTGTTAAAAATTCCAATCTCATTAAGAGTGGTGGCCCTCCTTCCTAAAATATAAGAAACCTGTTTCGATTGACACCAAAATAAAACCATGTACATACTCTTCACCAGTATAAACACAGTAGTTGGCATTGCTCCATTTTTACCAGTAAAAGACTTCATATTTCAAAGACTTCGACGCTAGTGAACTTGCATAGAGAAACGTCAAGTCATACCCTGTTCTCAATGGTTTGAAGAAAATAGGCAATTTCCTTAAATTACTCAAAGGGCGGCACGAAACTGAAGTTGAAACTGAAAATGACTACTTGCAGCAGAAAATAGCAGTGCTTACTTTTCACTCAACACAAAGCTCTAAAGATTATCAAATACTGAATCTTGGAATATTATCTGAATAAAATATCAAGTAGGCAAATGTATCTATCAATGCTCAAAGCTATCACAACTTTCAATTACAGCAGTATTTTTTGCTGAAAGCAGAGGAAACCATACTGAACTTTTTATTCAGATGCTAAAGTTTCTAAAGCGTTGTATATTATATTTCAAGTTTTTGAGTGAAGTATAACATTTTATTTTATTTGGAAAAAGAAGAGCTTTATTTGGTTTGCCCAATCGACAAGAGAAGCTTGCAAGATATAAAGGATTGGCAGATTATCTGTTATTGAAGTGCAGACATCGGTAAAAGACGCAAAAGTGCAGCTTTATCGAATGCAGAAATATTATTGAATATTCCAAAGAAGCTGAAAGTATTGTTGAATGATAGAGCTTTAAGAATGTAAGGAAATGCGGAAGACTTTAAACCTCCATTATTGGCAGAAATAAGATGAATAATTTTGTTTTCTCCAGTTGCTAGGCATTGGATGTTAGTGCTGTAGAAAAGATATTAATACCAGAGGAAAATATAGTGGCATTGTCATGGAAATATCAAAGTCTGCAAAGGATAAGGAAAACATCTGATGATATAGCTATCACTGTTGGATGGATGGTAGGAATCGTCTCTTCCATACGATAATTCTAAAAATCAGTAGTTTGCACCAACTAGCAAAGAGCACAAATTTTATAAGGATTGTTTTGATGCAATCTCTTATGTACAGTTTGTAAAAAACATATATATGAGTTGCTGTTTTGGACAAAATGCAATGACCAACACTATAGACGAAAAATTGACTTTGTTTGAACTCTTCCTATTTGTTTATCAGGACTTGCTGCCGTTTCAAAAACAGTTTTCCACAGGAGTGCTGTGTTTCACAAACGTCATCTTTGGTGAGGTTTTTAGTTTTTGGATACTGTCGAATTGACTTAGATGTTCGTTACTACTTTATACTTTTATAAAAAATAAAATCATCGGGAACAGTTGTTTTCGTCTTAGCACAGATGGGTTACTTTCTTTTCTCTGCGACTTGCCTACTTTATTATTGCCTGCCCTTCACCGGGTGGTTTGCTTGTGTACCATATGGGACGAACTCCAAAGATAGAAAATCCTTATTTTCGCAAAGCAAAAGAAGCTATCGAGCGAGGTATTGTATGAAAATTCCTTTTTCAGTTGTTATTTCTTAATGTGTTTCTAGGTCTGCATATAATTGTCGCAACTGGCTCGAGAGTTTGGCTTGTTGCACGATGCCAGCTCCAGGTAGCTGGATTCAGGTTATTCAAATGCAATGGAATATTTTTGTATGATGTTACCGTGCAAAAGGTGTTTCTGAAAGTTGCGACACCTGTAGTACCTTTTACAAGGAGTAGCTCTTTTGAGAAGGCATCAGTTGTATTCAAGGCAATATTACGAGTCACGAGACTGCAAAAGAGATTACCAGTTGTTTTAACTCATATACTGTGATCTTTTAATGTACCAGACATGACAGGTTTGCAGGAAGGACGAAGACCTACATGTCAGGTTATCCTTTCTGATTTGAATGTTGCAAGATTTCTATTGAGAGATGTTGGAGCATTTGCTGAAAAAGTGAATAAATATTGCTAAAGATTAATCGCTTGCAAATGGTTTTTTCGTCTTAAGGACACAACTGGTGCTTTTAGTCAACCAAATCTATCAATGGCGTCATGACAGCAAAACCACGTTAGTCGAAATCTTTCCATACCTTTTTCGTTTGTCGAGTTTGTCACATGCCATGCTATTGGAAACCCAATCTATCCTTACAAGATGATACGTCTGCAATATTGATAGGCTAAATGCAGAACAAGCCATCCTTGAGAACGAAAGACAGTAAGTTAACTCTATTCTTATATTCCAATGGTTTGCTTATTCAGTGATTCATGCTTAGTGGGGCAATAACGAGACTATTATGCCATTTGTGTCATGTGAGATCTTTCTTGTTATGATCCAGATATGGCATACGATATCGACCTATCCGAAACAGGAGAATGTAAAACGTCTCTACCTCCTGTTCAGACGCCTATTCATGTTGCTTACGAAACTGCACGAATACGTCAAAGTAAAAAACCCAACAGGAAAACTTTATCGTAAGAGAAAACACAGAAAAAATACGACAAAGCTACAAAGCCGGCATTCTTATTTTATGTTTATAAAAGTGCCTTTACCTGCTTCACAATGTTTTCTGAGGTAAAACCGAAGTATTGAAGAAGGTCGTCTCCTTTACCCGACAACCCAAAGCTGTCAACAGTTATTGAATGTTCCACATATCTATTGTTCAACAATAAATAGACGTTTCTTAAAGCATATTCATTTCACTTACCTGTCCCAACCAAAACTAGAACCTGCTTCACAAGCAAGACGACAACTCTTTGGAACATTTGAAGGAAAGACCGATTCTTTGTATTCTCTAGGTTGTTGCTCAAAAAGCTCCCAACAAGGAAAAGAAACAACTCTTATTGCCTTGCCTTCTTTTCGAAGAGTCTCTGCTGCATTTTCTAAGAGATGCACTTCCGAACCACTTCCTGTAAGAATAAAGTCCGGAAGCTTTCCTCCAGCTGTGTTGTCCGAGAGGATATATGCTCCTTTCAAACAACCTTCCACTGACGAATACTTAAGTTTAGGTAGCTTTTGTCTAGACAATGCTAATATAGAAGGAGTTGCTGGTGACTTCAAGGCAATCATGTAGGCTGCTGCTGTCTCTGTCACGTCGGCAGGTCTAATCATGTTAGTATTTGGCATAGCACGAAAAGATGCCAAATGCTCAACAGGCTGATGAGTAGGACCATCTTCACCCAGTGCTATGGAGTCATGTGTCATGATGTAGATAATTCCTGCTCGAGAAAGCGCTGAGAGTCGAATCGAAGCACGCATATAATCAGTAAAAATAAAGAATGTCGCAGCAAAAGGTCGCAATCCTGTCTGATGAAAGAAAATACCATTAGATATTGCTCCCATAGCATGTTCTCTCACTCCATAGTGGAAATATCGACCACTATTACAGTTACTCTGAAAGGCTGGGACATTCTTCATCATTGTTAAACAAGATGGCGCCAAATCTGCCGAACCTCCTACCAATTCTGGCATAATAGGAGCTAAAGCATTGAGCATTGCCTGAGATGCTTGCCTCGTTGCCATATCTCCACCTTTTTCGGCTGCTGATAACAAGGCTTCCTCCCAATTATTTGGAAGCTGCTTATGTATAACAGTTCTTTCAAACTGAGTAGCTAATTCAGGGAAAGCCTTCTTATATGATTCCCATTTAGACTTCCACTCTTGTTCCAATTTCTCACCCATTTCAACTACAAATATAAGCATCCTGGTTCATGCGAAACAGAAAAATAACTTACTGTGTTTGCGATAATGATTTAATACTTCATCTGGGACTTGGAACTCTTTAAACTGCCAACCCAAACTCTCTCTTGTTCGTGTTACTTCGTCTGCACCAAGTGCTGAACCATGTACTTCACCAGTATTTGCTTTATTAGGAGAACCATACCCAATAACAGTTTTTACTTGAATTAAGGAAGGTTTTCAGTTACTCTTTTGGCTGTCTGAATGGCGTCATGTAGTGATTGTAAATCTGTGTTTCCATTTTCTACGGTTAGAACATGCCAACCAAGGGCTTCATAACGCTTTGCAACATCCTCTGAAAATGCACAACTCGTATTTCCATCAATACTAATCTTATTATCATCATATATAGCAATCAGTTTTCCTAACTTTAAATGGCCAGCAAGAGATGAAGCCTCATTCGATATTCCTTCCATAAGACAACCATCACCAACAAATACATAAGTGTGATGGTCAATCAACTCATGACCGGGTTTGTTATAGAATGCTGCTAAATGAGCTTCGGCAATAGCTATACCAACCGCATTGGCAATACCTAATAATGACAACTGTTGAACTACCATTCCTGTTCTTTTACAGTAACAACTTACCTTGTCCCAAAGGACCAGTAGTGGTTTCAACACCAGGTGTTTCAAAGTTTTCTGGATGTCCCGGTGTTTTGGAATGAATCTGTCGAAACTTTTTAATATCCTCCAGAGTTACGGAGTCATATCCAGAAAGATAAAGAAGCGCATATTGCAGCATTGAACCATGCCCGTTTGATAATATAAAACGGTCCCTATTCACCCAATAAGGATTCTTGGGATTGAACTTTAAAAAGCTAAAGACAACAGTGTTAGTTAGCATTACTTTCCTTGAACAGATTCTCCATACTTATCAAACAGCACGTGTGCAACAGGGGCCATACCCATAGGCATGCCTGGATGTCCAGACTTGGCTTTTCCACTGCATCAATTGCCAGAAATCGGATAGTATTAATGCATAAATCTGCGAAGCTGTTGCCTGTCTGTTTGACCGGTTTGACAGAAACCGCTTCAACCATAGTAGTATTAGCAGCACCTGCTTTACTGGTAGAAACCATATTCTCTCCGTAATTTCCAAACGACCCATACAGATCACTGTTTACATCAACTGTCCCATTTATAAAAGTACTCCTGGAAAGAGGAAGCTTTCTTGACGTGGAAGACAGCCTGCAACGGGACTTGTTTTTATCTGTAGGCTGTCTTGAAACACATGAGACCATAAACTGAGAAGGACACCCCACAAAAGTACCACCAGATATCGTTTGCTTTGAACGCTGCACAAAGTCGTTTCCAGAAAACAAAGAACAAAATGCTTCAACGCCGTGACTTTCCATTAGTGGCTAAATCCTTAACAATGACGACTCTAATGGTGCACGAGATTTTCTCTCTTACGAATGAATTTGTCCACTCATCAGACAATATATTTATTCATCTTCATAATGATAAACATGTTCAAAGGCACAACCAACAGAACCTTCCACATACTTTTGTAATAGTCGGGTTGTGGAAATATTAAAGCCGGAAATTTCTTTTCCAAAGTACCTGCCACGAATTATATCATATCAACAAGTTGAAAGACAAAACATTGCTCACCGAGCTTCATTGAGTTGCCTGCGAACTTTATTTGCCAGCACTTTGCCGAGCTCAACACCGAATTGGTCAAAGGAATTGATTTCCCATATGAAGCCTTGAACAGCAGTGCGATGTTCATATAATGCAAGTAATTGTCCTATAGTATAAGCATCTAATACAGGCCATAAAATACAAGTAGAAGGTCTATTCCCTAAAATAAACCACAAAAAGTTTCATCAATCAGATATGAATATGGGTAAGTGAATTTATTCTGACAACCTGGGAATACCATATGAGGAACCAACCATTCTGGTTTTCCTTCTTTACGAACTTGTTCTGTCGTTTTCCCAAGTGCCAAAGCATCGGGCTAAAGATATGTGAGCCATAGGGTCTTACACTGTTATTGCCTTGAACATCGTACCTGTGCAAAAAAGTTTGCCATCAATTCATCATGATTGGAAACAGGTTCTCCTTCTTCACAAACGGGATTCTGTGACTCAGTAAAACCAATAAAGTCACAAGGAACCACTTGACCCATATGCAAAAGCTGGAAAAATGAATGCTGACCATTTGTGCCTAAAAATAGAGTAAAGAGGACACTCATCTTGCGGTTCACAGACTGACCTGGTTCACCAAAGTTTATCTCTCCAACCTCATAGTCCATTGTTTCTCCGTATATATTGACATGTTTTCCATTGCTTTCCATATCCAACTGTTGTATATGTGCTGGTAGTTTTAATAATGCCTTAAACAAAACGAACATTCACTATCTATTGGTTCGATGGTCACTCTCTGCAACTTTGATACTTACCTCTGAATACGGATGAATGGCACGTGCATTATATTTCAGAAAGGACATGTTCCAAACTCCTATAAGCAACTGTATCTATAAAATGCTGATTTTCAATAAAAAACTTACCTAATAGACCTAACAACACTGGAAGGTTCCTTTCTAGTGGCGCCTCTTTAAAATGCCTATCCATAGAATGCGCACCTTGCAAGAACCGCTCAAATATATCAAAGCCATATTGCAGTGATATAGGAACTGCTCCAACTGCACAACTGACAGAATATCTTCCACCAACCTTCAAGTATAAATATTTTTAAAAGGTTCCAGCATCCTACTCTAGAACATACCCAATCCCAAAATGAAAACATATTTTCAGGAGCAATACCAAACTTAACAACAGCATCAAGATTAGAAGAACAAGCAACCATATGCTTCCTTATAGTATCTTCAGAATTTCCCTACAAGAAATCAATTATCAAAATTATCTTGTGCTTCATTTCATACCAAATGATAAAGGAACCAGTCTTTGATTGTTTTGGCGTTGACGTTTGTCTCTCGAGTTGTGAAGGTCTTACTAACGACAACTGCTATCGTCTCTTCAGGATTCAACTTGTCTGTTGCACGTTTGACATCAACAGGATCCACATTACTCAGGAATCGCAGTTGTCTATCTCCTGCAGTTGTACTTGCCATCTTCTCCGTACGCAGTGCCTAGAGAGAAAGAATAGACAGGACATGCTAAACATTGTTCGTGCATTTTGTACCTCATGTAAGAATTCTGGTCCCAAATAAGAACCACCAATCCCAATAGCAATGACATTCTTAATAGGACGACCAGTCACTCCTCGATGATCACCTTTTCGAACCTTTTCTGAAAATTCCCGAATGCGATCAAGTACTTTCCAGACTTCATCGACCACATTGAGTCCATCTACGAAAATTTTGGTTTCTTTAGGTGCTCGAAGAGCCTATCCTGAAGTTCAACTCTCAACCTAGCCTTTTCAAACGATTCCAGTGATATCTAACCGTATGCAACACACTTCTGTTTTCTGTAATATTTATTTTATCTCCTCTAAGCATTGCAATCTTTTTTTCTTCTAAATGAGCTCTTCTAGCCAAGGCGAATAACAAGTCCATGGTTTCCGGTAGTACCTATCCAACCGAATATCAAATGACTGCAAATACATCTATTAAATATATTTCACTACATACACGTTGTCTTGAATAGTCAAGTAGGCAATCGTCAAATTCTGCCCATAATTTCTGCATCCTATCTTCATCTTGCAACAGATCTCGTAAATGTGTCTTGCTTATAATCTACACAACTTGAAACCCCAACCAATGTTTATAAATATGAATTTTTATACCTTCTCAGCATGTTCTTTTAAAGCAACCCATTCCTTTGTCTCATTGATGCGCACTGGAGTGGCAGGATAAACAGAAACTGATGGTTGTACAGAACAAAATACGGATGTTTTTCTAACTTGTTTTATACCGACCGAAATATTGCGAAACAGCCGATTCCTCTTGTTGTAATGAAAAGATACTTTACAGTTGTTGAAAGAAAGCGTTGGTAAATTACAGGTCACGAAACCACTCCTATCCATGCCGTTTGCCATTCCTCAGAGCAACAGCTTTTCTCCTTTGAGAAATTCGTTCATTCCTCGACTGAGTGGTGAAAATGTCATTCTTACAACGCTTACAGTCGACTCTTCTGTCTAGCAGAAGTACAGTAAGTCATAGTCCCAGTTATGATGTAAAACATGTGAGAGTATATCGTTGGGACCCCGAGAAGAAAGAAGAACCGAAACTTGTCACTTATCCTATTCCTTTGAAGGAGTGTGGTCCAATGGTGTTGGATGCGCTCTTCAAGATAAAAAATGAAGTAGACACTACTTTTGCTTTTAGACGTTCTTGTAGAGAAGGTATTTGTGGCAGTTGCGCAATGAACATTGATGGAAAAAATCATCTTGCTTGTTTAACACCGTTAGCTGGACCAAAACAAACGGTGACAGTATATCCGCTTCCTTATATGTATGTCATTAAAGACTTGGTAGTGGATTTGTCAAATTTTTATGCACAACATCGTGCAGTTAAGCCTTGGTTAATTCGTTCTACCCCAGAAGGTGGACGTGAAGGGCTACAGTCCAAAGAAAGCAGATTGAAGTTGGATGGTCTATATGAGTGTATCCTTTGTGCTTCTTGTTCCGCGGCGTGTCCTAGTTATTGGTGGAATCCTGATAAATACCTTGGTCCTGCAGCTTTATTGCAGGCCTACCGATGGATAATTGATAGTCGCGATGAAGGAACAATGGAGCGTCTTTCCTTCTTAAATGATGAGTATAAATTGTATCGATGTCACAGTATTGGCAATTGCACACGTACTTGTCCAAAACATTTAGATCCTCAACTAGCAATTTCCAAAATTAAGAATTTGGTAGGAAAGAAACAAGGAAAGGTTTTATCGCTGACTGGAAAGCAAATTGGAGCTCAGTCAGTCGCATAGTCAAATGTATAAAGACATTTATGTGGTATTGCTCTTATATTTTTTGGTTTCTAAACTGCCTTCAAATTCATTTTTTATCATTCAACTAGTAAGACAACAGAAATATCTCAAATAGATAGTTTCTTTATGCATCCCTAAAACCAATCCCATCATATATCGTAACATTCTATTGCAAGGTACTAGGAAAATCCCGTTGCAACTACAGTCACTGATATTTTCCCTTTATAACTTTCATCCACAACTGCACCAAAGATAATGTTTGCATCAGAATCGACACTATCATAAATAACTTGTGCAGCTTGGTTGACTTCCGACAAAGTCATATCAGTTCCACCTGTTATATTAAAGACTGCACCTTTCGCAGCACTGATGGGAAAATCTAATAATGGTGACGATATGGCAGCAGTTGCAGCATCTCTTGCTCGAGTGTCTCCACTTGCTGTTCCTATACCTAACAATGCAAAACCTTTCTCCGCCATGACAGAACGAACATCTGCAAAATCCACATTCACTAAACCAGGCTTTGTAATAATATCTGATATTCCACCAACACCTTGAAAGAGGACTTCATCAGCAAAAAGAAAAGCCTGCGTAAGCGGAGTATCCTTTGGAACAGTCTCTAAAAGACGATCGTTTGAAATAACAATAAGTGTGTCTACTCTTTCTCTTAAATTGGCAAGTCCGTCCATTGCTTGTTGCAAGCGACGTCGCCCTTCGAAAGAAAATGGTTTAGTTACAACACCAATCGTCAAACAACCTAGCTCTCTCGCAATATCAGCAACGATGGGTGCTGCACCAGTTCCTGTCCCTCCTCCCATTCCAGCAGTAACAAAAACGAGATCTCCTCCATTTAGAGCATCAGCAATAAGTTGTCTAGACTCTTCTGCTGCAAGCTTCCCAATATCTGGACTACCACCAGCACCTTCATATCACGTTTAGAGTCTAACAAACTTAATGATTGATTTTACATATATTGAAGCCTACCTAGACCTCTACAAGTTTCACTACCAAGCTGAATAGCCTTGTTTTTGGAAGATTGACAATAAGTATCCCGAAATTTGCCAAGAACTTGTGCATCAGTATTTGCACATAAAAATTCAACGTCTTGAAGACCACTTTCTAGCATTCTTTGAACTGCGTTTCCACCAGCTCCTCCAACGCCAATAACTTTAATCTTGCACTGCTGTGTAGAAGAAATTGTCTGAGAAGGCGAAACACCTGTTTTCGTTGATTGTGTCGAATTGACAGTAGGAGACTTCAGCTCATTGACTTGTGCACTAATCCTTAAAACATATTTTCCACGTTTGTTCAAGCAACAATTTCGTCCCCTTGAAAAAGAAGGTGTTTTCGTTCCATGACGAGGAGTAAAACTTGGAAATACAAAACACTGTGGTGCAAGTGACACACCCAACAAAGTCATGCGACAAATTTCAAAAACATTTTTATTTTTTGCGCCATTTCTTTTCCTTCCTTTCTCTCACACTTCTGTCTTGGGAGCTCTTCGACGCTTTGATAGATTAGAATGATGCGTTTTCAGTGTGTCCACAGTATTATCTTGTTTCGATGTCAATATTCCATCTGCAGGAAAAGATTTGTGTATATCACCAGCATATATCTGACAGGCACGCATCACATGGGTTGCTCCAGGAATAGAAGCCTTTGCTGCACTCTTCTCCTCTCGAAGAGATTCATACCAATGTGCGAGCCACCCTGCAATACGAGGAAGTGCAAACAGTAAGGGATACATATCCAATGGGAACCCACATGCTCTATAGATAATACCCGAATAAAAATCAACATTTGGATAAAGCTTTCGAGAAACAAAATAATCATCCTCTATTGCTCTCTTCTCTAATTCTACGGCAATATCCACAAGAGGGTCACGACCAACCTCTTCAAATACTTTTTCTGCATACTGTTTCAATATTTTTGCTCTAGGATCATAGTTCTTATAAATTCGATGACCGAATCCCATTAATCTACGAGTCTTCGCTTTTACTCCTTCTAGAAACTCATCAATTTTATCAACCGAACCTATTTCTTCCAACATACGAACAACTGCCTCTGATGCTCCTCCATGTAATGGCCCATACAGTGCTCCAGCTGCACCAGCAACGGCAGTATATGGATCTACTCTGGTAGATGTTAAATGACGCATGGCTGCAGTAGAGCAGTTGAGTTCATGATCAGCATGAACAATAAACAAAACATCCAGTGCTTTCGATATGGCAGCTGACGGTTTATACTCAGGCTCAGATAATCTATCTAGCATATATAAAAAGTTTTCTGTATATGATAAACCACGAGAACTTTCTGTAGGATAGTTATAAGGTCTTCCAATCCGATGACGATATGCACAGGCAGCAATGGTTGGCGCCTTTCCTAGAATACGAAAAATTTGCTGATTCCGCGCTCTGTGATCAAACTCAAAGAGATCTCTCCGAGTTAAAGTTGGGTTACTATCCGGATATTCTGTTGACATAGCTGCCATAGTAGCAATAAACATTGACATAGGGTGAGCATCATAACGGAACGATTTCATATATTCCATCAGTGTTACGTGAATATAAGTATGGGACATAATTCTTTCCTTCCAAGTCTCAAATTGACCTGCAGTGGGTAGCTCACCATAAATAAGTAAATAGGCAGTCTAAAATATTGTTAAAGGTAAACAAAGATTCCCAAAAGTGAAAGCCCACCTCCAAGAAGTTACTCTTCTCTGCTAACTCTTCAATGGGATAACCTCGATACCGAAGAATCCCTTTATCACCATCAATATACGTAATAGTACTCTCACAACAGGCAGTGTTCATAAAGCCTGGATCATAACTCGTCAATCTCCTTTCTATTGCCTTATCTTTCTTTGCACCTTCCTTTGAACTGCTCTGAAGTTTTATTTGAGCTACTCCTTTGCCAACACAGCAACGTCATCCCCATAGATTGGTATGGAATGTTCTTCTCCAGTAGGACTCTTGATAGTCAAATGACGTTGCTCCTTTATGTTACTCATTCTGTGTTCACACCAAGGGCTTTGCCTTTTGTCCAATCGTACTTTCCTCTGGAATGGGTTTCTGGAGTGGCCCGTAGAAAATGAGAAATGAATGAAAGAAAAGATATAAAGACAAAAGAAAACTGTATTTGACTAGGCAGAAAAGGATTTCTTCCTTAACAACTGTTGGTCAACTAGGGAACAAATAAACAATTTACAGTTAATTCTAATTTTGTACAACTCTAAGTTTCTACTTTCAGTGATTAATACAAGTAGTTAAATTTGAAAATGGAAAACAGCACACGAACGAAAAGCCCTGTGACCCCAACCCATCTCAATACGGAATCGCAACCACAAAATTTTTCTCTCATACATTACTTTCGGTATTGTCAATGACTATCGGGTTTACTCTTCCATCGCATCCTATCACCTGTTCCACAGTACACGGATTTCTCCTCCAAGCTCATACAAGTATAAAGGCTTGTAAGAAAAATGCACTTGGTTGGTGGAACCGCGTTAAGGGAAACCAAATGGTGTTTTATATTAAAGACGTGTGACATACAAATGATACTAACAGAAAGAATAGCATAATCAAAGCTTCATTTCAAATAAGAACTGAAGAATTTGTCAAGTGCCGTGGAGCTGAAGGTGTTCATCAAACGCTGGCATCTCAACTTCAGTTTCAAAAGTATTAAAATCCAAAGGAATGAAAGACCAGTTATAATAGGAGTCGCTGCAGATTCTGGTTGTGGGAAGTCAACCTTTCTCAAAAGAGTGAATGAAATATTTGGCACTAAAGTTTCTTCTCCATACACCTCAAGGAGACTTTGTAACAGTTATTTGCCTTGAGACTTTCATACCTTAGATAGGAAAGGCAGAGCTGAAAAGAAAGTTACCGCACTTAATCCAGAAGCAAACAACTTTGAATTGATGTTCAACAAATTGCTGCCCTAAAAGAAGGTTATGAATCATGAAACCGATTTACAATCATCAGACTGGACTAATTGATCCACCGGAGCTTATCCAACCAAATCATATTGTCGTAATAGAAGGTCTGCACCCTTGGTATGACTCCAGAATGATGGAGTTGCTAGACTTTACTGTCTATCTGGATATCAGCGATGAAGTAAAAATTGCTTGGAAAATACAAAGGGATATGACAGAAAGAGGACACACATTGGAGAATATTCTAGCGTCCATAGAGTCGCGAAAACCAGATTTTCAACGATACGTAGACCCCCAGAAGAAAGACGCCATGGCAGTCATTCAAGTGCTCCCTACCAGACTCATTCCCGATGACAAGGAGAAAAAGGTGCTACGAGTTCGTCTTATCCAAAGAGAGGGAATACCAGGTTTCCAACCTGTTTATCTTTATGATGAAGGATCGACCATCGACTGGATTCCTTGTGGTCGCAAGCTAACTTGTAGCTATCCTGGAATTAAGTTCCATTATGGACCAGATAACTGGTTTAATCACGATGTTTCCATACTGGAAGTGGATGGTAATTTTGAAAGTTGGAGGAGCTCATCTATATTGAATCTCATTGAATAATACTTCAACCAAATTTTATGGTGAAATAACACAACAGTTGCTTCGAAACTCCTCAGCTCCAGGTTCCAATAATGGACAGGTCTGTTTCAAGTACTCGTTGCCTTGAAGATGCGCCAGTTGTATGAGGAAAAAACGGTAAAACAGTTGCTCCATTATTGCTTATCCATCGAGAAACTGTCACACTCTTTACAAATAGTAAACCAGAGCGGCTCTGTGTTTTTCTTGACAAATGTCAATTATAGCCAACTGCCAAATACCCAGTTCCACAACACTTGTCACAGTTTACTTCTCCTTGGGCTTTACACACCAACAGTCACAATTGCCAGTGACAGAACACAGCAATGTATCCCCTAAATATAAAACCTGTCCCGTTACAAAACTACAAAGACTTTTCCAGTTCCTTCACAGAAGAAAGGTCTTTCTTGTGGAGAATTTTTTCTATTTGGCGAAAATATGTCAGAATGGAACTCTACAGTTAGTGTTTCCCACGAACCTCAAAAAACTTGTATTTTCTTTCCAAGTAAAGTCTAGTTTGTTCGAGTTGGGACCCACTAAGGCCCTCAGAATACTGTTCAGAACAATTCAACCAAAACAAAGGAGCTCTACGAGTGCAAGACGAACAGCTTCCCTTTGTGCAAATTTGAGGCCTAAGAAAGGAAGTATTTCTCGTCAAGGCCAAGAAGCTCACGTTGCAGAAATATAACATGGTGCCAAAAGAAAGAATTTACGGGAAGTTTTATCGCCTTAATATAGTGCCACTTTGGTTGATACTAGCTATATAGTCCGCATAAAGCTTAACACTTTGGCGCTTGATTGGTCATCTTTGTTGTAGGTTGGCTGATTTTGTTTGGGAAGAATAGCAAAATGGGTCGATCGACGACTATATTTAGTGAGTATCACATTCTTTTAAAGTTTTTAGACTAAACCTTTTCTAGTCGGAAATATTGCCTACAATACATCCGAAGAACAGCTGCAGGAAATTCTGGGTCAAATAGGTCCTGTATTATCTTTTAGAGTTGTGTATGACCGCGAAACAGGGAAACCAAAGGGTTATGCCTTCTGTGAATATCCCGATGCAGAAATGGCACTTTCAGCCATTCGAAATTTGAATGGTACTGAATTAAATGGTAGAACACTTCGAGTGGACTTGGCAGATTCTGATAAGAGAGAGTTGGGACAGTCTGCTGCAACCATCGACGCAGCATCGCAGAATCAACCAACAGCATCAAACACAACGTTTTCGTCGACGGGTGGTAACAGTTTGCCTAATATGTCCACCATGCCCTCCAGAGGTTCTTTAGAACAGTTGTCTCTCCAACAGATTCACGATATCATGTTACAAATGAAAGTGTTAGCACAACAAAATCCAGAACAAGTTAGACAGCTGTTGCTCTCCAATCCTCAACTGACATATGCTCTTTTGCAAGGACAAATCATGTTGGGTTTGGCACCAGCAACAGTAAGCTGAATTATCCCAATTATTTGAACAACTGAATTGGGTATAGGGTTGGCCTGCTCAAAATATAACCGCAACAAGACGAAAGCCCTTTACAAGTGGGCAAAGTGCTTCATTAACGATACCTAATAATACAGGTCCAATGACGTCCAATGTTCCCACCGATATGATGCAACAGGCTGCACTTTTACAAAACATTATGAACTTAACACCAGCGGAAATAGAAAGTCTTCCACCAGAACAAAGAGCTCAAGTGATTCAACTCAAGGCGACCCTTAGTGCGCAGTTAGGACAGTCTGGTATGGGACCCGTGTTTCCTACGGGTAGATGATATCAACAGAATGGAACTGTATTCGTCTCGAGGATTCCTTCGAAGATTTAGGAATAGGTCTAACCTCTCTTGGAAGTAAGTCACTATTATCAGCAACGATACCTTTGCTAACTTTTCGGACAACCAGCGTGATACAAAACTCCTCGAGATCCCAACCAGTATATATCCAAATCTTTGAGTTACCATAACTTCCTGCGCGATCCACACAGGAATAGAACCTTTTTCGGTACGTTTTGGAAGTGCTCGGAAACCACCCTAAACATTATGCCCTGAATTCATACAAGGTGTTTCAGTTAGCAACTCTTACCGTGGATTCGGAACAATAGAGTTGGGTGAAAGATGAGGAACAAGACGTTGCAGCGTTTGCTCTACTTCTTCTTGCTGTTTTTGTTTCCACAAGCTATCGTCTTTAATTGTTCGACAATGTCGTGATCACCTTCAAATGTTGCTCCTCCTATGAATTCTGGAATGGCTCAGCGTTATGTTGAGGTATCAAGTATTTGCCGCAAATGACTGGAATTTTAAGCAAAGGTTTCGTTTCTATCATGTGTTTAAAGTGATACTTGAAGTTCCTTCCAAAACAAGGCAGGATCGGTATGGTTCTTTCCAACCCTTGAATAAAAGGAGAGTTTGCACCCGCACAAATGACAACATGTTGAAACCAATCTAAGGATAATATTTGTTGTAAAGTGTTTACCTGTAGTTTTTTCCATTCTACTTGTCCACTCCTTTGACACAGGTCCCATAAAGCGGAAAGATAGCGAGAGGTGTTTATTGTAAACGCTTCCCTTTGCAAAAGTCCTGATATGGCGGTACTAGAGCAGCCTAAATATTGCTCCAGTTGTTTATTATCTAATAGTTGCACTTGGCTTGGAAAGGAACTTCTGCTTTCTTGAACGCTTCATGTTGCTTCTGTGTTAAAGACAGTCTCATGATACCTAATAAAATAAAATGAATATTTTGCAGATACTCGAAGAAGCAACATTTATCGTACCACTAGTACTTACCACCTTTTGGTTAGTTTGTGCTTCGACTGTTTGAATTAGTTTCCTTGCGCTTTGAAAAGCCTCCTGGCCACACCAAGCAAGCTTAGAACGGGGAGAAAAAGGATGAACAAGACCTGCTGCAACTGCTGAAGCACCACCTTTTCCAGGTACTTGTGGATCCACCAGAGTTATTCGACAATGAGTTCGTCCTTCCAAAGTATTTATCAGGTGATAACAAAGTGAAAGCCCCGCCAATCCAGCTCCAACGATAACTATTTTGTGACTATTTTGCACTACACAAGTTATATTTCTTACACTTCTTCTTTCTGTGGTTGGAAACCAAGTCACATGAGTTGTGGTAGTGAAACCGAACGTAACTTTATCCATCTTGCAATAATTGGCCCTCGGGGCTTTTGTTGTGGTCTTCCGAACGACGGAGAGGAGAAGACCTTTTCTTAGCTCTCCCGTTGACGCCTTTTTTTTGAAACGCTGCTGTTACAGCAGTTTACTTTTCGGGTGACCTTAACTTGAGGGAGGCTTGTGGCTCCGAGACCGGGAACTGTTAAAAAGAAAGGAGAGTAACTTTCAGCTTGTAATTTACGACCAAGAAACCTCAAAAGACAGTGGTCCACTAGCAACCTTTTAGAGGTTTCAGAGCAATAAGTTGGTGCATAGCGACGTTTAATTGGAGCTCATTGGTGCTCGTGAAGCAAAAGCATCGTCAGTGTGTGCTTCCAAAGTCTTTCATCAAGTGGAAGAAACGGAGCATTTAAAAAAGTTTGTGCAATTCTTCCTATCAACAAGCAGGCAGAATTGAAGAAACGTGCGTGGAAGGAGGTTCAGAAACAAAGCGGCTAGGTTTGCAGGTGACAGGCTGTCGAGAACTCCCATTCAAGGTAGCTTTCGGTATCCGTTTTACTCGAAAAGGGAGCCAACCTGCCGTTCTACATGCAATACGTTAACTGATTTGGGTACACAAAGTCAAGCTGCACCTGAGAAGTTTCTTTGTGAAGAGTACGCAACTGGTTGGAAACGATTACACGAAGAATCGATTGAAAACGGCGACAATACACACAAGTTCACGTACAGGTAGTTGGAAGTTTGTGGAAGAAAGAAGGTTCCACTGAAAAGTCGCTGAGAGTGTGTCAAGAGGCAGCGCCAAGTAATCTTTTCAAAATGGGAGAAAGAACGAACAAGAATGTCGATCGTCTGGTAGCTGGAAAGTGGAGGGCTGGAAAGAAAATAGGATCAGGATCGTTTGGAGAAATATATCTGGGCAAGTTTACAAATATGTGTATTTAATCAATATGAATCGAATTAGCATTTTTAGGAACCAGTGTTTATACAATGGAGGAAGTAGCTTTAAAATTCGAGTCTACAAGGAGCAAACACCCACAGCTACTCTACGAAAGTAAAATTTATCGATATTTGTCATTATCGCCCACTGTATGTTTACTTTGACTTTATAGTGATTGTAAATAATCTTTTGGATGTTCAACTATAGGGTGAACCAGTGATTGGAGTTCCTACTGTCAAATGGTTTGGCCAGGAAGGAGACCATAATGTTATGGCAATGGAATTATTGGGACCTAGTCTTGAAGATTTGTTTAATTTTTGTCACCGGAAGTTTTCGCTGAAGACAGTACTGATGATTGCTATTCAGTGTATATCTCGAATTGAATATATTCATTCCAGAAGTTTTATTCATCGGGACATCAAGCCCGATAATTTTTGATGGGTTTGGGTAAAGACATAGGAACTGTCTATTTGATTGATTTTGGACTGTCGAAAAGATACAGAGACCCAAAAACCCGTGTGCATATTCCTTATAGAGAAGGAAAGAATCTAACGGGAACTGCAAGATATGCTTCTATTAAGACACATTTGGGAGTTGAACAGAGTAGAAGAGATGATTTGGAATCCTTAGGGTATGTTTTGATGTATTTTAATCGTGGAAGTCTTCCTTGGCAAGGGCTGAAAGCAGCGACAAAAAAGCAAAAATATCAAAAAATAAGTGATAAAAAGGCAAATACTCCAATTGAAGTTTTGTGTAAAGGATATCCAGCTGAATTTGCTATTTATTTGAATTATTGTCGTTCCCTAAAGTAAGTTTTAGAATCTCGGTTGTCCAAGAATGACATATGGATGCTTAAAGTAGGTTTGAGGAGAAACCAGACTATGACCATCTTCGATCCCTTTTTCAAGCACTTCTTCGAAAGAAAGGATATTCATATGATTGTATTTTTGATTGGACTGCATTCACTGCGAATTCTTCTTTGTCATCTGCACTGAATTCTACTGGACAAAAGAACAAGGAACATAAGGATCTTGAAGGGTCTTTGGCGGTGGTTGCCGCAACAGATCAGCAAACACCAAAAGGCAATATGGATGTGAGTGGGAAGAGAAAGGATACTGGTACAAGTCCATTCATAAATGGTCGCTTAGTGACAGAAGAAAGAGTTGGTACTGTAACCAAATTGGAGTCTAGAAAAGACGCTGTTGATAAAAGTCAAGAATAGTCTGCATTATTTTAAGATATCTTCTAAACATGAATAATTTAAACATTTCTTATAACTGTGAGAACAATCAGGTCGTTCGTGGAGCAATAAACAAAAAGTGAAAATGAAGCAACTTGGACTGTCGACAGATTATGTTCCAAATATAGTGAAAAAGGTCAATGTTGTCCCATTAGTTATCATAATAATCATGGGTTCTGTCGTTCCTTTTGGGACAGTTGATTGGTTTTTTCAAAAAAGGCTGGATTATAGTTACTGTTCTAAGGGAATCATGATTACTTCTTTCAACAAGCCTTATCTTCCGTATTCCCCCAAAAAAAACTTGTTTAGTTTGGTTTGAGAGAGGCACATATTTTCTATTGGTAAAACTTTGCACTGACAATGAGAAAGCATCGGATACAAGTGTCCATTAAAATTCGCAACCAAACACAATTGCCATAAAGCCTAAACGTAAGAACAGCATTATGGATATTCGATACAGTTTGCAAGCCAGTTTAGTTTGCCAATTTTGGACTTGGGCTTTTTAGTCCAAATAAATATTGTGCATTTACATTCTCTCAAAGTCTTTAACAATAAACAATCTGCTAGTACTCTATTGCCACTATGTAAAAGCATGAATATCCTTTCGGTCTATTATCAAATATTAACCATCCTCTGATAGTTCTCATAGTGCTGCAGCTTAATTCCCACACCTTGAAGACACCGCTACCAATTATCATAATGTTTCTTGGACATAGACACTGTCAGAACAAATAGCAACGGCCGTGATAGGCAAAAAGATGACTGACGGGTAACGAACGAAAGCGACTAAGAACTGGCAAGTAGCAAGAAAAATAAACTGTGTAAAAAAATTTCGAAACTCTCCAATCATGTTTTTGGAAAATCTTAAATAGAGTGTGTTGCTAACTTGTGACTCATTTGGATATCTGTTCTAGACTCATATTGATCACTGAAAAGACAGTTGTTCTGTGTATTGGATTTTGCTCTATTCCAACCAGAAGTGCACAAACTCATCAGTCAACGTTTCCCTTGGCTCTATCAAATATTAGCTTCGAGAAACATTTCTGTGGTTTTATATTCAATCCGCGAAGACTCTTTATAGCCAATTTCTTCTTCTATATCATGGTGGCACTGGTACTTTCTTCCACTACATAATTCGTATTCGTTGTACAGAATTGTCACGTTTCTACACTTACAGGGCTAGTCCAGAGGAGAGAACATGGTACTATCTTGACGTCCCACCAGAGCATTTCTATACCTCGTCGCTCTTTGACGTGACGTGGGGAGTGTCGTTAACGAAACCAGTCCTTTCCACTACTTGTCGTGTCCGAGAAAGCGCTGGTTAGTCCACAAAACTATTTCTTGATGCTGAAATGAAATCCCAGTTGGAAGGTGTCTGATAGCTAGTATGTATCCACATTGAATTACTTTCTTCAGGCCTTCAATAGACAACGCTCACTCGTCCAAAACAGGAGTTGACCCGTTCTCAAATAAACTTATAAGAGTTATGGACACTTCGAAACAAATGGATGAAAGAACATTTAAGAATACCTTGTACAATAAACTATACAGTCTGTGTGATAACGACGTAGTCTATCAGAGAAGAGCAGAGTTCTAATAACTTATGTGATCACTCGACTATCAAGCAGCAATCAATGTATGACATCTTCTGCATAGAAGAGAGTTAAAGGCCTTTATACCTTTTCAAAAAAATTGTTTCGGTTCTTTGAGTTACAACACAAAAGTGTCAATATATAAAGCTTTCTTGACAGCTGAATAGAATCTTGTGAATTCTTTGACTCGGTTCCATGCTGTCGAGAAGCATGTTCATATGTTTCAGAGAAACCTTCTGGATTGGACCTTTGCAATTTCTTTATATAGTTAACCAAATATTATCGCCTTGTCCAAAGTTGAATGAGCCTTCTTTGGTATGCCTCAATGTCACTCTATGTGCTGCAGTTCCGATTTCCCTATAGAGAGAAAACAGTCCTTGCCATTAAGAAAATCTTCATTTATGTTTTCCAGTACACTCAATTGTAAAAACCAGTAGTATCAATCTTCTCTTTGCTACTTTACTGTCTTATCTACAAAAGTTGCAATAGTAATGAAACAAGCGCCATTTCTGAAGGCTATAAAAGTCAATGGTTTAAACCGCCAATAAGGAAGCCAAAATCTCCTTGAGATTCCAGCAATGGAATCATTCCAATGGACTTCAAAACGCTGCCTCGCTCAATGTTTCCCTCCTTCTATTACAAGTTATGGTTAGATTTGGGATATTGAGTACCGCAACCATTGCAAACAGAATAGCCGACGCCATTGAACTTGCAGGACACGAAGTTTATGCTATAGCTAGCAGAGATGAAAGCAGGTTGGCGATTGTGGCTTGGAAACAGAGAGAAGTTTTCTAAACTTTGGTTCTTAGAGCTAGAAAGTGGGCAGCCAATCGTCAAGTGGTACAGTGTTATGGTTCGTATGATCAGCTTTTGGCAGATGAAAACGTGGAAGCTGTTTATATTCCGTTGCCTAGTAGTTTAGCTGACCAATGGGCACTGAGTAAGCGGCTGAAACTTTCTTTTCAATTAAAAACATACCCAACTGGTATTTAGGGGCGGCAGAACTGGGCAAGCATATTCTAGTGGAAAAACCTTTCTCCTCCTCTGAAAATTTGCGACAAATTATTAGTCGCTGCAAGCGGTATCGGGTAGCCTTTCTTGACGGTACACAGTTCGTTCATGGCCCACGTATAAAGGAAATGCAACGGATGGTCGAACATGGCGAGATCGGAAAACTTCGAAAAGTGAACGCAGCTTTTACTGCGTGGATAGTAGATCCTTCAAATATTCGATATGATTCTGCTTTAGAACCGGCTGGGTGTATCGGGGATGTTGGTAAGAGTTCAAACGTAAACGTTTTTTTTATTAAATTAAAACTGTTCTGATGATAAAAGGTTGGTATGTGGTCCGCTTCATTCTGTCGTTTGTCGGTTATGGTCGGAAAGTGCTTTCCGTTTACGCCAGAGGAACGGAAACAGAGAGGGGTGCCATAGAAGACTGTGTTGGTGTGATTGAATTCGAAGGAGAAATTAACAGCCATTTTGATTGTGGCTTTACCAGTGGCTATCGTCAGTGGGGTGAATGTTTAGGAACGCTTGGTATCTTGACTGTGGAACGTTTCCAGGGTGCCCCAGTCCCTCAAATCAAAATGGAAGATCCAAACCTGAAGTTTCGCTACCGTCGTGTGGGTGAAGAGAAAGATGGCCATATACAGAGAATAGAAGGAGATACAATAGATTTAATGGCACCAGATGTTGGCAAACTCCAAAGTGTTTTGCTGATAGAGACATTTGTCTCACTAATGACATCTGACAAAGAGCACGAAAAGTGGATGGACGAAGCACTGAGAACACAAAGTTTAGTCGACGCCATCTATCAATCAGCGAAAACGAAACAGACTGTATATTTTGATTAGTCATATCGTGTTTGCTGAAAATGTAGTCCACTTGGATAAGCAGATAGCTGCTTACGACCACTTGTTCTGTTAAGTAGTCAGATAAAGAATTGGTCGTTTATAAGAACAGTTAGTTAACATCAGTCACTCATATTATCATTCTTATTATTGGAAAGCAAAGTGGGATGAACTGAATCCAAGCTCGCCTGATAATAACGGCGATAGTTGTAGCTTCTGAAAGGGTGCACTGTCAGGGTCAAAATAATAGCCTTCTATCTTCCCTGTTATTCTATTCATACACAAATAATAAAAACCTGCAATCGTTAAACCGCAATCGTTGGGGACATTCACAAAATACTGCTCTTTCCAACGCATGAAGACATAGTCTAGTTGATGGAGGGCAACATGTTTTGCTCGGTCCCGTTCAAACAATTTCTCAAGAGACCGAAAGGGCAAAAACCTTGACCAGTGGCGGAAGTCATCGTCTTCTGTTGCTTCCCACTGTCCTGTTCGGAAACCGTAATTGACATTATCAACAATCTGACCTTCCCAGAAGGTAATTACTGGGTTGTCTATTCTAGGAACGTCCAAAGCTTCCATACATCCACACAGATATCCTCGGCTGGGTTCAAAGTCTTGGATATACTACAGTCGAAAGAAACTAAGAACACAATTCCCACTTCCAAATACCAACTTACCACTTTGACTGTCCAAAAGTCTTGGTCCTTTATTAGTTTCCAAGAGTTTTGAACACCTTTGAAAGCTTGACCAGCTTCTAGCAACGAACAAAATAGAGGTTGTGGGACATAATGGAAAGTGCTCGCTGGCATATGCACAACAGCTTTGCAGCCTCCTTTCTCTTTGGACAAATTCAGATATAAATTCTGTTCCAAATGCGAATTGGAGATCTTTTTGTTCCAACAAGAGATCTAGTAACACTTTTTGATCACTTCATTTCGTTTCTAATTCAAATGAGAGAGGAAATTGACTAAGATATGATTGAAAGGTTTCTCGCCATGATCGAGAATATCTATCGTGAGCAGCGAATGTTGATATTTCTTGAAATGACAGTCTTTTCCGTCTTTCATCTATCAAAAAAATGCCAATTGGCGCCAGAAGAAAAGGTGCAGATGCTTACCAACCACTTGAAAGATTGAACTTGTAATACACGACTTAGGGAAAAGACAAAGTGCAATAAAAAAATTTTGGGTTAAGCGTCGAGTAGTAAAGCCTGACACTTTATTTTCAATATGTACTGGATTTGCTAAAACAAGTAACATTGATGTGTCACAGAACCAAGAACCCTCACTTCCATGCCCTTCCCTTGACAAAGTTCACTCGTTTTGATGTCTTCTGTAGAATTCACAGTGCCGTGTTCTCATATTTTTTTAAACTCAACTGACACAGGATTAAAAATTTGGTTTCTTTCGTGGATAAAACACTATCTGATGGGGAAGATCGCTCGGATAATGTTTGCTGTAGATATATCTCTTTTGATACTTGTCAGTGGACTGAACGGGTTGTTTTTTGAAACCTTTTGGTATTTGCTTATTGACTGTAGGTCAGAGGGGAATTGTTTATGTTCTGGTCGTGGTATGAATTCTATACCTCTTTGCATACGGTACTCTATATTGTAGCTTCGCTCTAGTCGTTGATAAAGATCATTGAACGACAAATCACTCATTAGTTTTCTGGGTTTTCCATGGATAAGAACTTGGTGTTGAAGCAATTTCATATTAAAAGTAATTTGGATACGCTGCTGCTCTTTGCCACAGGTAATCCAGTATATAAAGCCTTACGAACTTACCTGTAGCATTAAATACCTGCTGTTTTCGCAAAAGATAACTTTTAAAGTTATATAAAAGACATTCTTCCAAGCAAAAAGGTAGTAAAGAGAGTTGTCGATAGTATCAACAAGAAAATAAATACATTAATGCAGAATAGAGTGGTTAAAATAGAATTTACTCCTGTACCTGGTGGTATACCATGCTATTAGCCAAAAGCAATAAGTATATGCAAAATATATGATCGTATCATTCGCCGGTGGACAGTAAACGAGAAACTTAACATCGATATGTTCTAACATGGCAGTAGAGACAAGGACTTAAACATGCTCATGGAACCTTAGGTTAAAAAACGAAGAGGCTATCACTGTACTGTTGTTCCAAGAACTGCCTACATTATTACTAACATTGCTACTTGTGCAGAATTATGACGTATTATGGACTCTTGTATGTAATGAAAACTCATTCTATACAGACTGTGCATTGAGTTCCCTTTAGAAGAACAGCACTGTTATCCAAACTGGAGATATTCAACCATTTACTGTGATATATGATGAAAATGTTGAAACAACAAAATATCGTAGCAAGTTGTTTGGTATACTGACTCTTGATGGATATAGTCGGTCAGCTTAAACAAGTTCTCATAATTGGCAGAGTCAGAAAATAAACGCACGCCAGGTGAAGGATATCATATTGAAGCTTTGAAAACTATAGCAATGCGCTGTCAATGTCTACTGTGACTTTTGACGATGTCCTCTATTAATACTTTTATTCTTCTTGCCAACATAGATAAAAAGTTAACAATGGCATTTTAATCTTGACTGTCTTTCAAGAATGAGCAATCGTTTGAATCAAAGATATATACAAATTGCTCTGTTTTATGGATAGTGGCATGAAGTATTTGAATCCTGATCTATGTTTCCAGTTGCAACCTACTGATGACTGTTATTTATTTATTTTCTGCAGTTATACGCCTTTGACATTTTACAACCAAGTCAAATTCATTTTGTATGGGAACTCGTCCTAAACATTTTAAAGACAGTGTTTAATTGTCCTTTTGAGAAAAATATATGTGATGATGCCTATATAGCATAGTAGCAGTTCTCATTTCATTGAATAATTAAAATTCAAGACTATGAATAATATCTTCATAAGCTTCAGCTAAACTGCATCCTCGATTGCGTTCATACAGTATAGGGCAATGAAAATTTTGACATTCAAAGGCTAATGGATTTGTTTGACCAGTACAATAACGACAGATGGCTTTCATTTTCTTTTCAAGTTGTTGAGATCGGATCCAACGTTGGTATAAAACAAAGCTTGACCATGACGGCTGAAGTTTGCAATTTGGACAAAGTGGCCATTCTTTGGGATCATAAAGACTTTTTCCACACAAAACGCAAACATAATATCGATAATAATAATATAAACCACCAACGTGATAATTGGATAGTAACGGCAACTGATTGTTCTTATCTACAGCGGAAGCAAAGATTTTGTGAATGTCTTCCTCTCTTCTGGTTGCTTTTTTTGGTGTCATTAACCAAGACAACATGCTAGATGGTCTTTTCATTTGCTGATACCATTGACTAACATCGACCCCCAGACAACTAAAAAATCGTTGCAGTGCAGGTATCATTTGTTTGGTTATGTAATATGTAACGTGTAAGACGGCATGACCATGATTCTGTAAAGCAAGAAACTCTTGTGGAGAACAAACACAGTCTTGCAGTGTTCTAGGTTTTTCCATCCAGTAAGCAACAATAAAAGGAACTCTCTCACCATATAATGGAATGGAACGAGCATCATATTGAGCCCTTCTCCAAGCAACGACAGCAGCAGGTGGAAGCAATGAAGAAGGACCTGTCGAATCTTCATGTCCATCTTGTCCACTGTAAGTACCCCAACGAACTTGCATATAAAAGATAAAGTCCATCCAATGAAAGCGTCCACGGTGCATCCGAGTCCACTGCCTAACAAGATATTGAGAGACAACTGAAAGATTGGCAGTTTCAAACAACAACCGTAGACATCTTTCTATAAGTTTCTGGACAGCTGCACAAGTATCTCTTCGAATGGTTTCAATTCCTTTGGCATCAAAGGATGGTATCATTTGATTCTTTGACTCGTAAGCATAACCAACATATCTTTTCTTTGTTACTAACAGACAAGGTTGATATACTTTTTCTAATACAAGACGCATAGGAAATGGGAATTTTTGGGATATTTGTTCAGTAATCTGTTCACCCAGTTGCCATGCAACTTGCCACGAGATGTCTGGGATTTGTGCAAAGAGAGAATCGGTGTCACCTGAAGAGGGATACAACAATTTTAGAAAATTTCTATCATTTAAAAGGAAATCCTGTGTTTTTAGTACCTACCATATACAACTCGAATGTGAAACTGTTTCCACTTTGTCTGTATTTCTTCCGTACTTTTTTCCATGGCTTGACGTCCATGTTGCACAATGGCGTCTGCTAAACCTGCACATGGCATACGACCTGAAAATGAGGCACTGGTATAACCATAAGTTACGTTAGCAATCAATTTGAGAGCAAATTGCTGTGCATTTAAAACTCTTAACAAACGATCCTTATGAACACCTTGGTAATGTTCTCCTACCCACTTCATTGAAGATTTGAGCATTAATCTCGTTGATAAAATTTCCTGTAAAAGTCGAGGCAATATTCCTTTGCGAATTCCAGGCGTTACAAAACATTCTCCACTTGGTGCTACATAATATGAATTATAGTCGCTTTTATCGACTTGTGAACTGCTTTGAGTTTCATTTATAGGCAATGGTGGTTGATAATCCTGAATGACTCCTAAAACTCGCTTATCAGACCATTCAGTATTCCGTCGAATATTTCCCAACATGGTACAATAGCACAAGTTATGAGCAATAATGATGGAAGGATAGAGACTCTGAAAGTCCATTACTAAAACAGGATCCTGATAAAAGCCTGTATATGGTTCCAATACCAACGGCAGACATTCCATTGCCGGTTGACTTACAAGTTGATTTCTTGAAGCACTTAATAATAAATAACCATTCGCATGAGCTAATCTGGCCATCATACTTTCCACTCGAAATTGAGAACCCCTTGTGACAACACTTCGAAAGTCAATTCCAAAGATACGTGCCAACTCACAAGTACGAGGGACCCAGTCAATTTCTTCTAATATCTCCAAGTTATCGATTGCCTTTTGTAAACAAGAACAGCAAGCTCTACATCGTTGAAAACGATCTTGAAAGAAACGGCCAAGAACCCATGGCTCATATGCTGCAACTCTTTTCTTTAACATTTCAGCACAAATTCCTTCATAATCATAATAAGGAAGCTTCACTTCCAATCTCAAAATATTCCATATGCTAAACACATATCTTCCTACGATACGTATATTGCAACCTATTCTTTTTGCATATTCTTCAGCTCGAATTGATTCCATTGCTCGTGTATATGTTTTTGAAACATCTTCTTCAGGTAGTTGTTCTTCAATGTGTTCGTCTTGTGTCGTTTCTATAACCTCAAAGGAACGAGATATTAGTTTCTTCCAAGGATATCCCAAATGTTCTGCTCGTTCAATCATATAACCAATGGATAACCTTTGAATGTCATATCCAAATATCATATCCACATCATATGTTTCTACTGTTTGAGCAGTTTTATAAAATAATTCCTCTTCACTGGAAACCATTTGAATGGAAACCGAATCAGGAAGTTGTCTTCGCATGCTGTCTTTATCATTGTTCCAGATGATCATATGCAAAACATTCTGATAAGCATCCTTTTGCCATTGTTTGACTCGATCATCTTGAATAACCATACAGACTGCAAGTACTGCGTCTTGTGAAGGATTCGGATATCTCCCAGTCCTTGCATCGGTTATAACTTCAATAGACATACAAGTTAATCCTTGTGATATGTTTGAAAACCAATCTTCGCGAGAGTTTTCTTCAAATTCATTTTGTTCTGTTGACCTGCTTTGATGGTTGTCCAACAGATATCCTGGAGAAAAGAAATGCGAATCTTCCGACTGTAATGACTTTCGTCGGTCTTGATAATATTTTGTATGACTTTCTTGGTTATGAAATGCAGCTAAAGAGTCCATTTCGTCATATTTAGGTGATGACGGACGAGCCACTGGAGCCTCGTCATCGCTTTGTGATGAATTGTGTTGATATGTATTCGATTTGACGGAATATGTCAAAAACGATGCCATTTCATCATATTCCTCTTCACTGGACAACTCGGAAGCACTAAGATGCAAATGATTACAATTCTTCAAGTCACATTCCTTTCTTTTCGTCTTATCCATTGATTGACCCAGCAATATATCAGCTGCGTCTTCTTCTTTGTGGCTGTTAGTTTGCATGGTCTGTGCCATCATTGAATCTTGGTCTATAACCAATCTTGTGTTCATTCGACCATAACTGTCTAAATACGTTTTTGATATATATTTACCTCTTGACTTGCGTATTGCATTTGAAACCACTTGTTCTTTACAAGGTGGCAACTCTACGGGTGTCATCCAAAGAATACTATGTTTCTCTTCTTTTGAAGAGTTAGTCTCTATGAGTCTATCAATAGGATGACAACCAAACACAGAAGACGAAGAATGGTCCGTCTCCTCTTGTTGACACATTGAACCGTTATATTGTTGAGAATGTTGTGCTAGATTAGTAGTTTGCTCACCCAAAGATACTTTCTCGGAAGGAACAGAGCACACAGATTCTATTCGTGGTCTCTTGTTGGTACAGGTGACATCAACATTGATATGACTGGTTAAAGATGAAATATTGGAAAGTTCCACGGAGGATGACGCATGACTATTATCAGACTGCCTTTCATTTTCCGTTTGGTGAGTAAGGACGGCCGTGGCCTGTGAAAGATCATGCTGTACTGATTGTGTACTCGTAAGAATATCATTCCACAAGTCATGTGCAATCGAATCATCATTTTCATCTTGCTCTGTATCATAAAAGGACTTGCACGCTCCAGAAGATGATGCACTTGCCGATTTTGGTTGCTTGATGTCGTATTCTCGAGTTTCATTCTCTGTACATATAACATCCTGGTCTCTTTCCATACCATTACAGCACGAACAACTCATCGGATCATTAAGGAGTCTTGTACGCTTCTCTAACATCTTTGTACGCTCTTTCTCTAACTGACGAACAAGTTCATTTCTTAGTGGTGCCTCTGAATAGTTCAAATCTACTATCCATTCCTTTTGTCCTTGTGGCTGTGGTCTTTCACAATCAACATAGGGAGCCATTCCCAATATTTCCCGTCTTGTCATGTCTTCCTCCCATAGTCCGCGGAGACTAGGCACCAATCTATCATTATCACTAGCATCCTTTAAAAGTGGAATGTCTTTCCATTCAATAGAATTCATTATATCTTTTGCGTCAACGTCAATTTCTATATCACATTTGCATGTTCTTTCAAAAGATGAAATGTACTGCCTTTCACACAACTCTCTCACATGTTGAGCCAAAAAGACTCGAGAATCGACTGAAATACTCCAAATAGAATTCTGAGACATGTCATAAGATTCAAAGAGGTGTTGGTAATTAAGCAGTTGATTCTTCCACTGAATCTCTGCAGTCAATGGTAGAGGAATTCGGAATTTTGCACGCTGAATCTGTACAAAGTTCATTCCATAAAGATTGTAATCAATCATAAATTGCGAAATATATGACAAGTGAGACTCAAATGGCTGCAGTCTCCAAGGAGCTTCTGGAAGAAATTGCAAACAGGCATCCGCCAACTTGCGAACACTCCAAGGTAGGTTAGTTTGGATTTTCAGAAAGAAAGACGGTTGATGATGATATCCATAAAAAGGTATTTTCTGTACTATCTCAGTGTGAATCCAATTACTAGTACTATTACTTCTTCCAATTGCTGAATTCGAAGCAAGAAAATTTTCAAGATAGGAAACCAACGATGCAACAACCGACTGCATTTTGTCAATGGTCTTAAAATACTCTTCAGGAAAATGAACATAAAAATAAGGCAAAACATTATGCACGTGAACAGCACACTTTTGTCCAGCTGGGGTACTTCCAAATATACGAATTACCGGTTGCTGAAAGTAACTACCATCCGAAAAAACACGCTCAAGGTAATAATCGATATATACTAGTCGAACCTTCAGACTTTCCTAAAAATTCATATGTTTTCTCTTCATTATGAGTAAACTATCTTTTAACTTACTTGTGTTGGAGTCTGTGTCATCGATCACAACCCATCCATATTATTGAGCAGAAGCATCATCCATCCACCTAGTAGAGCTTTTGCGATTGGTCTTGTGCACAAGACACGTCGAACAATGTTGTTGTTTGTCAAAGTTTCAGCATATTCATCTTTTACTCATCCTTTTAGGAAAATAGTCGAAACAAACAAATTTCATAGCTTTTTCCTACGAAGAAAACCTTTTTTGGTATCCATTCGCAGTTATCAAACAGCAACACACACTAGTCGTTCAGAGTTTACTGTTCGTTGCCTGTTGTTGGAAAGAACCAGTTCCCTCATTGGTTATTTGGTAGTTGGCTTTTCGGCAGTGTACAAGATGCCACAAATATGGAGACTGATGCGGAAAAGAAGTGGTCAAGGTGTCAGTCTCGCCGCTTATTTGTTGGAAACAGTTGGTATTCTGTTGTCCTTATTATACTGTGTCAAGTCAGGGTTTCCTTGGGAAACTTTTGCAGAAAATGGATTGGTTGCTATTCAGAATATTATTATTTCAGGAATGTTGATACATTACCATGCCTTTGATTCTTCCTTGATTGCCTTAATTATCGTCTATTTATTATGTAGTTTTCTTTATCTTTGGCAACTTCCTATGGGATGGAAATATTTGCAGATTGCTTCAGTCCCATTGATATATGTGAGCAAGATTCCCCAATTGCTAATGAACCACCGGAAACAATCCACTGGTGAGCTATCTCCCATTACATTAGGCTTACAAGTTCTCGGTAATATTGCAAGAATATTCACTACAGTCGTTCAGTTACAAGATCGATGCTACCTTTTCTCTATTCTCCCTGGTTTGCTGTTGAATCTAATTCTTTTGTTTCAATATTTGAAATATCACAAGGGCTCCTTATCATCAGGGAAGAATTACCTTTGATAAGCCATCAGTGTATCTTTTAGCATTCATCCTCTGACAACACGACACCATGTAGATACAAAACAACGAAAGATTTTCTGCTGTTCACAGAATGAAGCTATAAGGAAAAGCCTTTTACTGTCCCTAACAGCATGAAGGAAAGGACACCTCTTATTTCGTCTGTCAGCAACTCGGAAGAACAAGTCTTTGTGTCACTGCTTGTTGTATCTATTGTGAGAGTGACACATCATTAGGTTCATATGCCATCTTGACAGAGACATTGCAAAAGAATGCATATATCACTTACACTGTTGGGAGATTTTCTTCGGGCATCATACAACCCATGCTTTCAAGAAATGAGACAACATAAACAAGTCAGTTTGGAGATAAAGAGGAACAAATTGCGAGTCTAAAAGAGAAAGATGGAAATTTGAGTTGAAGATGAACGACATTGATGCGGACACGGTCATAAAACATTTGACATCCGATACACAGAGACTTAAAGGAACAAACGAAAAGATACGTCCACCTAAGATAACCATATGGTGGGACATGATTCGAATATTTGACGAACGAACGGCTTCATCAGAGAGTGGATGGCAGTTCTCACTATTTAATAAATGGATACAGTCTTGAATATGAAAAATACAACCCAAGGAACCAGCTCCACGCAAATATTCACTTCTGTATCTTGTCAGCCGTTTGTACAGACGCCTGCCTGCAAAATATGACACTCAGAAAGTAAATACTCAAGTTATCCTCCTTTTACTCTATCAAAATACCTCTTTTTACAAAACTTTTACTATCAAAGACCCTGCTGTTCCTATTACGTCCGAGAATTTCTCTTCAAATACTTTTGCCGTACTTTCAAAACCTTCTATCACTCTTATTAGATTGGAGCATATATCTTCTTCGAGAAATGTAAAGGGGCCTCCTTCGTGCCTTTGTGTGTCACTTCGGTACACTGTATATCCACCTCATAACCAGATAATCCTTTTTCTCATTCTCTGATTCTGCTGCTATTCTACTTGGAACGCGTTCTTCAACTGTTTGCGTCAAGGACACCTCGCCAATTTGCTATCTCTCTTTCTTAGAACTACGACCAACAGGTTTCTACTACAGTGGCAAGCACAAGACCAAGTCAAAGTTTTTCTGTATGTGAAGCTTTATCCTATATTGAGTTGATGATATCCTTAAGGTGTCTGTGCAACCAAGTTCAGTCCACAGAGACAAACAGGTGAGACAAATACAGAAACGAACTTGAAAAGTGCATTAAAAGTTACGATGATCTCTTAATGCTTGATGATTTGTCAATTCTTACCAAGAAAATAATACTATTCTACCATGGATCGTCAGTATCTGCCTCTTCAAACATTATTTCTGCACAAGAAAACATAATACAGCCATCAGATTGAGAAACGGTTTCCCTCCTTCAAACTACGAAGGTAGATACCCATCCTTCTTCACTGATGACCGCGGTTTCCATCCCTACCCATCCAATGACATGAGATAAATTGTTGCAAAGAAATAATTTTTAAAACGAATATCAGTCGAATATCTAAGTACTGCACGAAAACAAAATGGATCCAATGTCTCTGTCTCTCTCAATTACTCAAGCCACCTTAAAGTATAAACGAGTTTCTTGTCGAAGGTGTTTCTTAGCTGCCGTAGCTAGAAAAGGTTGCATTTTATCCATACAACATGTTCGGTGGCCTTCTTATCTATCACAATATTTTTGACAAGAAAATCCAAGGAAGACAAAAAAACTTTGAAGAAAGTTTGTCAACAATAAAATCAAGAGTTCCGTAAAGAAAACAAATATCATTTCAATATTGGAAACGCGAATACTAATATTCTCTAATCTTAGCAGTGGTTAACTCATACGCATTTCTTAGAGCAACATTTGTCATATAGACCTGAGTGATTGGTTGCAGAACTACGTAGAGAGAAATAGAAACTGGTATATGAACAGTAGTCCTGCTTGAGTACCTGAGAAAGTTTACTTCCGAAAGACTGACATTACAATCCAAAAACGGAGCAAAATTTACTTCCGTGCCAATAAATTTTACAGGTAGCTTTGCACTTAATTTTCTTATCAAGTTTTTGTCCATTCTCGCTCGGCAATGCCTTGCTCCACTTAAAATGAGAGAATAAATCTTTGTCTTTGAATGGCAAAAACAAGAAATGGACCTCGAAACTCTGACAGGATTGCAACTTTTTCTATATGTCTGTATATCCCGTAATACTTCTATCTCTAAGAACGACTATTTCCTTGTCCATTATAGCGCAAGGTAAAAATTATAACATGAAAGATAAAATTCCTGTGTATAATGGATCGACATATTTCAGGTTTAAACATTCACGAATAACTTTTCAAATTCTTTTACTGCCTTCCGTTTCAAAAGATGTTCTTTATTGAAAATAGCTTTTGTACTGTTACGACCGATGAATACTTATCCATATAAATGAGAGCCATATATATTCACCAGATTTTTAACAAAGATAGTAACTTCATGACGACATCACCCTAATCTTAAGCTTTTTAATTTTCAACTTTTAGCTATATGCTTACACGTATTACCTCGGTCATAAACAGTTTTCCTATTTCAACCGTTCCAAGTACAACTAAGGCAGAATTATATTCATATACGATGCAGACTCTTTTGTTCTCAGAAAAGAGCCATTGACTGGGGAGACGCAGCAGGCCAGTATACACGAACCACTACGAGCAAATTCTCTTCTACCAGAGGACCGTCTAACGTAACTATTTCAGTTGCCTCCTGTGGGGTACATTCTCTGCAGTAGTGTAAGCTTCATTTTTCGTGGACAAGAAGGAAAAAGCTCTACCGAGTTTTGTTGCCATAATATCTGTGACTACGAGGTATGTTGGACACTCAACGGAACATAAATCAGCGAAAATTTCGACCTTCACTTTTATAACCTCGTAAGTGGTAGAGAACTTCTGAAACTTCTAAACTCGTACAGACTATTTGGATCCTAGGCGAAAACAGAGAGCATCCATCACCAAATGCCTTGGGTCTATTGTTTTCTAAAGTTCTTGTTGTCGAAAACGTTCGTGTTCCTAAGTTATGAACAATTATTGACAAGCTGTTAAACAAGTGCGTTCAAATATATGAATATAGACAAGCCGAGATGTTTATTTTTGTTTACGAGCACTGATTTTGGTTCAAAGCTAAAGTTATCTACTAAATGTGCCACAAACTTGAACTTTCTAAACAAAAGCTTGGCGAAAGTGCACAACTAGAATATCACATAGTAACACTGTAGCATAGAGGTAGGAAAGCAATACTATTTCAGAACTGGGTATATGCTGCTGCACTGGTTAGGGATTTGTCTCGCTCAGTCAAATGCCTCCTCGCGCAGAAGAAATTCATCAAGGCGTTAACTTCTCTTGTGAGGGAGATTGCCCAATCAGAATCAAAGTTTTTTTGGCCCAATGACAATAATTTTTTCCGTTGACAAAACTAAGCAGTTTGGGGCAAAAGTTTCTTCTTCAGTAACGAAGGGCCAATCAGATCAAAGATCTTGTCTTTGGCCCAATCGGTCCATTGGAACTCATTTTTACCAATACATTTGTTATAAGTGGACATAATCGCCGACAATATCATCAGGTATTTGGATTCTCGGAGTGTACAGCTGTGACTGTCCAGATGAAATCAAGTTCAGAAATTCAGCCTAGTTCAGCTTCAATCTATAACAGTTCAACACAGTATCCAAAATGCATTGAAGACCTGGAAGGTTTACAATATGACAACATTCCAGAGGGTGAAACTGAGTCTCAGTATGAAGTTGAAAAAAGACCCACAGGTGAAAACCTGGAAGACGTTTTTGAGCCTCCAAGAAGGACACATTGGGTGATGACAACATTTCTAATGATTAGTTATTTGATAGGAGTTGGTGTTCTTTCACTTCCCTCTGCCTTTGTTTCTTTGGGATGGGTACCAGGAGTCTTGCTTCTTACACTCGTTGTTTTTCAGACTACTGTCACCGGTCTTTATATGTGGAAACTGCACATGAAGTATCCCCATATCCGTAACTACTCTGCAATGTAGTATCACTTCTTTGGCAAGGCTGAACGTATCATAGGGGGCACACTTACCTATCTTATGTTCTTTGGTATTATGACGGCAGATTTCCTCACTGCAGCTTTGAGTTGGAAAAGCCTGTTTGAAGGACACCATGTCTGTGTGACTGTGTGGTTTGTTATTCCATTTGTTGTGGCACTTATTATGGGTCAACTTCGTAGCCTTCATGGTATCTCCTGGGTTGCATTTGTTGGTGCTTTGTGTATCTTCTTACCTATTGTAATGACTAGCAGCAAAGTTCCTGAGTTGGCGGAAGGAGCACCTGCGTATACAACCATTGCCGGTGATAGTTTTGTGAATGGTGTAGTTGCTATGACAGATATCGTGTTTGCATTTGTAGGTCACTTGATTTTCTACGAATTTATGGCAGAAATGAAAAATGTTCGTGACTTTCCGAAGGCCTTGCTTGTGTCGCAGTTGGTTGGTTTCGTGTTTTGCATGTTTACTACAGCGTTTGTTTATGCTTATTTGGGAAATACCAGTGTCCTTCAGAGTCCGGTCACTCTGAGTCTTCCGCATGATGCATTGCGAGATGCCATTAACGTCATTCTCATTATTATATGACTGCTCCAAGTGTGATGGATGGAAATGTTCTTACTCGTGCCGTTCAACGTTGGTACCAATGTTGGGGCAGGAGACGCTTTGAAGATACCTCTTTACCTCAACGTTTGTCATTCTTTTTCTGGTCATTACTTGTATATGGATCAGGTTTCCTTGTTGCCTGTGCTATTCCATTCTTCAATGAGTTGCTTGGACTTCTTGCTGCTTTGGTGGGTTCTAGTAACAGTTTCGGTATGCCTGCTATTATGTACCTGATTCAATTCCGTAAACAAACAAGTTGGTGGAACTGGATGTGGCTTTAAGTTGTATTGCGGTAGGATATACTTTATTGGGAATTGGCAGCTATGCAGGAGTCTATACAATTATTCAAGCAGTTGGTGACCATGGGACACCATTTTCGTGTGATAGGGTTGTATAAGGTTGTCTTTTGAGTTTGCATCATGATATAAACTCTTGAACTGATATTTTCTTTATGAAACCTCATTGAACGATAAATTTGTATTGGTGATATCTCTGGAGCGATAGTGATGAAAAAGACGACAAAATGCTTCTAAAGCAACTTTTCTCAACGTTCAAACTTGAATGTAGCTTGTGTCCAACTGTCTTTACTATCTATACTCTCTTATTTGTTTATCTTCTATCCCAATATCATTTTCTGTTAAAAGTTTCTTCCCAAACACTTAATTTCAGATATGTATGAGACTTTCATGGAACCTACTTGTTGGTTCTTAATAGCGTCCACTAAACACTGCCATTCGGTTATCAACATGTATAATCTTGCTTTGTGCAGGTTTGCGCCAAACTGCAGTGCCTGTATCCCTTGTTCTAACTGTCCACTGTAAATTTGTCTGAGATGTTCGGTTTCTTGTTTACTTTTAAACTAGTCATTTTGCAAAACCAACGTTTGCCAAGTTGGCAACAGTATCGAAAAGTACAGCCCATTGTCAAAGTACGTTCTTGCCCACTCTACTAACCCAACAACAATGGGTCACATATGCATGCTGTGTAAAATGAGAATTTTAAGTACATTCGAACATTTTCTATTTGGCATACATTTAAAAGACATTGACAAAAACATACAAATACTTGATATTCAAGAACAGCAAGTCCATGTAGAACAGTAGGCAAAGAGCTGGAAATGCTCAATGTCTGATGATACCAGTAAACAATAGCAATAAGAACCATGGAAAAAAACTAACAACTACTTGATCATTGTCTCCAAGGAAGTCATTTCAGGCGAAGAACGGAGATGAGAATGGAAGGAAATGATGCATTCCCTGATCGCCTTTCTTTCATGCACTGGTTGCAATCATTTAACCACAAGAAACCGCAATAGAGTTTCGTTTGATAGGAAGCGTATTATTTCAAGTCATGTTTGGAGTTCAGTGGAGATTAGGCGTTCTTTGTTTTCCTATTATCTTGCTGTGGCAAACAAGAGCAAGTCGCCACTGCAGATGAACAGCGAAAGACATATCGATATTCAACGTACTATTCAAACAAACGGTGGTTGGATTTTCGAAGTACACATAACGAATAAACAACAGACCTCCAGGTAAATTTGCTTTATTATTTGGCTTTTGGTTGCATATTACTTTATACCGATAGACACACGGTGTTACTTGGACGTCGTTTGCTTGTACGACTTTTTGGAACAGAGCACCAAGAGGCATCTTTGCCACAGGAAGTTATTCATTGTGTTTTTACCTATTTGATGGTTAGTTATTGGTTTTGGTTATCGCTAGCGTCACTATATAATCTGTTGATAGGATAAAGGGGTTTCACTAAAAAACACGGAAGGACTATTTGACTCTTCACAGTTCCCTATCAACTATTTTTCTGTTTCACAGGTAAGACAGTACAGCACCAAACTATAATATATGTAATGAAACATTTCAGTTGTTTTATTTCTATCCTGATTGTGAAGACTTCCTAAAGCAACAGCTTACACCTAGACACTCAGTATCTTGAATAAAGAAGCTACCATCAGGGATAATTAATAGCAGCAAGTGTTTCCGAAACGCTGAAACTTTATGTTATTCATCCTTTTCTTTCATCCCTTGCATGATGGCATGTAGTCCATATAATAACTCTGCCTGTTTTCTTGCTTCCATACAAAGAAGAACAATATGTGCTTTCTCTTCTGGACGCAAGGCCAATCCCATTCTATCAAAGTCATTCCTAGAAATAGTTTCAGGTTTAAAAACCACCTAAAGAAAAGTATTTTAAATCTGGGAAAAATACAGTTCAATAAGGTTTCCAACCTTTTTAATGAAAGCCTTGAGAGGTTGTTGTAGAACCAAATTAACTAAACGATAATCATAGTCATCGTGCATCATTCCCATTAATCGATGAACATAACACCAAATGGCCTATAAAAATGTTTGTTATACCAATCTTTTCCTTTCATCTTCAACTGTACAAAGCAACCCACTCGTCGAAGAACTGAAGTATCTACGTTGGTATTGTTTCCAATACTATTATCTGTTAAATGATAGATAACTTGAAATTGTTTATCTAACAAAGAAGCTAATTCTCCATCTTCATAAAAAGCATTAATCAACGCATATCCATGATCCGACCAGTTGTATTCATGAATATGAAAGATTTTATAATGCTTCGAATTAACATCGAAGTCTTCATGGTTCAAAGGATACTCCACGAATCCTGCAATTCTGCATCCATTATATTAGTCATTATAAATTTCATTTCAAACACTACCACACCTTTCGTATTTACTTTCCAGTTCTTTATCCTTTGGAAGATACATTCCTTCTGAGCCTTCAGATATTGCAGATTTGGCAAAAGTTTGATCATCAGTCTCTGAATGACTATAAGAATCAAGATGTATGGCTTTTCGAAGCCGTTCCACTAGCTGGTGAGTAGCTTCCACTTCAACCTATGTAAAGCATATTTCATCACATGATCATAAAGCAACCTTAAAGTTGATCATGCGGACCTTGCTATCCTTTTCCTCATTTGTACATAACTTGCTATCGTTGTGTTGATGCCAATCTGAATGTTCTTTTGTTAGCAGACTGCGTATGGTAGAGTCTCTACAATCCATATCAATGTCAGGGCATAGTCCGCAGCCTTCAATGAAACCAGCCAATGAATGGAAATGACTAAAAATCTAGAGCATCTTGTAAACGTACGAATAACCAAAAAACCTCAACTACTTACCAATATTGCCAATACACATTCACTCAAGGACCATGAAAACTGATTGGAAGATCGATTGGATTGAATAAGTTTCTGTAGATGGTCGGGTTTTATAGCCAAGGTTGATGTGCTAAGATAGCATTTAATTCACGTAACGCCAATAGTTTGGGTGCTACAAACGCATCTGTCTCCAACCATCTTATATCTCCTCCATGAAGAAGAAATTCAGTTTCTTGCATATGAGAAATATATCTGATAGAATACGCCATAGAATGGTTTCACAAAGAACACTTGTTCTATACTTACGAACAATGTAAACGGGATCCTGCCATTATCCCCAAATAGTTACGCCAGGTTTCTGGTAAAGGTCCTGGACGTCTCATAATGGCACGATAACTTTGAATATAGGCTTCCAAATAACTAGGGAAAAAGGCCAATACCCGAACGACCGTAGAAACACGACCGGTATATAAAAAGTTATCAGTAAATAAACGTAAAACAACAGAATTGGCATCTTTGAGAGTGGGAAGCTGTTCATTGGGTATAAAACGTGAAAAAGTGGGTTTTCTAAGTTGGTCATATTCTCGAACTGCGGTATATACTGGAGAGTCTGTACGAAGCACTATTTTTGCTTCTTCCAAGAGTTTAGTAAAACCTTCACGAACGTCCTCGAAAGGTACTTCGGAAGCGAACCTGGTTATCGTTGCGATATGTGCAACAAACAGCTGTCCTTGGTCAGTGCCATGGAGAGAGTCTCTAAGTTGCGTAAGGATAGATTCCAAAGCATCTTTTCTTGCAAATTCATCCTATACTAGATGATGAAAAAGAATAACTCATACTGTCTCTTCAACTCACTGTGGTAAGCAGTTTGTGAAAATACCGCAAGGTATAGTCTAAAGAACCTTTTGGTCGACGTGGACTGGAGTTCATTCTTCGTGACTCCAACAAAAACTTTCTGAACAAGTAATGGTGAGAAATAGATCTCAAAGGAAACGCGACATTCAAAAATTATTTATTCGTCTTCATCATAATAGCGCAACTCTATCAAATTATTCTCAGGATCTCTAATATAAACCTATCCAACAGATCAGTGTAAGAAAACGCTGGTATCTAACAAAACTTTGATCAACCTACAGAAGTTCCATTTCCTCTAGCACCAAACAACTTTTTGGGTCCAGACTCTGGATGAATGTCACTTTGTGCAAGTTTCTGTATCAAATAGTCCCAGTCCGTTTTCGAGAAGGTCATGCAAAAGTGATTCATATTTACTGTAGAAGACTCTCTCACTGCTGCGTGTTCGCCTTTCCAAAGCTTCGCAGGAAATAGGTCAATTATGCTGTCACTGTTCAAACGAACTGAAGGAAAGGGGACTTTTCCTTCTCTCCATTCATTTAAACGAACAGCAGGAAATTCTAAAAGTTCAGAGTAAAACTTTAACAAACACTCAACATCATATGCATTGATTACAATATGGTCAAATACTGTCTTCATAAGGCTCCTTTCTAATATCATATATCACTGCCACCCACTGGTTGAAGATGGTATATGCAGCCTTCACTTTATGGCCAACAGTTTTCCTTTCCGAAACCAATTGAGAAAAGACAAAAGATAGCAAATCAACAAAACTGCAACATTTTATCTTACAAATACACTTTTTTATCTGGAAGAGAAGGATAAAACTCAAACATATATGGCAAGATTAACATAGGCTAAGAAAGTTTTTTGACAAGCATATTCAGTTTCCTCTATTCACGTTTAAGAAGATGAACTGAAAACCACCGTAAAACACCTGCAAAATATTTCCTCAGCTTAAACTCTGCGTGACATATTAGCGTAATCAATCCTCATTTATAAACTGCCAATACTCACCAACGTCCAGTAAACTGTCCTTCTTCTCTAGAGATCGTCTGTCCTTTGTTAAATACCAACCCCAACCTTGACCATAACCTATTCCTATTATGCAATACCAACACCACAACCAACAAACGCACGAGGCGGATGTAATCCTTCCTTTCGAACAGCGTCAAACTTCCAGCCCAGTCCCAAACCACAACCGAAACCTACACCTGTTCCTAGGCCTATAGGAGGAAGCTGAGGGAGTTTTGTTTTTAAGAGTTCAACGGTTTCAACTACACGGGAAGCAAAACCTCGAAGGTTCCGAGGCTTCTCAACTGGCACTGTGGAAAGACACAAAACATTTTGAACAATCATACAGCGTCTTTAACTATAAAAAGGTGGAGACTAAACTAGAGCGTCGTATACTGTCAAATTCTATTTCCTAAGAAGCAAATGCCAATAACTTCTGTTAATGCAGACGATATCGTAATATTTTGGATGCCTGACAATGAGCGCCAGAAAAGTGATAGGATATGGCAATATCTAAATCTCTTGGGTTCTTCTTATTCGGTCGACTGGCCAAAGTGCCACAAATGACTTCATCAGCACAAACTACCAACTCCTATATTCAAGTCATCAGAAAAATTTTCAATAAAATCGACAAAATACTCACTTTGTCTATATAGAAAACTGTTTGCTTCCAGTGAGTTACTCTTGATTGCGGTCCTGTCGAAAATCCCAATGGCTTATGACAACAGTTGAAAAATACATCAAAATGCGTCACAAAAGCATGAATAAAATCATTTCTTTCTGCTTTTAAAATAAAAGGAACCTTGTCCAAAAAATATTACAAAATGTAAAGAGATAAAAATTTCAAACATGTACTTACCGCAAAAGAAAGTTGCTCTTTTTTAACGGTGGTAACATCAATTGACAAAATAGGGACAGCAGGACAGACTGTCTGTATCTATTATTAGCATTTCTTCCATGTGATAACATTACAAAGATACTCACTTGTTGTGCACCAACATTGTCAATGAGGGGCTCTGTTAATGCCAAATGTTTGATACTGCTCATATTAAAACCTAAAGAATGCATGTGACACGAATTGTACTTCGGAACTCATCCACAACAAACCATAGACATTATCCCAAAAATCTATCTTTTCTGCTCGGTATTCAGCATCTTCAATAGCTGATAGGAACAGAACAGCTTTGTCTGGAAACATCAGTCCACCCTCCTTGAGGTATTTATCACGAGCAAAAATAACTGTTTCCAACATGGATTCATAGAGAAGAAAATAGCCCTGTTTTGTTTAGAGAAACAATTCCTTCAAAACCAAAACAACAACTTACCATCCATTCCGATATAATAATATCGACTTTTTCCACAGGCAACTTTGCATCTTCCATCTTTTCTTTTATAAGGACGATCCGGTCTTCAAAATTATTTGCTCTGATTATAAGCTTCGCCTGTTCAATGATCTCTGAGCACTCAACCCCTATGACCTTATTAAATCATATTAGCTCTAACCAAACGAGTTGGAATTAGAGGTACCAAAGATGCTCCTGCTTTTGCAGCAAACATTGAAAGCACTCCTGTACCACACCCAACGTCCAAGACAACCTAACTGGCGCTCACTATCATGAAGGAAGGAAACAAATTCTCAGATGATACTTTGCCCGCAAATAGATGTTTGTTTTGTAAAATTGCTTTCATATAAGTGCGTGTTCGGACTTCATCTTTTAACATTTCTTCGTGGATGCCAAAGTGTGCATAAGAGTTGAAGTAGTAATCTGCAGACGTCAAACCATATTCGCAGTCTTCTATGACACCTACCAAGAAACAATGACGATGTCTGCACTTGTAAAATATAACTAAACAAACCTGGTAAACTATCTTCCGGTAACAATACATCTATAGGTTCTGTTTCTACGGAATGAGTATTCATTGCACGGGACGACTGCCAAATTCTTTCAGAACTGAAAACAATTTTATTTATTTGTACAGAACGCAAGACCACAGAGAGTCAACTTCCTTTGAATATGACTTGAAAGCACACTGAACCCTAACATGCCATAGAACTGTGAGACCGGTTTCTTCCATTTATGGTGTTAAAAAACACCAGTAAACTAGAAACAATTTAAGCAGAGGCCTTGTTTTTTGGGTTCTCCGGTGCGTCTTTCCAACTTTCGGCACAGCGCTAAAAAAAAGGTTAGAAAAATACAAGTCAAATGGTGTGTCAGCAACAACCTTAAAAGCTTCTTGATGGGATAGGTTGGGATTCTGTTGCTTAATAACGGGTAACATTTTCTTCATGTACTCGTTATAAGGTGAAACAGCACGTTTGGTAGCGGGCTTCTCTTCTTTACTTGAGGCTTTTGGCATTTGTATCTAGGCAAAATAAACAGAGTGTGTCAGCGAATTTTTCTGAGTTTTGCCAAACATAAATAAAGAGTACATACTTAGAAAGGAGAAACAAACGATCAGAAAAGGCAAAGCTTGCTAGACAATTAAGAATAGAAAAGGGGAAGAGTTCCAAATAGGCTCTTTATGAAGGGAAGAAGAGTTGGGCTGAGCGGGCCAAGGGTTCAAATTCATAGAGAGGGCTCCCAATCCATTTTATGATTGGTAAAATTTGGCTATAGAGACCAATCTAATGAAAATTGAGGACGTTACTTGTTCTTGAGCCCGCGCATCCGAAAGTTGAGAAGATTTTGTGAAAAGTTTTGCAGGAATTAGAAGTGTATAACTTTGTACAACTTGGTATTTGCTTATAAATGTCACCAAAGAAAGGTAACACTCTGGTTCCACCAGGTGGTTATGCAAAAGCTGTAATCGATAGCATTGTTGCGTTGAAAGAACGAAACGGCTCTTCACCCCAAGCCATTGTGAAATATATCAAGGCACATAATCCTTCCCTTCCCGATGATAAACTCAAGCTCCAAGTTAAATTAGCACTGCGTAGGTTGTTAGCTCAAAAGATGGTTCAAAAGGTATTGTTGTTTAGAAGTTGTCCTATTTCAAGCAAAAGAGCGCTGAGAGTTTGTAACAGGTAAAGGCATCCTATAAAATTGGGGAGACAAGTGCAGCTAAAAAGAAAACGAAAAAACAACCAATGCGAAGAGAGTGGCAAAAAAAGTTCAAAACAAGCCGAAGAAGGACGTTTCGGCAAGGTTGACAGAGTCCAAGTCGGAAAAAGAGCAGAAACCAAAAATGACATCCGAAGCTAACACAAAGGCACCTTTAAAGAGTGAAACCACAGATACGAGGTCACTTAGACAAGGTTCGAGTGCCGATATGAAAACTCTAAAAATGAAGAAAACTACTGTGCAACCCAAAGCTCCGAATACTTCGAGTACTGCCAAAGTGAAGAAAACACTGCAGAAGAAATCGACGCCAGCGACTCCTAAGAGTGATGCTGGTAAGCGTTCACAGAAGAAGCAGACTTCAGCTGCAAAGGCAGTATCGTCCAAGACCAAGGCTGCCGTTTCCTCGCGTTCAACTAGAAGCACACGAACAAAGCAGAAGACGTGATTGTGGTTTTTATTCCAGTTTGTGAATACCCCAGTACAAAAACAAGTAAAATTGGAAATGTTACGTACTACCAGCTTAATAAATGTTCTACACACTGAAATCCTGTGCAATTGGGGTGAAGAGATACGTTTATTTTTTTATCATTGTCAGTTGACGGATTTGTATATAAAGGTTCTTTAGTAGCACTAACTGTTGGCGCTTTTGCCCCATTTCAATCTACAAAAAAATGCCAAATCAGAGAGGGCGCCAGGCTAAATTTAAATTTTCACTTTGAAACGAGTCTTTCTTTTCGCACGTTGAGACTGCACACACACACACGAAATGAACACCTGTAACCATGCAGATTCAAGCTTATACTTGTTGTTTCGTTGCAGTTATACTATAGCTACCGTCATAGTATCTCTATACATCATGGAGCAGTCTGGAAATATGAAGGATTATATAGACTACATGTTTAAAGTTTTTCCAAACTTTTCCATAAGGAGAATATTTCAAAGACTACAAAACAAGTACTATAGTGCTGTTCATATGAATTATTATGTGAGTCACAAACAAAACCTTTATGGTATAACGTTCTGGAACCATGGAAGCATCCAAGGTTTCGATATACAGAGTCTAAGTGATATGATATCCCAAAACCCACATCGACCAAGAAGATGTGAACAAGAAACCTCTTTTAGGAAACAAGCAAGACTGCAAGAAAGAGAAAAGTTTGCAAAGGAGTTAGACTCGGACAAACTTAAAGTTTTAGAACAAGAACTATCTTCTTTAAAACAACAAATTCAAAACTTTCAGTGTCTTTCTAGTAGAAACGACATATCTCTTAGAAACGAAGAAAACTTGTTTTGGTGGAAAACCGAAGAATGAAATGTTGAGATTGTCCATCAACTATATTACCTTTGAAGTATCTGCTTCGTGATTGGCTGCTGTTGAGTAATACAATGGATGCCACCTCCTCCTAAAACTATTTCTTTGGCAGCGACCTTCTTTATTTCTCTTTCTGGCAAAATGGAATGGAAAGTTTGTTCTGCAACTGTATCCCAAGGCTCTCCAAACGATGGCATGATAATGGCATTGTTCACGAAATAAAAATTAACATAAGATGCAACCAAACGATCGTTTTCTCTTCGAGGCATTGTCGTTGTGTTGTTAGGTACTATACCTTGAGTTTCTTCCATTGTGCGATAGAATGGTCCAGGTGCTGGTAGTTTATATATTGTTAGACGTCTTCCTTTGGCGTCAAGAGCAGCCTCAAGAACTGAAAGTGCAGCAACAGATCTTTCATACTGTGGATCATTCAGATCTTCTGTCCAGTGCAACACAACTTTTGCCGGTCCTATAATACGCATAAATTGTCCACATGACCATTGGTGTCTATATCTCCATAGACACCAAAGGGAAGCCATATAACCTTTTTAATTCCAACAAGGTATGTAGTTCCTCTTCTATCTGTTGCCTATTCCAAGAGGGATTACGATTGGGATTCAACAAGCACTCGTCAGTCGTGATTGCCGTGCCTTGTCCATCACAAGAAATTGCTCCACCTTCCAATACCAAATCTGAGGTATACCTGCGCAACGTTCCAAGCCCAATATCTTCCAAGCTACCAGAGTATCAGCCTCCCAACTAAATAACATCCTTCAAAAGTGCCACCCCAAGCATTGAAAGCAAAGTCAACTCCTCGAACTTCCCAAGAACTGTCCGTTTTGTCACAATTGATAATGAATAATGGGCCTGTATCTCTTAACCAACAGTCGTCCGTGGACAGTTCAATCACTCGTATATTTGGAACGCTGGAGAACAGAGATTGAACTTTGCTCCAAGCTTTCGAGGAAGTGAGAACAGAACTTGTTCAAATATTGCAATATTGCGTATGACCTAAAGAGCCAGTTAGATTTTTCCAAAATACTTTCAAGTCGCTTACATTTTCAAAACACTGTTGTGCTGGTATTGCCTTATTACGCCAATTGTCGTGTCTTTCAGGCCAACCGATCCAAGACTGTTCATGTGTTTCCCATTCGGCAGGGAACCGAAAACTTGGCAACATTGTTTCGATTGTTTGTCATCCAATGGGAATACAAAAGAAACGCTCACTCGATACGACGGCAAGAAAACAAGAAGAAAACAACTTTGAACACTGGGACCCTGAAGATGAGACAAAAGTGCACTGGGATAATACACTTTTGGAGAAAGAGACAGAGAATTGCAGTCGTTTTTACACAAGCAGACACTTTGGCAGAATCTGAAAGTGTTACTGAAAGGCCAAGAAAGCTACGTTATCGAGCACCGATCCTTTTGAGTGAAGAAAAATACAGTCTAGCAAGGTTGTAGGTAGAGATGCCTGTAGTGACAAATATTCTGTGGAGAACAGTGCTGCAAAGTTAAAGTTTGAGCAAGAGATGCCTTCTCCAGACTGGGAGTTTGAGGACAATGCACAGAACATGTTGAAGAAAAAACGAAAACTGACAAAGAAACTGTGTATGAAGGCGACGAAGTGGAAAGATTGGCTTCTCAGTTTGTAGAGGATGTGGTTCGTGGAAAGGCGATAATAAGGCAACAGGTAAGTAATTTGGCATGGATGTGTCTCAGCGCCATTTCATGTGATGATTGCTGTCGATGGTTTGTCATGTTAGACTACTGAATTCGATGAGTGAAACAGCAGTTCTGACATGCTCGCAAAACAATATTCAAACTCAATTTTGATCAGTATCTTACTGACCATTTTTCTAGTCAATATATACTGACATTTTAAAACTACGAATGAGATTACAAAGGCTACTGACCATAACAAACTGTTTTCCAGACCGTTAGGGCACGGGCTGTTGAAAGAATTGTGTCTGCCACAGCAAATAACTTTTCAAATATTGCTGTTCAATTGTATGGTTTGACTGAGAAACTTGTACAATTACAAACAACATTATTAGGAATGGGTTCGTCTGCACTGTTGCAAAATGTGGGTCGTAGTGTTGGTATTCAGTGGAACAGGAAGGACAGCGAAGTGATCAGGACACAGAATCTTTACAGATACAGAAATAGGAAAAATCAAATCAGTTGAAATATTATGGAGGGAGCTGGCTGAACGAATAAGTATTTGAGAGAATTTCAAAATCAAGTTTTAGTTTATTGGGACAAAAAAGTTCGTGAAGCAAGTGGTCGTGCCTATGAACACTCGGGGAAAATTTTAAAGTCATTAATCAGAGTGTCACTAAACAAATTGAAGGGTATTTATGAGGAATTTTTATTTTATTGGTTCATAGTTAAGGAAATGTTAGGTACTTTCTAACCGAGCACGTTTACTTCGTCGCGCACGTACTCGAAGAGATTCAATGTTGCCTTGGTTCATTCATCATTTGAAGATGGTGTGGAGTCAGAAATATATGCGATGGCGATTCTTTAATTTATTATTGAGAGAAGTACGTCTGCTTGGAGTTCTTTTATTATGATAACCAATGGTCTTTAAGTCTGTAGATGGTTCGACATTCCGACGCAAGTCAAACGACATGGGAACATGCCGTTCAGTCGAGGCAAATCGACAAAAGAAAAGGTAGGTGTTGTTGTGGATTGTTTGAACATTTTCTTATCATAATGTTTTCAGTTATCTTGACAGAAGGCAAGTAAAGGCAGAAACTGAAATATCAAGTACATGTAACTGGTTGGCTTCATAACTCCGGTTTCCCTGACAGAGATGTCTTCAACAAGAGATCATTTGCTGAGGTCCTTATTTGGAAACTATAAGGGCTAGAAGTGTTATTGTAAAAGGAGCATTTCGCTGGGAAGAACTATCTTTAATGAGGAGATTAAACGAACAAGAAAAGACAATTAGGTGACTCCCTCCTTAGAGACGACTATTTTTCTATAAAGTCCAAAGCACCTATGACAGTAAATTTCCTTGTTTCAGTACGGTATTGGCCACAATACTTGTATTTGCTTACCAACACCGTCACTAGGATCGTTGAATATCTTTAATGTTCGACGATAGACTTCGTTATATTGCCCAAGCGATGTTAACTTTTCCATTTCGGAAGCTGGCTTTCGTAGAGATTCTAAAGTAGCTTTCGTAATACTACGCCTTTTCTCCCAATTCCTTGGCCCTTGTAGAGGCAGAAAGAGCTCTCCACTCTCCAAACGCAGCATCTGAAACACTAGGTACTGTAAAGTCAAGTTAAACTTGGATTCAGTACTCTAAGCAAAGGCAGTTTATAAAAGGTGCTAAAGCGGCATCAATAATTATACTTACGAAGGTCCAGTCACCGACCTTCCAAAAACTCGAATCGTGAAAATGTTCCTGGAACAATGTGACCTCCAGACTTGTCATTGGTTACTGAATAAGGACTATAAGTCATCTGTAATTTGGGACGGGTTACAACTGTCTGCTGTTGGTAACCACACAAATGAGTAGGTCACGCAGCTGGAAACAATTTCCTATTTAAACAATAAGAAACACAATTATAAAATTTTTATCTTTGAATAATAAACTTTCCATCCACTAGAAAACGAATTTACACAAAACGCAGTCATTGTTCTTACCAGAACCAGGTAACCAGACAATCAACAACAAGCTTGCGAGATTGAAGTTTGGATATTGAAAATCCAAATGAGTGGAAAGGAAAATCGCAACAAAAAGACGATCGTTTCTCTTTGGGCAATGGAATTGTTTCACCAGTGCACATGATGCGCATTGTTTTATATAAAGACCCTACATTTCTTACTAGTTTCTACACATGGATAAACAGCCATGAATCAAGATTCTAATAAACGCGTATTCCACAACAACTATTAAGACTACACAAAGAAAAGCATATGATATTGATAAGCTTCTCCTAGAGATTCGTTCCAAACTTTTGCAAATAATATGCAAGTGACTGATACAAGTCACCGGATAATGAGTTTTTGGGCAGGTGTTTCCAATCCTTCAATTCTACTAAAAGCCACGGACAAATTTTCAACAAGTGACTGACACAAGTCATTCTTTCTGAGACGATAATAATTTATGTGTCAATTTCTTACTTGATCTGATGCTGGAATCTTCTTTATGAATTATCTCTTGACTTGCTGCTAATGTTAGTTTTGAAAATTGCACGTCGTATTCTGTTGATTGATCAACGTTGTTTTCGTATCAGCTCCCAGTATCTTCATGATAACCTATAGGATGTTCAGTATTTCATACAATAAAGGTTCCAACAACATTATCCAGACCTTGTAATAAAGACAGAGCAGTAGACAATGTCGCCAACCAAATATGCGAGTGCTCCATAACAACTGGACAAGACAAAAGCAGCGCCAAACCAGTAACGCATATTTTGCGCTCGTCACTGTCAGCTTCTCGGACGACACCAGGTAACCAAACCTGTAGAAATACAAAAATTAAATACAAAGGCAACAAATAGCTCATCAGTAGAATCACCTACATGTTCTATAATCTGCAGAAACAGACCTGTCTGGATATGGATTTTTAAACAAGGATACTACAGTTTCCGAACC